>RXPK01000309.1:1138073-1738073 GCA_004143645.1 Protaetia brevitarsis
CTATTAAAGCATCATCTTCGTTGTTCGACATTTTTATCACCGAACCGCATCCAACGCTGTCGAACTCACATTTGAATCTTAGTGTGAACGTCAAGATCAAACCTCTCGAATCCTTTCCAACGGCATACGCCCCGCCCCCATTTGCTGTTGGCGTTGGCTTTGGGGTTCGGACGTCAGTCTGGACGCGACTTAATATAATAAAAAGCGAAGTTGGCACCTTGAACCAAACTCAAAAAAACCACCCCAAAAAAGGGGAAAATAATGAAAACTTTGAATTGAATAAACGGAATTAGTCCTTGTTTTTTTTTTTTTTATTATAGAATGTCCATAATCAGTGTTTACTTACATAATTTTTTTGAACGTGATAGCTTAAGTAATTCCTTAGAAAAAAAAAAAAATTGAACTTTTGCACCCTTATGCTAATATCTCGAATGAGGTGGCATCGATTGAGTTGATTTTTGGTATTAATAGTGTGTGTGACAGTATACTTCATTCCTTTTAATTTCAACTCATAGCTTTAGGAGTACTTTTCAATGGCTTACTTGGGGCAGCAGCCTTTACGACATTTTAAATTGACACGTTTGATATCCAATGTTGCATGAGTTGTTGCATTTTAGTTGATTACATAATTATTAGAAACCGGTTTATATGTAAAGTGAATCTATTTTATTTATTGCATATCTTTAATTATAGTCTATATGTAGACGTATTACACCAATTGAAGTTAATTAACGCTAATTAGTGATTGCATATATTACATATTTAGGCATTTCTATGCATATTTTTACAAAAATTGCATATGTTGCATATTTAAGCTTTTTCTTATCCTTTCTATTAATAAAAAATTCCTAGTAATTCTAATGTAGATCGACAACCGATAATTCTCAGAACGATAACATCTTTAACATGGCTTCTCTAATACTTTTTTCAAGAACTGCACGTGTTTAATTTCGCCTAGCAGAAGGGATGTGGTAAATACGTTTTATTATTATTAATTCCCAAATAAATTATTCATTCATTGAATATCTTTGAGCGAAACAGCATGTAATTGTGTTACGTTTTTAAATACTGTGCATACATACAATGAGTATAGAGAACATAATTTCTTTGTGGATTAAGCCATATAAAGTAAAAGGATGGCGACAAAATATTTTGTCGAGCCTGCAGTAAACTAGTAAGTTTAATTTTACTAAAAGCTTTACAATTGTTTTTAAATTCTTTAACTTTTGATATAAAACGACAATTGTTGTTGTATGTGTCTTCTGAGAAAAAATACCTGATTGATCAATACGCTAACACTCCATCACATATTAGAAAATGTGAAAAACTAAAGCGATCCGCATGTGTGCAGCAATCTATACGTCAATGTGTAGCATCAACTTCACGGAACTCAGAACAAGAAGAATATAATACGGATCTGTGTAACGCATTAATTTCGTCTAACATACCATTAGCAAGATTAAACAATGTTAATTTGAAATCATTTCTGCAAAAATATTGCAAACATAATATACCTGACGAAAGTACCTTACGAAAAAATTATGTCACATCTTGTTACCAGCAGCAACAATAGCAGAAATTCAACAATTGGTAGGGAATAATTTTATTTATATCATGGTAGATGAAAGTACGGAAAGTGTGGTCGTTATATTGCCCATTTGTTAATAGGAATTCTTCATGAAGATATTGTAGGTAAATCATATTTAAGTTATTGTAAATAACTTCAAAAACAAATAATGTAACAATTGCCCAATTCGTTCAAGAAGGTTTATCAAATTTCTTTCTACCTGGAAGTATACTTTGTGAAAAAATTTTACTAATGTTGTTCGACGCTGCACCATACATGATACAAGCCGCGCAAAATTTAATTTTTTTTTATAGTAACATTATTCATACCACTTGTTTAGATCATGGGTTCAATCGTGTAGCTGAAGACATTAGGAATCAATTCCCTTTGATTAATGATTTAATTAGCAATGTCAAAAAAGTATTTTTAAAAGCACCTTTACGAATCCAATTTTACAAGGAGCGACTTCCCTGTGTTAAGTTGCCACCTGAACCGATTATTACGAGATGGGGTGCATGGTTAGAGGCTGCAATTTTTTTCGCCGATAATTTTGAAGGAATAAAAAATGTAATTCTTTAAATCACTGCTGACTTCATTGCTCTAGGAAACTGTAAAAAGATAGTAACATCAACAGAATTGCTACAAAACATTTTGTATATTAAGTCAAATTATAGCTTTGTTCCATTCGTAAACTAGAAACGCAAGGAATGTCACTCTCGGAATTAGTTGAAATAGTAAACGAATTTGATATGCTATGTAAGAAGGTTAAGGGTACAATAGGTAATTCTATATACTATAAATTTAAAAAAGTGATAAATAAAAATGCGGGCTATTTGAAATTGAAGAAAATTTAGAAAATTTTGGAAGGTGAAACAGTAAACGATTTCAACTTTAATTTTAGTTTAGAATGTATTGATGCAAAGTTAAAAAATACACCAATTACATCTGTGGATGTTGAAAGAAGCTTTCCTATTTCGAAACATATGTATTCTGATAGAAGACAAAACTTTCTTTTACTCAATTTTGAAAAACATTTAATTATAAATTGTATTAGAAATACAATTTATAATTGTAAAATTAATTAAAAATTGTGAAAAAATTTTGTGCAATAAAGTTAATGTTTAAATTTCTACTCTTATTTATTTTATGTAAAAAAATTGCATATTGTCGCAATTATTTTGCATATATGTCTCAGGTTTATGCATATTTTCTTAAAAATCGATACATATATATGCGCAGATATTCCAGTTTTTCTTTGCATATAATCCGGTCTCTACTAATTATGAATATAAAATTTAATATCTGTGCGTTCACCATGACTTATTGTAAATTTTAAAGAATATGTGTTGCATCGTTCCTAGTTTGTAATCCAGACTACTTTACTAAATAAATAATTAATTTAACCTACTACGTTCTCATATTACTGTAGTTCGGGACAGATTCATTAAATTTGGGACTTTTCCGAGGATTTCGGGACGTATCGCCACTTCAGCAAAGCGCCACTTAGTAACTATCTGTCGCTAATTGATTATCTATTGCTTATTAAGTAGTTCTTGGTATTATTATTATTATAGTTACCAATTGCCCTCACATTAACGTTTCTATTCGCAGATCAACCCGATAAAGTAATTATTCCCTGCGAAAACGACGCAATCTGCAAGGAAAACTTACCCGGTTCGAAATGCGTTGATGGCGAATGCTTGTGCCAATCTGCAGAAGACTGCGAACAGAAAGAGATATCCGTGGCAGTCACCAAAGTCGGCCAAAGGTGTAGGACGTCCGATGACTGCTTGATCGATAATTCTGACTGTATGGAAGAAAAGGGAATACGAACATGTAGTTGTATGGGAAAATACGTCGCCTCTAAAGACGGAAAGAATTGTCTGCAACGTAAGCGTTTCGGAACCGAAGGTGATTTCCCATTCTCTCTCTGTCTCTCTTCAGAGTGATTTATTTATTTCAGTGGTCGACGAATTAAATTTTCCCTGTCTGGAAGACGCTCAATGCGCTAGAACCGAACATGCGATCTGCCAATCGGGTTTTTGTAGGTGTGTTGAAGGCATGCAAGCACACCTAGGTTCTTGTTATTATATTAAAGGTGAGGTATAAATCTTTTCTCCACTACGAACGAGTAGTGAATAAACCCTAACAGCCAGAAATATTACATAGATATTTCTAAAAGTATATTTTATTAATATTTTTCGTGAGAGGTTTTTGAATATATTTTTCATATTTCTTTTTCTAAATATAGATAAACTATTCAATTATAATATTTATTCCATATTTTAAAATTAATGTAAGCGCTATATTTTTTCTAAAATATTTATATGAAAATTGAGATTTTTTTATGCAATCTATTTAATTTGTCAAAATGAACTAAAATTGTTCTTGGTTATTTAGAATGTATAACGTCGTTAACAAAAAGTTGAAACATACATAGAGTTGTCTAAAAGGCAAGAACTTGTTTTTTCACACTCACCATACAAGTTAATAATCAATAATTCTGGCATCTTTTAAGGCATACTGAAGGTTTATCAAATTAATCACTATTTTTTAATTGAAGTGTTCTAAATAAAAAAAAAAAAAACAAACGTATTTATTATCATTTTATTTGAATAAGCCAATAAAAATGAAAAAGACTCATTCTTAAGTCTAGCCTTGGCTGGTGCCAGGTACAACCCTATGGCTTTTTCATATCTTCGGTAGTGGCGCTCTCATGGCGTTTCCTTGTGGCCTCTAAAACAATGCCAATTGTATTAGATCATATCATGAATAAAACATCGTACAACATTATCAACACCTACTAATACATTTGGAACATTTACAATAATTGAAGTGTGGTAGCTACATTCTAATACTTACGATACTTATTTTTACTTTATTTCATAATATTTGAAAACATTCTACGTACAAACAATAAAACAACACCTCTATTTGAGGTTATGACGCTTATCTACCGAGATGAATCTCTTAAGCAAATCAACTAGCAATTTATCTGGTAGATGCAGTACATATATGATGCATAAAATTCCTACAATTATATTATTAAACGATTTCTGTACATAGCGATATTGAGCATTCCAATTATCTTATAAATGCCATGACATGTTCAAAGTTTTGCTTACCTCGTAGTCACCACAAAAACTAAAACACACCCCGCAACAATTGATTACACAGTTAACCCTAATCTGCCCTAATCGTATGCTATTATAAACTGTAACATGTAACGGACAAACGAACGAAAACGTTGATGATACGCACGTGCGCGTATGCATTCTATGTACTTAATCCATAGACGCATAAACAATACTAAATCATGTAACACCGGCACCGTAATGAATAGAGGTGTTGTGTTGACGTTTGCAACTTACAAATATTACAAAATAATATAATACAAAACGCAGATATATTAATAGAAAAGTTACAGCGCTCAACTTAGATACTAATTAAATCATATTAGATATATATTATCTAATTTAATATTTAAACTATCATTTTAAATAGGTACATACCTACTTAATATGTATGCATATTTTACCCGTTTTATATTATTCGTCCTACGCACCAAATGTACAAAAACAAAAATTCAATCTTTTTTTTTATATGAAATAAATATTACAGAAATACAAAGCAAAAATATTCTTGCAGAGTTATGAAAAATATATGAGAAAACATTTGCAATAAAATATTATTAATGCTACATAACATATATATTTTTTAAATGTTTTCCTAATATATTTTCTATAATATATTTTATGCATATTATATTAATATAACTAATATTCAAAAAAGATTTAATATTTTTTAAATATTTATAAAATATGAAATAAATATAGTTGGTCACTGGGGAAAAGTAATAATTTCGATGTCATTTCAAATAATAGAATGTAAAAATTCTCGCTCTTGAGTTAGAATATTTATACTAAAATACTTAATTCTGATGTGTTTTACATGTAGGTATTTCCATTCTATAGGGTTAGGCAAATGTGTGGTAACACCTGATTTCTGGCTAAATTATGGGTTCTATTAAAAAATAACTTAAGAAAAGTTTTCGTAGTATTTTTATTCTGGCCTGTGACATACTTTGATTTCCAACAGCTATCACATATTTCGAGATATGACGCCATCGATAGCTTTTATAATGGATAATATATAATGCATGTTTTCACATTTTCTGATAGACACTTGTTCAAGAATTACAATGATACACGGTTTGGTGGGTGTACGGTTTGAGATATTAAAATATAGCGTTGGTTATTAACATATTTTTGTCAGATATATCTCATAAAGAATATTCGTAATAATATGTTGCCATGGAAACCTTTTAACAGAAATAAAATTACTTGTATTACTCACAAGGGAACACCGGCGGGTGTCCCCCTCCGATTTCGATGAAATTTAACAGGTCGAAAGAGTACCTTAAAATAAGAGACACGTATTTTTTTTATCGGCGTATCCGCACGATTTTGGGGTACAGCCCCCTCCAAAGTTTGGACGATTTTTCAATTTTTGCAAATATTTCCTAAATTATAACAGATATTAAATTTTCTTCTTAACATAATTTGCAGCATATTGCATGGCCCTAAGGACGGCGTCGTCCGTATTCGCAAAAAGTTAATAACGGGGGACGGGGTACCCCGTACTCCCCATTTTTTTTACATTTTTTCTTTTTCTTATTCATCAAAAGAAGGCCAATTTTACATAGAATACGATGATGTATAACAAGTTTAGAAAATTAATAATTGTAAAAATAGAAAAATAATAATAAAGCTTCAAAATTAATAAACTTATCTATTGATATAAATCAAATGCACTATAACAGAAATAAATTTTTATTCTTAACATAATTTCCAGCATAATACATGGTCTCAAGGTAGATATCTTCATAAAAAGCTAATAACGGGGACGGGGTACCCCATACCCCCGCATTGTTTAATAATAAGTTTATTCATTATTCATCAAAAAAAGATCGCTTTTACATAGAAAACGGTGATGTATAATAAATTTAGAAAATTAATAATAGTAATAATAGCTCAAAATAAATATATGTACGTGTCTATTGTGATGAATTTGATATGCACTTATCTACGCATACGTGAGTTTAATTAATTATTCAGTCACTTCAGATATAATTGGTAATCTGCATTATAAATTTAACACGATAAGGGATCTACCTGGCTAATGGATGTTTTTCTCTCGAATACCGGGCCAAAGAGTGTCCTTTTGATTGATTCTTGGAGTGGGCAATGTGTTGCCGAACTTCAGCAATTAGTGTCAAAAGACAAAACTTTGAACATTTTAAATATACCAAAAAAAAACGACAGCGATGGTATAACCTCTAGATGTATATGGTTTTAGACTGTGGAAAAATTTTGTTAGAACTTTTTCGGATATAGTGATTCTTATGAACTACGACATAGATTTACATCAGAGAAATAATATTATTAAGTTGAAATCCCTAACCTATAATCAGTTTTCTTCCCCAAGATTTTTCGACGTATTCAAGTACTCGTGGTATAAGAGTGGATACGTTGAGAAAAGATCTGGGCCCTTTAAAAATCCTGTAGAGTTTTGTTTTAACAAAGATGCGCAGTCTACACCCTTGTGTAGTATTGCAATAAACTAGCTATTGTGCTGTGTTCATGGTGCAAACAAAATCTGTGTTTTAATCACTTTTACGCAGACTATCACTACTGTAATACTTACATAGCTTAATTACTGTATGTATATTAATCTTGTTCGCTATGTCAATACATATATACCAACAATCGCATTACAGTATGTCATGTATTTAAACATTTATAAGCATTATAATGTTTTTCTAATTCTGTTCTATTGTTTCCGAAATGTTATAATCGTTACAAACACATTAGTTTATATTTATGCTCCATTGAATACTTACATTGTACACCTACATTGCACGAAAAACTTGAAATAAATTAAAAAATATATATGTATTTATTATTTAATCCTTCGTCCTGTGTAGCAAATTTGTTCATATATACGCACTAAAGGATTATGGTATTCTAAGAATGAATAATATTTTATTAAGGAAATATATAAAACGCAGTCACTAACTGCAGTTGATAAAACGATTTATATTGCTACCACCAATAAAAGTTTCGTATAGTATATAGTGTAAGTTAGTAGGCATAGAAAGGTTTGACCATGTCGAGTAGATACAATTCTAAATTAAGAAATATTTAAGTAAGGAGAGCAGCGGAGTAACGATAACAAATAATTGCTGTTAATGTACTATATTATTATTATTACAATTATTTTTATTATTAATCCTCCAAATTTATTACCATTGTTTTCTATGTAAAAGCGATCTTTTTTTTGATGAATAATGAATAAACTTATTATTAAAAAAATGCGGGGGTATGGGGTACCCCGTCCTCCGTTATTAGCTTTTTGTGAAGATATCTACCTTGAGACCATGTATTATGCTGGAAATTATGTTAAGGATAAAAACTTGTTTCTGTTATAGTTCATTTGATTTATATCAATAGACAAGTTTATTAATTTTGAAGCTTTATTATTATTTTTCTATTTTTACAATTATTAATTTTCTAAACTTGTTATACATCATCGTATTCTATGTAAAATCGGCCTTCTTTTGATGAATAAGAAAAAGAAAAAAAATGTAAAAAAAATGGGTGTACGGGGTACGCCGCCCGTCGTTATTAACTTTTTGCGAATACGGACGATGCCACTCTTAGGGCTATGCAATATGCTGCAAATTATGTTAAGAAGAAAATTTAATATCTGTTATAATTTAGGAAATATTTGCAAAAATTGAAAAATCGTCCAAACTTTGGAGGGGGCTGTACCCCAAAATCGTGCGGATACGCCGATAAAAAAAAAGTACGTGTCTCTTATTTTAAGGTACTCTTCCAATCTGTTAAGTTTCATCGAAATCGGAGGGGAACACCCCGCCGGTGTTCCCTTGTCAGTATTAGTGACGGGTTGCTACGAAGCAAACTGCTATTTTGTAGCAGCTTAACAGAAGCCTTAGCAGTTTGTAACAGCTATTCAATATCAAAAGAAGCTGCTGATTTTTGTAGCAGTTTCCTGATATAGTGGACAAGTGCGAATGTTGTGAAACATGCATGTATATTGATAGCAATATACAGGGTGTCCCACCGAATTGGGACATTAGATTTTTTTGAACTTCTAGTAGAAATTTGATTTTGAAACTTGCAGTGTATATAAATATCTGTAACAATCGAAAGGGCCGACTAAACGGTACAAGTCCGCCATTAAAACTTTTCTTCTATCTCTTACCGTTTAAAAGTTATTCAGAAAAAAACAAATTTGGGCCAAATTGCAAGGGTGAATTGCACCCTCTAAAGTTGAAGTTCCGCATGGAGTCTACAAACTGACAAAGTTTCATCAAAATCTGCGATTTACAGTTCGCTAGGTTCCCTCGTCAATGATGTAACAGAGAATCTCATACATGTAACCATATGGAAAGCAAAAATACCTTATTAGGATTTGAAAATTTCCCTGCAAAAGATTTCGGCACATACCTACTTATTAAAATGCTAGTTTTTTTCTTAAGGTGAACTCATTTAATGCTTTTTTATTACAGCTCTTGGAGATTCGTGCCAGCAAGAGAGAGATTGCAAGGCTATAGAAAACGCTGTATGTTTTGAGCGAAAATGCGCCTGCAAGCAAGGCTTCGTCAAGGGTAGAGCGGGTTGTCTATTAGCCGCTACGACGACTGGAAGGAATTGTTTGGAAGATGTCCAATGCAAGTGGTATTTGGGTGACGGAGCAGTGTGTTATCAGACTAAATGCCACTGTTTGGCTCCGTATATTTTCAATTGGGAAATAAACAAGTGCGTGAGGCATATCAGTAAGTACCTACCATAAATACTATAAATACTAAATTGCTTATGGTGATATTTAGAGCAAAAAAACTGCAAATTCATAACCTTATAAATCTATACCTTACAAAAAAATATATACAACGTGTGTATAAATTGTCGCAAAAGCTACACGTAGCGACATACTTCGTTCGTTTCTGAATCGAAAATCTAAATGGTAAAATATTGTACTATGCTTCATAAGTCTTCACGAGGTTCTTGAAGTTCGGTTTTTTAGTTCCTTAATAAGCGTTTGTGTTCGTTATTTGTCGGTATAGATAGCTGCAATTTTGAATTTAGACGATTTCTTATTCCTGTTTTTTCGTAAACAGTTTCTTTTTGATTTTAGAGCCTGGTTTCAACATTTCTTCATAAGCATCCTCTCATGAAATACACATTTGGCAACATTGTAGGACAATGACTTTGTATTCTAATTTGATTTCAATCAAAACCATTACTGTCAAATTTTGACATTAATCTGAAGTGTTCAATTTTATGCAAGCTCTGCTCTTTTTCGTGATTACTCGTATTCTCTTGATTAGTTTTTTCTGTTTCAGTGTTTTTATCGTTCTTTTATTATTGTTTTGTTTATTTACAACGGTTTTTACATTTAATGAATATGCCGATATGTATATGGTATACGGTTTTTGTAATGGAAATGCTAACATGGCAGAACAGGAATATCGCGTACGTTTTCCAAACGGAGACATCCTACTGGAAACGTATTTCGACGGCTGGACCCACGTCCACGTGAAACTGGTTCGTTTAAGAAAAGAAATGCCAACGCTGGCCGACCTAGACAACGGCGTACATTACAGCTGGAAGAGGAAATTCTAGACTCAGTACATGAAGATCCCTCCGTCAGTACTCGACAGTTGGCGTCTACATTCAATATCCGCAGTAATAAGACCGTTCATTTGGTTCTACGTGAAAACGTTCTTTATCCATACCATATAACTAAGGTGCAGCCGCTCTATGAAAACGATAACATACACCGTTTAAACTTTTGTCATAGTATCTTAAATAGGATTCAAGAAGATGGCGACTTTTTAAGAGGTGTTCTTTGGACCGACGAGTCTATGTTTACCAGAGATGGTGTACTCAATACCCATAATTTTCACCATTGGGCAGATGAAAATCCTCATGCGTTTCGGGAATACGGTCACCAAAGAAAGTTTTCAGTTAATGTTTGGCTGGGTATAATAAATCACCGTGTTGTTGGGCCAATCTATCTGCCAAATCGACTTGATGCCAACGGGTATTTAAATATATTAGAACAAGTTATTGACGAGATGCCATTGAATATACGCCGTAACATGTTTTACATGCATGATGGAGCTCCGGCACATTTTTCTCGTAATGTGAGAGAGCGGTTGGATGAACACTTCCCTAACAGGTGGATTGGTCGCGGTGGTCCTATTTTATGGCCTGCAAAGTCTCCCGACCTAAATCCTTTAGACTTTTTTGTTTGGGGTTTCATAAAGGTGAAAGTTTACGCAACACCTCCACAAGACGCTGACGAAGTTATAGGACGAATTAACGCGGCAGTATTAGAAATTACAACGGAAAGGCTTGAACAAGTAATACAGACAATACCTCGTAGATTACAAATGTGTTTACAAACAGACGGATATCAATTTGAGCATATGCGTAGGTAATAGTGTCGCTAATTTATTACAAGAGATGCGTTCGAAAAATCAAAACTACTAATTCTGTTTTAATAAAGCTTTCTTATTGCTTTTCCCTATGTATCATTTGTGTTATCCAATTTGTCATTTGTAATTCTGGTCTGTCAATTTTGACAAGTATTGTAACTACCATTACGGTAGTATGCGACTACAGTGTTGCCAAATGTATGTTACTTTCAAGTGGCTCGTGAAGACGCATGAAGCATAGTACCATATTTTACCATTTAGATTTTCGATTCAGAAACGAAGGAAGAATGTCGCTGCGTATAGCTTTTGCGATAATTTATACACACGTTAATAGTTTTATTAGGGTCAAAAACTGTGGGTTTTAATGATATCTGTTGTAGATTTATCACACAACTGTACCAGCAACACTGATTGTTACGAGATTGTCGACGACAGGAAGTATGTTGAGTGTTCGCATAAATACATGCCGCTGCAAACCAGCTTTTATAGAATTTGAGTTCGATTGTCTTATTGGTATGTCAAATATATACGTAACGTGCAATATTAAAAATAAAAAAAAATATTTCATCAACTCCTGTTATACACGGGCATAAAAGGGAACTATACAAAGCAGCGTCTCGTATCTATTTATGCGAAAGGTACCGATAAGTCATTGAAAAGTGCTCCTAAAGGTATCGGGCTAAAATTAAAGCAAATGAGTATTACTGTCACACATACTGTAAATACCAAAAATTAGCTCAATCGATGCCACTCCATTCGAGATATTAGCATAAGGGTGGAAAAATTCAATATTTTTTTTTCTCAGGAATTACTTGAGCTATCACGTTCAAAAAAAAAAATACGCAAGTAAACACTGATTATGGGCATTCTACAAAAAAATCAAGAACTCATTTCCTCTACTCAGTTCAAAGTTATCACTATTTTCCACTTTTGAGGGGTGGTGTTTTGAGTTTGGTTTAAGATGGCAACTTGGCTTTTTGTTGTATTAGACTGTATATATTTAAGTGTACTATAATTTTTTTTTTCTGTTTTTTTTTCTGTGCGGTAGAACATGTAAATAAAAAATAAAATCTCCTTGAATGATTTTGCTATAAAAAATTTGCATATTTGTTTGCTATACTCATTGTATGTACGCACAGTATTCAAAAACGTAACACAATTACATGCTGTTTCGCTCAAAGATATTCAATGAATGAATGAGTTTATTTGGGAATTAATAATAATAAAACATATTTACCACATCCCTTCTGCTAGGCGAAATTAAACACGTGCAGTTCTTGGAAAAAAGTATTAGAGAAACCAATGTAAAAGGTTTATCGTTCTGAGAATTGTCGGTTGTCGATCTACATTAGGAATTACTAGGAATTTTTACTAATAGAAATGATAATAAAAAGCTTAAATATGCAATATATGCAACTTTTGTAAAAATGTGCATAGAAATGCCTAAATATGCAATATATGCAATCACTAATTAGCGCTAACTAATTTCAATTAGTGTAATACGTTTACATATAGACTATAACTAAAGATATGCAAAAAATAAAATATATGCACTTTGCATATAATCCGGTCTCTAGTAATGTGTATTGTCTTACTTAAAGTTATACAGACATTATAAAATATTAATCGAAACTAAGATGCATTTCATTTAATTACGGTTACTTTTCATCAAAAAGCAAGAAAATAGCCGGCAAAACAGCACCCTACTTTCAATTAAAATAAACACTTTTCTGAGAAAAGGTATTCTTTTCGTTGAACATGTTAAAAACCAAAAGTTATAAAACTTTTCATTTAATGCAATCTCTTTTCTCAGCGTACTTATATTCATACCCACTTGTTTTTTTTTTATAGCTACAGGTGCAGCGTCTACCAACAGATTCTTCTTCGTCACAACGTTGTCCGTCTCATTTTCTCTTTACGTATGTTTGTTTTAATTTATCTACCCTGTATTAGTCTGAGATTAATAAATACGCTTATCACATGTTTTGTGCCTTTATCTGTGCACGTTGTCTTGCCTATGCGCTTAGTACATTTCGACGATTAGATAACCTAATTTTAGATAACGCGATTATTGAAACAGGTATCATGACTACTCATATATTAGTAACTCAAAATTAAAGCAACTATATAAGTGCTCGTATAACGGTTTTTCTTGGCTTTGATTATGTTACGCTTAAATCGGCTATTTTATATAAGTTCCAACATGTTATTCTTATTAATTCTAACAACATTCATATTTAATAACGTCCTCACTCAAGAGGATACAGAAATCGACCCAGATATGATGATGGCAAGATTAAGTGAGTATATAATACCTATATTTTATTTTCTACATCAATCTCATTCCTTATAATTTTTTTTTATAATCTCCTAGTGTCCCATCACAGTTGCAGACTTGATAGGGATTGCAGACCAAACAGTTTTTGTATAGGCAACGATCGAACTAACCCTGGGTTTTGCAGGTGTGAAGATGGCTTCATAATATCGAGGAATAGAACATTTTATGAATGTCTTTTACGTAAGTTATTTTTTTATACGGGTTAAAAATTAATGGTGCACAGCTTGCGTAATTATTAGAAACCAAAAGTATGATTCACTTGTTGGCAATGCTGCTCTAATGCCTGTTATCATTTATGATTATTGTTATTACAATACGAATATAAACAGTAATGAGTAATGGAGTAATGCTTGTGATATTGATAAGACGGCGCTTTACTATATTTAAAATTTCTATTAAGGAATTGAAATTATTTTGTATACTCACAATCAGTGAGATTATTGAAGTAACCAACAAGGCCAAAAGATGGTGTGCAGAAACTTTGCAGGGAAAAATTGGGGATGCAACCCAAAAATACTGCTTTAGATGTATACAGCGATAGTGAGACCTATTATCACTTATGCATCAGTAGCATGGAACAAAAGAACTAATCTAGCCACCGCGAGAATTAACCTCTCGAAAGTGCAAAGATTAGCATGTGTATGCATAACGGGGGCTATGAGAACCTGCCCAACAGCAGCTATTGAAGTAGTATTGGATCTTGCCCCCCTCCATATTGTAGTAGACGGCGTGGCAAAAAGAACCACACTCAGAATGGTCAAGGAAGGAATGATTAGGCATAGGCCTTAATCTCCTGACGGTGATCAAGCCTGGGATATGCCCCGGGATCATATGTTAAAAAAAATAAAGGCTGCGTGCTAAATATTAGGTGTTGGTTTAGCCATAAATTGGTGAAATGGTGCAAATATATGTTAGGTAAGATTAAAATAACAATTATAATATAATTCATTCATTCAAGTTAGGGTGGGCACTTGAGCTTGGTGCTCATTGTACCATCCCTATTGATTCTCTTATTTCCACTCGAGCAGCTTGGTGTTCTCTATAAAGTCCAGTATCTTGCCCATGGAAACTTCAGGACCTTCGAGAGCTCCAATAGATCTCTCCCGAAATATTTCTGCCTGAGTACCTTCAGTTCCTCACATGTGCAGATTACATGTAATCTCGTTTCCTCCTGTAGTTCGCATCTTCTACATTACGGTTTGCTTACACGGCCTGTGTTGTATAGATGCTTTTTCAGAGGACAGTGCCCAGTTACCAACCCAGTAATGGTTTTAACTTCTTTCCTACTGCGCCTGAGTAGGTTATCAGAGAAACTACCATCCCCATCCCCTATCAGCGTTTTGATATGGAGTTGACCTTCAGTCGACCTCCATTTCTTTGTACTTTCTTTATCTAACCAGGTCCAGATCTCCCTTCTTGCGGAATCCTTAGTAATCCCACATACGGGCGCTGGACCCATGAAGTGTCTCTTAGAGCCTTCCTTGGCTAGTTCATCGGCTATTACGTTGCCCTTTATATCCTCATGTCCCGGCACCCAAATCACAGACACCGTGTTGTCTCGTGCCAGTGCATTGAGGGATTGTTTGTTTTAATGACAGCTTGGCTGTCAGTCATTATATTAATTTTCCTCCTCATGTAGCCCCCTTTTGCAATCATTTCTGCACAGGCTGCAAGGACGAATACCTCTGCTGGAAGATCGTGTATGTTTCCCAGCTTATGAATATCCTTTGATTAGGACTGGGCCCACAAATACCGGCTCTTGTCCCCTGGCTGGATTTGGATCCATCCGTGTACCAGTTTTCGTTAGCAGTGATCTCACTACGTGCCTGGTCTCTGTTCGGTATGGAGATTTTCACCTTTTCAGTAGAAGACTTTTCAGTTCAAGATAATTTCGGATGCCATGCTGTCCGTGGGCATTTGTAGCAATGGCCCGTCCAGCAGCGTGCCTGTAGTATAAGTGTGTCCTCCCACCCTGAAGTTGGGATGCCACAGGTTGTTGGCTTTCAGTCTAAGGATCCATTCATTGCGATTCTCACATAAAGTTCCAGCGGGGGAGGCCTACAATGGTCTCCAGAGAGGCGGTCCCTGTACTGTTAGTTGCACCAGTGATACCCAGCAATGCCTGTCTCTGGACAGCGGTTAGCAGCTTTGCTGCGGAGGACACTGTCCTCCTCCACCAGACTACTTTTTATTTTTCCAGCTCAGTTTCGCATCAAGGGTAACACCCCAGATACTTACTTCCTTAGTTAATTGTAACTCCTGCCCAAACAGTCTAATGCCGCTAGGTCATTGAGTTTCTCATGTAGGTTGAAGGCAACCAACTTTGTTTTTTGTGGATTAACTGAAAGTCCTTGCGAAAGGCACCATTCCTCCACCATTTGCAGTGCATTACGCATGATGCCCGCCACCACACCTGGGAACTTCCCCTAGCTACGATGACAATGTCATCAGCGTACCCCTGCGTCCTATATCCTTTGTCGTTTAATGACCCTGACGAGATCATCCACGACCAAGCTCCACAGCAGTGGTGACAGTACTCCCTCTTGAGGACACCCTCTAGTGGTCCGCATGGCGATATTTTTATCTAGCATATTGGCATAGACCACTCTGCCTCTTAGCATGCAGTCAACCCATCTGCTAGTCGTGTATATAATTATATTATATTATAATTATAATAATACACGGACCATAAACATGTAAATTTACGTAAAACGGATTGTATTCAAAAAGAATTATTACTACAATTAAATGATTGTTATTGTTGATTATTTTTACAGTAGACTGTATTTTCTAAGTATTTTCTTTATTCTCAATATCTTTATATTAATAAAAAGTAGTTCTGTTTATTTCAACTCTCTTTGTATTATTTTCTATCACGGAAATTATCGAATAAATATTCTAACTTATAAACGGCTATTCCCTCGAACTTTGACGATTTAGATCGACTCAAACGTGTCAAAATCCTATAAAACCGACTTTTTGCTGGATACTCTACCAAAAATTAAAATTTTCTAGAGTTTGTGCCGTTTTCGTACCTTTTACGAGCACTGTGCGGGGTCGCCAAACACATAGCTATTTTTTTTTCGTATCGTATGTCAATAAAATTTCTTTCAAATGCTTTCGTTTCATTTTTTGATTTAAAACTATCATATTGCCAAGAAATCAAGTTGAACAAATTATTCCTCCTAGGCGTAACATCTCTAAAGTCACTGATGTAGATAGATAGAAGGGTGATGTTACACTGCGATCTAAAAGATCTGTTGTGTCCCCTATTCTTGCTGCTTTACAGCTGGCCTTCCAATCCTACTATTCCTTTCAGAAAGTGTAGGATGTCAGAGGGCCCCAGTCTCGGTAAGTATCCCTCTTCGATTTCACATGCTCCCAGGTGCAACGCCCTCGAGTGGCACAGTGCTACACAGTTTGAGAGGAGGTGGATGGGTGTTTCATCCTGTTCCCCACAAAATCTACATTCAGATTACATTTCAAATCCAAGCTTACTCAGGTGTCCTTTCAGCCTACAATGGCCTGAAAGTATTCCTGTTAACATGCGAACATTGTTCTTACTCAGGTTGATGCATTCTGTAAATCTCTTCTGGTTATAAGTTCCCAGAAGAATTTTACTTTGCCTCATTCCCTGGAGATTTTCTCAGTAACTGGATTTTCTCTGCTCCATTTCTATTTTTAGTTTCTTCAGTATTGTGCTGCTACTTAACCCGCAAAAGGGTTCAGGTCATACAAAAGGCATTCCTGTCCCTTTTTTTTACGAGATTATCCATTATTTCATTTCCTTCCACTCCTATGTGACCCTAAACCCACAGGAGGATTACTTTATTTCTTTTGCCTAGTTCATTTAATTTCCCTAGGCATTCCCAGACCATCTTGGAACTGTTTTCATATGAGCTCAGCGCCTTGATGGCTGCTTGACTAACAGGCATGATGATAATCTCCTGCTTCCGATAATTTCTATCCATACTGAACTGAACACATCTTTAAATAGTGTGTATTTCCGCCTGAAATATACTTGGATATTTTCCCAAGCTTTCGAAATATGTGATTCTAGGCCCATATATTCCTATTCCAGTTCCTTCTGCCGTTTTGGAGCCATCAGTATACCATTTGATGGCATTTCTATTCAAGTTCAAGATGGTGTTATGATCCCACTCGCTCCTGTTACTGAGCTTTGTGATGAATTCCTTCACAAGCTGATTTTTTTTAACATAATCATCCGCGGGCATATCCCAGGTTTGATCACCGTCAGGAGATTGAGGCCTTCTTACTGTAAAAAACTTGCAATCTTTGCATGCTGTGGATTGTTAGCAACTAAAGTTTTATGTCGTCCTCTATCGTGTCATTACTTTCACTTACCGAAATATTACTACCAAATTTGTTCGATGATAGTGCATAAAACGGAAAATTTTAAAAGAAAGAAATGTGTACGTTCTTCTGTGTTTTCTAAAATTTTCATTACAAGACTAATAACATCCAGTTTATTAAATTTTAGCTGCCGCCGGTATCAATTCTAATTGTACAAGAGATTTTGAATGCACATTCACCCTAGGCAACCCATCTTCCTGCGTAGACGGTACATGCCAGTGCAACGAAGACGCCCATTGGGCTCCAAATAATCAGTGCTACGTCACTTCCGGTGAGTACAATTTATGTGTTTTTTTATAAATAGAACATTTAATTTTCACTTTGATGATGTTTTGTTCGTAGCCGTTAATTATGTATAGTTATTCCTTTTTTTCCTTAGTGAGGTTAGCGGCTAATTTATACTGATGACTTAAAAAGTTAAACAACTCATTTTTTTACGTTTCGACAATTTTAATTTTTCTTGTCTTCTTCAGAAATGTATATTTTATAATTTACTTGTTTTATTATTTTTTTTTTTAAATTATATCTAAAATTAATAATAAAATGTCAATAATTATAGACAAAATGTGAGTTATTTTTTATACTTACATCTAGGGACATTCACAAACATTTTAAAAACATATTTAATAATTACATTTCTAAACAATTTTACAACTGTTAACAAAACTATTTTAAATCCAACTGTCGACGAAATACTTTTAAACATACGCGAAAGGCTAGCTCAGCGATGGGCGGTTTTTTAAAATTTGTTAAACTAAAAATTGTTGTTTATCTCTTTGCATGCATATATTAACGGCGAAAAGTATGTTTAAATGATTGGCGCATAAATTTTTGACAAACCTTCTACCTCCGTTTTATCGTTTACTGCGTTTTTATGTTTGTTTATTTGGATCATTTCTAAAATGCATCGCGCTTTATAATTTTTTTTCTTTATTTAAAATACTTGTATTATTGAAATTGAATGTATGACCTAAGTTAATTGTATGTTTTTTTAAAGCAGTGAGATTATTCTGATATTTGTGACCTTTAATTCTATTATGAAGTTGTTGTGATGTTTGTCCTATGTACACACCATTGCAATTGTTACAGGGGATTTTGTAAACTACGTGACTTTGGTTTTGTAATGGAATACAATCTTTTAATTTAGAGAAACCAAATTTCAATAACAGTGGTTATTTACAATAACCACTTTCCAAGAAAATGAAAAAACCAAAATTAGAAGCAAAATAACAAATACAATAAACAATTTTATGAATTCATCAAAAAACACTTCAGATTATAATCAAAAACTCATCCAAAAACAAATTAATTGAACTAAAAAATTCAAAAAAGACAATCCCAACATTTTAATAACCAAAGCAGATAAAAGCAATAAAACTGTCATTATTAACAAACAGGACTATGAAAAAAAGATGCTAGATATTCTAAATGATACCACACATATTCAATCATTAATAAAGATCCTACCCTAAAATATCAAAAACAAGGAAATGAATTAATTAATCGTTGGGAAAAAAAAGGCTATATATCTACAGAACAAGCCAAAAACTTAAAAATTCATAATGCACATACACCTAAAATATATGGTCTCCCCAAACTCCACAAAACAAACATCCCACTCAGGCCAATAGTATCCTGTATCCAAAGTCCCTTTTACAATATATCAAAATATCTAGCCATTTCAATCTCAAACATAATTAATAACAACGATTATTATTTAAAAAATTCATTTGATTTAAAAAAATTTATTGATAGTACAGAAATAAAAAATAATGACAGATTAATATCGCTTGATGTTGTCTCAATATACACAATATCCCATAGATTATGCTTTAAATATTATAAGAAAAAAATGGGATAAAACTTCAACCACAGACAGAATTACCTTTAGATGAATTTTGAATGCACTTGAAATCACTTTGTCAACAACCTATTTCTCTTTTCAAAATAAATTTTACAAACAAATATATGGCTGCGCAATGGGTTCACCCATATCAAGCACAAATAGCTCAATTAGTACTTGAAGATCTGAAGGACAGGTAATTAACAATTTAGAATTATAACCAACATTTTATAAAAGGTATGTGGACGACTGTTTAGTGTGTATTCCTGAAGACAAAATCACAAAATTTCATCAATCTTTTAACGATTTTCATCCGAAATTACAATTCACCCTTGAAATAGAAAAAAATCAAATGTTAAACTATTTAGATCTTACCTTGAGTCGAGAAAATAATAAAATTTTGACAAAATTATATCACAAACCAACATTTTCTGGCCGTTATTTGAATTTTCACTCTGCCCAACCCTTTAGTTATAAAAAAAATGTCATGTCGGCCTAATCAATAGAGCCATTACATTAACCAGTCCAAAATATAGAAAAGAAATTTTAAACACAGTAAAAATCAATTTACAAAAGAATAACTATCCCTTAACGCTAATTCAAAAAACCATTAAAAACAAAATACATCAATATTATAACACCAGACATGTCAATAACACAAAAAACACAAATCCAAATACCTTTAAATATCTTAGCATCCCATACGTTCCTCAATTATCCGAAAAACTTAATAAAATACTTTACCCACATAATATAAAACTTGCACATAAAAACCACAATAATTTGAAATTTGGTTTCTCTAAATTAAAAGATTGTATTCCATTACAAAACCAAAGTCACGTAGTTTACAAAATCCCCTGTAACAATTGCAATGGTGTGTACATAGGACAAACATCACAACAACTTCATAATAGAATTAAAGGTCACAAATATCAGAATAATCTCACTGCTTTAAAAAAAACATACAATTAACTTAGGTCATAGATTCAATTTCAATAATACAAGTATTTTAAATAAAGAAAAAAAATTATAATGCGCCATGCATTTTAGAAATGATCCAAATAAACAAACATAAAAACGCAGTAAACGATAAAACGGAGGTAGAAGGTTTGTCAAAAATTTATGCGCCAATCATTTTAACATACTTTTCGCCGTTAATATATGCATGCAAAGAGATAAACAACAATTTTTAGTTTAACAAATTTAAAAAAAACCGCCCATCGCTGAGCTAGCCTTTCGCGTATGTTTAAAAGCATTTCTTCGACAGTTTGGTTTAAAATAGTTGTGTTAACAGTTGTAAAATAGTTTAGAAATGTAATTATTAAATATGTTTTTAAAATGTTTGTGAATGTCCCTAGATATATAATTTAAAAAAAAAAATAAAACAAGTTAAATTATAAAATATACATTTCTGAAGAAGACAAGAAAAATAAAGATTGTCGAAACGTAAAAAAATGAGTTGTTTAACTTTTTAAGTCATCAGTATAAATTAGCCGCTACCCCCACTAAGGAAAAAAAGGAATAACTATATTTAATTTTCACATTTTCCTAAATATATTTCAGCACCCGGAGAGATTTGCAACGTAGATTTCAACTGCCTCTTAAGCGATGGTACTATCGGCACTTGTCATCTTGGACGTTGCAGATGCCCAATAAGACATCACCATACTCCTGACGGTCGCTGCGTCCCCACTAGTCGCCTGGGGGAAAATTGCACATCAGATGATAACTGCAGACACACATTCGCCAATTGTATTGGAGTCTGCCGATGTCTACCAGGTCACGTCGTCTCTGAGAATGGTCGGAGGTGTCTGCAAGGTATATTTACTAGTGATGTATAAAACTGCTTCTTTACGTTAGCAGCTACAACCTGCTTCTGTTACTTTTTGTTTAAAAAAGCTGCTACTTTTTATAGCACTTTTCCTTAAATAGCAGTATATGTTAAACAGATAAACTGTTTCTACAACTTTCCACACCGCCCACAAAAGTTCTTTTATACCGTTATTCATTCAATATCTCTATGTACTTACATTGTGGACGACTCTATTTGATTCAGTAATGAGCGGAGATATAAATACTTACATATTGCTGTGAACTGATTGTCCAAGCATATAAGTTTAAAGAAATTAAAAATGACAATATTAATTTAGCTAGCTCAGCAAATGTGAATTTAAAAGGGCGCCAGAGATTCTTATACCTTAAGTAACTTTCATTAAAAGTAATAGTGGGCGTTTGTAAAATTTGACTTTCTTTAAAATCCCTAATAATTGAAATGGTTATTTCAAAATAAAGAACTGTAAATTTTAAATATATTTACAATCATTAAATTATTGTGTAAAAGAAAAAAGAAAAAAAAACATTTAATTAACAACAAAAGGGGAAAACCGTATACTTGAAGGTATTGGATTAAAATAACCCCTTCGTGAATTTCAATTAAAAAGAGGACAAATGCAAATCCTTTAGCAAACAAAATGGAGGATTCGTTCTAGAAGGAATATTCTTATACCACAAAAAAATCCACGTGGTCTCAAAAATTCAAAGCAAACTAAAATTTAATTAAATCAACGTGGAGAACCAAGTAAAATCAAAATGAAATTAAAAATACAAGCTCTAAGCTCTCTTCACCTACCCGAGGTGCATTAACAACAATTAAATTGAAAACTACAAAAAAAACGGAAAATTTAAACTCTAAACGCGATCACTTTTAAAACGAAAATTATTAAAGAGCCTACACTATAATTTGTGCACAACGATATAACACTTATAATAACTAGTGAGTTGCTAGATGGACGATTTTAAAAATTCAAAAAGAACGAACTACATCTTAAAATAAAATGAATTACCAAAACGGTAACCAGAAAAACTAAAACTAAACAAAACTCGCGTCGTCAATCTGTAACTGCCGGGCCTCAAGGTAACACAATCATATATATATGAAAATTTACAACATCTGCGTGCGATGAAGCGGCAACGCATCGCAAAGAAAAAACTACTAGCATATACAATATACAAATGAGTACGCAAAATGTACAAATAACTGAAATTAACTATACACAACTGAACAATAAATTACTCAAACAAAACTATTAAATTCTTTCTTACCAATTAAATCTAAGTAGAATTTGCGCGCGGCAAAGCCAAACTTGATCTTGGCAAATTACAGGCATAGAGTTCAAAACAACCGGGGAAGCCATGCTAGAATACAATAGGCAACTGGCGACTATTTAACTGTCGTCGCCTACAGCGCCAGTGACTATCAAAAACTATCTTACCCATTTGCACAATGCGCGTTCGGCGGCGTCGTCTGTTCCAGTAAATTGATTATTGGCGTATACAGTTGGTAACGCTTGCAATATAACAAATCAGCGTAGAAGAAATGGCATTAATCAATATTCAAGTAACGTTTTATCTAGCGGTTTGAACTTGTTTTTTATTGAAATATCTTCTCATAACTGAAGGAAGGAAACTGGAAGGACAAGTAATATATACCGAGTGTCCAGCCTAAGATGCAACGGTCCATAGCAGATATATTATTGTTTTTTTTTTGGAAAAATGTTTCAAATAAATGTTGCCTCAAATCATATTCTACGTATTTAAAATTAGTTTCAGTAATGGCGGTTGTACCGGAAGTAAATACTAACTTTATTTTTAAATGGAACACCTGCATATATTGTACTTGTTGAATTCCTTGTTGAAATTTAAATAACAGTACGTTAGGCATACATTAGGACTAAGTTGTGCCGTTCCCGAATTACATGACGTTTTCGAAAAAAAATGACATTTGCAATGTCTGTGGTATTTGGAAATATCTCCGGAAATATGAAAGTTAGAAAGATGCAGTTTTCATTTTTCGCTTAATCATGAAACAGCAGACGTCTTTTATTTTAAAATTGTTGCGTTTAAATTACAGAATTATTACAATAGGGCTCTGTAATTTTCGAACTCTAAAATCATGATAACTTGATTTTTTAAATTGCAATGCTATCGCAGTTTTTACATAAATGGTGTAAAATTTAATTTTCTTTCAATTTTATAAGAGTGTCATTGTGTCTATCGCAAAGGTTTTGGAGATATTCGCGATTTTTCAGTTTTTCGATGATAGATACGCATTGCGGCGGCCACCTTCCCTCGCATTCACCAGGCTTGACTGGCTGCAGTAATACTGGCATGCTTAGAAAGTGGCCAACAGAATACAATAAGACACTGGAAACAAACAATGCATTATCAATGCAATGATAGAGTTTCCATAATTTTAATATTTTATTTTGAAAAGATTTGTTAATAGAATTGTTTGGTAAATTAATGTAATTGTTCAGTTGTGCATTTTAATTTCATTCATTGAACATATTGCCTTCGTCAGTATTGTATATTTTGTAGTTTACCATGCTTGAAATTTTCTTTGAAAAAATAATAATATACACAGTGTTCCATTTAAATAATAAAGTTAATATCTACTTTCGGTACAAGCGGAATACGCCATACTGAACAATTAAAATGTGAGAATATGATTCGCCGGCACTTATTTCAAACATTTTCCAAAAAATAATAATAATCGGCTATGGACCGTTGCATCTTGGCTGGAACACCCAGCCTTCTTTTATATTGAATAGCTGCAACAAACTGCTAACGCTTGTTAGCTACTACAAAATAGCAGTTTGCTTCGTAGCAACCCATCACCAATATTTATCAAACCTTTATAAGGTGCTAATTTACTTTTTTGTCTGTCTTTAAAAAGCTGCGACTGATTTCACTCAACCTTGCGACGAACTGGCTCAATGTTCGACATACCTAGCGGGCTCCTTCTGCGCTAACCAGACGTGTCTTTGCAATCCGGGATTCCATCCCCTTGGGCCGCGATGTTGGCGTACCGTAGTGGCTGCGGGAAGGTGTTCTGATAGGAGAGAATGTTTTTTCAACCAAAGTTTAGCGGATTCAGGAGCCGTGGATTGCGTAGATGGTATCTGTACTTGCAATGAAGGCTTTCAAAATGTCAGAGGTGATTGTTTGAGAGACAGCGGTGGGGTTTCGATCTATGCAAGTTTGAAGGTTTTGTTCTTCGTCGTGATAGTGTTGATTTGGCTTGGATAAATGGAATTACGTCGATTTAGATATTAACATAGGTTAATTTTTTTTATATACTTAAGTAAGTGTGCTTTTTTCGCTTTTTTATATTTATTTTGTACTTGTCACATATAATTTAAATAAAAATGTTAATATTGAAATAAATAAATAATTGGCTTTAAATACCACTCAAATTAGAGGCGGTAATAATATAAAATAACAAGCTCTGTATTATCAACAAAAATTTGAAATTTGATTTCCAAACTTTTAAAATCAGAATTTAATACTATATGATCAATTATAGTAGCAGTGCGACTCGTGAGATATTTGAGTGGTGGGCTCAATCAGGGCCCAACTCCCTCTCCTCTTCCCCTCCATTTATTAATATTACCAAGTTTTAAATCAACTTGTAGTAATTTATTAAATCAGCTTGTAGATTTATTACCTTATTTATGCTGAAGGCCATTATTACAATCGCGATTTAAGGATTAAATATGCAAGGGCAAGTTTTTTTAAATTTATATTGATTGTATGTGTTGTCCTACTTATTGTACAGTAATTAAGTTTTTTTGCATTGTAAATTTACATAGCAATAAGTGCTGAAAATTTTTAAATTTTGCAATAATTGTTTATTTTAATTCGTATAAATATTCAACAGTCCATTCGGTCACATGGGCATTCTCATGTATCTTACATCTTATATTCACCTCACTTCGGTGAAATTAACGGAGTCTCTGAGACAGTTGTCCCCGTTGTGGAAAGACAATCGCTATAAAAAGTCTGTTGGAATTTTTCAATTAGAAAGGATTCACTAGCCAACATCCGTCAAAGGCAGACGTGTCTCAATTAATTTTGCAAAATTAACGGCTATTAAACGCATAAAATCAACTTTCATTCCAAATACAACCTAAAAATGATGTTAATGTGTTGGTTAAAGTGGAAAGTAGTGTTTAAAAAATTAAATTTCGTGAAAATGTCGATGGGAAAGAATAAGTGAGTTTGATTCCGCATCAAAGAAATGGAGCAAATATATTGCACGTTTAGAAACAATATTTCATAGAAATAGAATTGAAGAAGATTTAAAAGTTGCCAGGTTTCTATGTTAATATTAATATGTTTTAGGTTACGAACGAATCCAAATTTACCATCAGGGTTGGACATTCTGATTGTTCCTCTCGTTGCATAGGAATAAGCTCAGTTTGAACGTTCACAGAAAATGCGGGAATTTTGAAATTTAACTTTCAAACGTATTCATGTTCTCTATGATTATTCCCTATAATAATATTCCGATTCTCTATGATATATGGAATCGGAATATTATTCGAATATCATAGCCTTCCGATTCCGATATTCCGATTATTGAAATCATCCGAATATTTCAGCACTAGTATGTTCTGAAATATAAAAATAATACTAATGTTTTCTACTTGCAATGGATGATTATTTATTATATTATTTTTGTACTCACCTTGAAATTGTTAAGTTAGTGTAAATAAAATAATTCCTACACACAATTAATTTTATTTAGAATGAAACTTGCATACAGTATTACGATATAAAATTAAAAAGACATATATATAATCTATATAAATACAATAAAATCTCTGATTTCACAATATAAATTTCATATTTTACAATATTACTTGTGAGAAAACGCACGACGCGACATTGCCTACATAAAATCCGTAATACGATATTGAACAATGCATATAGACATGCGGTGCTAAACGTTGTCAGAAAAATGCGATCCTTGTTACGGAATGATGCACTGTCGATGCCTCGTTAACAAATATCTGCCGCTTCTATGCGAATCTATGTTACAGGTATTGCGTAAAAATCGTTACGTAATGAATAAAAAGCCGACTATATCCATGATGTGGCGTTTATATTTTGGTTGCGATTCAAATATCAGCCGTCACGATTGCCAATGGAAGATAAAAGAGGGTACGATGCTACGTCGGTAAAGCTGGATCCTGAAAGGTGAAAAGTAATGAGAACTATGCCAGTATTATATCATAAAATATGGATATTCTTGTTTGTTGCTTTTTTTTTTTATTTAAAATTTTGCGAAGATAAATATAATATAGATGTCATGTCCTTTTTGTGATCAAACTTAAATGTAAAATCAATATTTGAAAAATTTGAAAATTATGCATACAAAATATCTTAAACTAAAACGTTCCTGGCTCAGCTAATTTTTTAATTTCACTTACTTGCACAGACCATACCTTCCTCCAGCACACAGGTGTAGTGTCTTTACATTTGCAGATTGCTTGATTCATGCAGTAAGCTCCTTCAATGCAGTGTTCGTCGTAGACGCATTTTGTGTCGACACCTGCAAAAGATGTGTCGATTTGTATATCTCTTGATGCAGCAAGAAAATGCATATACTAATAGCTGCCTTAGCTGAAAGCTTGCAGCAAAAGCCTTTTTTACAAAAGCGTATATAACAGTGTTATTATAGATAGACCTATTTATATATATACTGGGTGAGTTTTTTATCTTGAGACAACGCATGGAATATCTCTAAACACTGCATCAAATCAAAAAAAGATCTTAATAAGATTTTTATAATTAGAGACCGGATTATATGCCCAAAAAAACTGGAAATATCCGCACGACAATATGCCAAAATTCTTTACATAAAATAAATAAAGCAGAATTTAAACATTAACTTTATTGCACAAATTTTTTTCACAATATATTTCTAAAATAATTTATAATTAAATGTTTTACAAAATTGTGTAAAAGAAAGTTATTCTTCTATCAGAATACATAGTTTCGAAATAGAAAATCTTTCAACATCCACAGATGTAATTGGTGCAATTTTTAACTTTGCATCAAACATTCTAACTAAAATTAAAGTCGAAATCGTCTACTGTTTTACCTTCCAAATTTTCTTAACTTTCTTCAATTTCAAATATCCGCATTTTATTTATCACTTTTTTAAATTTATCGTATATGGAATTACTATTGTACCCTTAACCTTCTTACATAGCATATCAAATTCGTCTACTATTTCACTGATTCGAGAGCGACATCCCTTGCGTTTCTAGTTAACAATGAACTTGAAACAAAGCCTTAATTTGACTTAATATACAAAAGGTTTTGTAGCAATTCTGTTGATGTTACTATCTTTTACAGTTTTCTAGAGCAATCCAGTCAGCAGTGATTTCAAGAATACATTTTTATTCCTTCAAAATTATCGGGAAAAAAATTGCAGCCTCTAACCATTTACCCCATCTCTGATAATGGTTCAGGAGGCAACTTACACCGGAAGCCCACCTTATAAAATTGGATTCGTAAAGGTGCTTTTAAAAATATTTTTTTGACATTGCTAATTAAATCATTAATCAAAGGGAATTGATTCCTAATGTCTTCGGCTACACGATTGAACCCATGAGCTAAACAAGTGGTACGAATAATGTTACTATAAAAAAATTTTGCGTGGCTTTTATCATGTATGGTGCAGCGTCGGACAACATTAGTAAAATTTCTTCACAAGGTATACTTCTAGGTAAAAAGAAATTTAATAAACCTTCTTGAACGAATTGGGCAATTGTCACATTATTTGTTTCTTGAAGTTCTTTACCATAAATTAAATATGATTTACCTACAATATCTTCATGAAGAATTCCTATTAACAAATGGGCAATATAACAGCCACACTTATCCGTACTTTCATCAACCATGATATAAATAAAATTATTCCCTACCAATTGTTGAATTTCTGCTATTGTTTGCTGGTTACAAGATGTGACATAATTTTTTCGTAAGTACTTACGTCAGGTTATTATGTTGCAATATTTTTGCAGAAATGATTTCAAATGAAGATTGTTTAATCTTGCTAACGGTATGTTAGACAAAATTAGTGCGTTACACAGATTCGTATTATATTCTTCTTGTTCTGAGTTTCGTGAAGTTAATGCTACACATTACATATAGATTGCTGCACATACGCGGATTGCTTTAGTTTTTCACATTTTCTAAAATGTGATGGAGTTTTAGCGTTATGATCAATCAGGTATTTTCTCTCAGAAGACATCTACAACAACAATGTCATTTTATATGAAAAGTTAAAGAATTTAAAAACAATTGTAAAGCTTTTAGTAAAATTAAACTTACTAGTTACTGCAGGCTCGACAAAATATTTTTGTCTCATCCTTTTACTTATATGGCTTAATCCATAAAGAAATTTATGTCCTCTATATTCATTGTATGTATGCACAGTATTTAAAAACGTAACACAATTACATGCTGTTTCGCTCAAAGATATTCAATGAATGAATAGTTTATTGGGAATTAATAATAATAAAACTATTTACCACATCCCTTCTGCTAGGCGAAATTAAACATGTGCAGTTCTTGGAAAAAAGTATTAGAGAAACCAATGTAAAAGATTATCGTTCTGAGATTGTCGGTTGTCGATCTACATTAGGAATTACTAGGAATTTTTACTAATTGAAAAGATAAGAAAAAGCTTAAATATGCAATATATGCAACTTTTGTAAAAATATGCATAGAAATGCCTAAATATGCAATATATGCAATCACTAATTAGCGCTAATTAAGCTTAATTAGTGTAATACGTCGACATATAGACTATAATTAAAGATATGCAAAAACTAAAATGTATGCACTTTGCATATAATCCGGTCTCTAGTTATAATGTAGGGGGTTCACTGAATGGTGCCGAACTTGATTCCCCAACTCACCTCCCCCAGAGTGGGAGGGGGACAACTTTGAAATCTTAAATGGGGATCCCATTTTGTATTGCAGATTCGTATTCTACGCCATCAAGTATGTAGTTTTTGTTTGAAACTTTTTTTTTCGATTCGTAACAGATTGCGTTGTAATCGCAAAAAACATGATTGTGAACGTCTAGAAAAAATAGACAAAAAAGAGGGAAGCAACCAAACATGATTTTGTGTTCTTTTATTTTAACATAAACTAACATTTCAAAAAGCCATGTGTTCGAAACTGTGCCCCTTCACTTCGATGCATTTATTTATTCGCAATTGGAATGTTATTCAACGATACAAAACCGTACTTTATTCAGTACTTGACAAGCTGTGAATACTTACACATTATCCGATCCCAATTTAGATTATTAATTATTAATCCAATACAAATTAGCTAGTGTTGAATATTTGAACAGTAATGGAGGCTATAACATTACAAGATAGAATTGAAATGATGGAGAATGTGGTAGGAATATCGATGATGCTGTTAATCTTTATTCACAACGTTTTCCCGTCAAGGTGAGACGCTTCTTTTCACCAAGTCGTTCGACAGTTCTCTAGCAAAGGAACTGTACAGCCAAGAAAACGTAATCGCCGATAAAGAATTGCTGGAGAAAATAATGAGATCGCGGTATTAACTGCAGTAGCTAATAATTCGCACATTATCCGCCAAATATTGAAGCGCAGGAAATATCATCCATTTAGAGTTTACACGCATCAAGAACTTCATGACGATGATTTTCAAAATTGAGTGCTATTTTGTCAATGGGCGTTTCAACGGATACAAGATAATCCCAATTTTTTTGCTCGAGTATTATTTTCTGACGAGGCGACATTCACAAATCACGGTACGGTAAATCGGCACAACATGCATTACTGGAGTATCGAAAATCCCCATTGGTTGTGCCAAGTTGAACATCAACATCCTTGGAACGTAAATGTTTGGTGTGGAATAATTGGCTATAAGCTTATTGGTCCATGTTTCATCGATGGAAATTTAAACGGTGAAAAATATCGAAACATCTTGCAGAACGAACTTTCAGTGTTACTTGAAGACCTTCCCTTGGACGTACGACAAACAATGTGGTTCCAACATGACTGTTGTCCAGCAATTATTCAGGAATAGAACGAGAAGTATTAGATCGAGCCTACAATCGTCGATGGATCGGAAGAAGTGGTCCAGTGTCTTGGCCAGCAAGATCGCCAGATCTTATTTCCCTTAACTTCTTTTTGTGGGGCCACTTAAAGTCTGAAGTTTATACAGAAGTGCCAACCACGAGGGAAAACATGATTGAGCGAATCACCAACGCTTGTTCAAGGATTACGCCGGAAACACTTCTCAGTTGTGTGCAATCATTCCAATTGCGAATAAATAAATGTATCGAAGTGGAAGGGCACATTTTCTGAAATGAGTATGATAAAGTAAAGTTCTTCGTTGTTGAATGGCTTTTTGAAATGTTAGTTTATGTTAAAATAAAAAAAATACGAAATCATGTTCTCTTGCTTCTCTTTTTTGTGTATTTTTTCTAGACGTTCACAATCATGTTTTTTTGCGATTACAGCGCAATCTGTTAAGAATCGAAAACAAAAGTTTTAAACAAAAACTACATGCTTGATGGCGTAGATATCAGAATCGCAATACAAAATGGGGTTCCCTTTAAGATTTCAAAGTTGTTCCCCTCCACTCTGGACGGGAGGGGAGGTGATCAAGTTCGGCACCATTCAGTGAGCCCCCTACATTTATAACAAATCTTATTAAGATCTTTTTTTGATTTCGTTTAAAATAACGGAGTAAGTATGCATTTTCCTACTTTTGGAACAGCTGTATAGTCGAAATATTTTTTGCTCATGCAGCATCGAATTCTGTAAAACTTTTGCTTAAAGGACTTTTTCCTAAAATCAAAAATAGAGCTGCAATCAAAGACCCAGTCTGCGTGGGACACAACTTTATACAGACTACTAGATGCTGCGCATCTTAGGAGTGAGGAAGGTGGTAATTTGAAGTCGGTCCATTCCGAGAGAAGCTGGCACTTTTCGAATGTGCAGTACGTTTTAAGTAGTTTTTTTTTGTTCTACTTTGGAACACCCTGTATAGTCGAAAATATGTTTAGGTATGCAGCATTGAAATCTGCACAACTTTTGTAGAAAAGATTTTTTCCTAAAATCAAAAATAGAGCTGTAATCAAAGATCCAGTCTTCGCGAACACCCTGTATATTTAAAAATATGTTTAGGTTATGCAGCATTTCATTCTGTACAACTTTTGTAGAAAAGTTTTTTCCTAACATCGAAAATAGATCTATAATCAAAGACCCAGTCTTCGGGAACGCCCTGTGTAGTGGAAAATATTTTTAACTTATGTAGCATTGATTTCTGTACAACTTTTGTAGAAAAGGTTTTTTCCTAACATCAAAAATAGAGCTGCAATCAAAGACCCAGTCTGCGGTGGGACACAAACTTTATACAGACTAAGAGAGTGATATTTTTGCTCTTTTTCGGAGTTGTCTTTTGCCTGCAAATTCCAGATTTTAGATGTATTACACATCAAACGTCTACGCGATGCTTTGCCGAATATTGTAAGTCAGCCTCTCTTAGAATTTACAAGCTAATAACAAGTCCAATTAATTAAGCAGCAGAATTTCTCCGGTACAAGTATAGACGATTTCAAAAGGCTTTTTTTATATATAAAATGATTTTCCCTCATCCCTCTGTTTAGGCGAAAAAATATTAAATTTTCATGGGCGGAAACGAGTCGACGTAGGAATTTCATTAAATCGAATGAACCTTTTCGATACTCACGGATGCTGGCGAATATCTCTTTGCCCGTTCTTTATTCGACTGTGATGTTGTCACTTGCTCAGTAATTTTGTAATTTCGTAATTATTATCGTCTTTCGGGATCCCCGACAATTTCTACGAAGTCGAAGAATGTTATTCGACGAGACAATGCGGCCGAGATATAATATGAATATTTCTTGAAGTTCTTTGGAAAGAAAACTCGGTTTTTTTTTGTCACATTTTATTTAAAATACAAAAGGCATTAAGCAGTAATATCAAGAAAAAAAAAACCAATAAGGCAGCCAGCTTGCTTTAATTGAGAGAGTCTGCTACGTACTTTATTATTGCCAGTTATTTAAAATACTTATTTTTTAGTGATGGATTGCTACGAAGCAAACTATTATTTTTGAGCAGCTAGCAACCGTTAGCAGTTTGTAGCAGCTATTCAATATCAAAAAAGCTGCTAACTTTTGTAACAGTTTCCTGATATTGTAGACAAGTGCGAATGTTTGAAACTTGCATGTATATTGATAGCAAATATACAGGGTGTCCCACCGAACTGGGTCATTAGATTTTTTTGAACTTCTAGCAGGAATTTGATTTTGAAACTTGCAGTGTAGTCATGGCCCACTGTGGTCTATTCAAGGAAAATATTTTCAACTTTATAGCACTTTCGCTATACAGGGTGTTGATATTAACTTTCTTATTTTGAATAGAATGGTACAATGTTTATCGATACAGTGAATGTATCGAGTCATTTGCAATTAGTTTACATGAGGGTTCCCCTATCCCTGATCCTCTGATCAACCGTTTTTGAGATATTTGCAATTTTGTTGATTTTTTAACGTTTGCACTGTTTCAAGTGAAATTAAATAGCTGATGAGGTATCAGATATTTAGTGGTTCTACTAATGTCGATGTAAGTACAAAGACGTAGGTAGAAAGTGTTATGGCAATAATGATCAAATCACATATAGGGTGTTCGAAAACGCATCTCCAATGTGGATACCTTTAAACCAATAAAACTTTTTTATTTCAAATGGAACATGGTATTTTTTACTACAGCATTGAATGCAGCGTAAAATTCTATATCGATTGACGTTAGGGTTTGGTATAGCTATTTTTGCTAGTTTTTGAGATATTAGCATTTATTGCCTAAAGTATGACTAATTTCCAAGTTTCGAGTACATAAAATATTTTTTTTCCTAAAAACACTCTGTATATTATTTTTTAGAATGATGCGTTATCTTTTTTTGCATTGTTTGGTTTCCACACCTGAGATATTTATCATTGGAAGTTTTCCAATTATTAGCAAATTTTATGCAACTGTATTTATAAAATATTAATAAGCCATAATTATTATGCGACAGCAAATTATATGTTAATATTTTTGCCTGCTTATTAAATACATCGAAAATAAGTCAAATTAAAAAAAAATACTAAGAAACTATTATTCTGAAAGAACATTTATATTGGACATTTTCGAAGACTTTTAATAGTTTGTTTCTGATTTATGTTATCTGTCTGTATCGCTTAATACCTAGTTTAATACAAAAAGCCAAGAGATTGCATTGTTTTCGGAGACTCCATGTCAAACGGCTCCTCTACAAAGAAAATACCTGGTCTGGTAAGTGAACAATATTTGAAATATTATGGGTGTATTTAAGATATCTGCTTTAATTTCCCTTTGTATTTTATTTTTTTGAGTAATAAGTGTGGGTATCTAATCATTGTTACATTCTTCATGAATGTAGAATAAGTCTACAATGTTATTTGTATATGTAACTTTCAATGTTTTTGTTATTTCTTTCGATTTACAATATTTTACCTGTTAGAAGAAAATGTGTGAAAGAGTTGGCAACATTAGGACTTACTATAAAAGATATGACTTGTTAATACTGCATAGGTTTTATCACTGCGCAATTTGGTAAATTACCAACAATGGATATCACTTATTTGTTAGCATATCTCATGGCTTATTAATATCTAATAATTAATCTACGTTCTCTATGACAAAAAGACATTATTATTAGTAAGAAACTAGGAAGGTTAGATATCTGAAACATAAATATTTAGATAGGTTAGGTAAATAATGTACAGAGTGTTTTGTAGGAAAAAACTTATTTTATTTGTTTGAAACTTGGAATTTAGGTGTTTTTTTAGCATTTTTTGCAAGAAACGCTAATACTTCAAAAACCATTAAGAATAGGTATACTAAACCCTAATATCAATCGATGTAGAATTTTGCGCTGCATTCGATGCTGTAGTAAAAAATACCATGTTCTATTTGAAAAAAAAAGTTTTGTTAGCTTAAAGATATCCACATTGGAGGCGCGTTTTTGAACACACTGTATGTGATTCAGTGATTATTGTTATAACACATTATAGATACGTCCTTGTATTTACATCGACTTTAGTAGAACCACTAAATATTTGCTATCTCATGAAATATTTGATTTTATTTGAAAGAATGCAAATGTCAAAAATCAACGAAAATGAAAATATCTCAAAACGGTGGAGTTTAGGTATAGGGAATTCACTTAGATTTTATAAGGGAAGTATTTGAGAGGACCTAACGATACATTTCCAGGCACCTACTTCACAGTTTCATGATAGATGCAGTGGTGATAAGTTCTGAACTTCTAATATTAGTAGAAGTATAGTTTTCGTTGCGGGAAATTTACAAGTGTTTAGTGCCAATATTTCATATTTCTAAATAATTTGTGACGTACAGATAAATATAATAAACATTTGAACGAAAATCTTTTTCTCCGAATTTTATCTTACATTGGCCTACAAAAAAATTGTTTGCAATATTTTTACATAAAATAAAGCCTAAAATGTCTACTTTCAATTACCAAAAACCGCACGAGGCACTTTTTCCGATTTTTTGAGTTATTTCATTATCTAGCTATCGGAGTGGTTAACGAGTGGAGAAAATTCGTGCGAAATAAATACTCATGCATATGAGTGCTTTATATAAATTAAGATATTAGGTGTTTAAGTGATTAATTAATAAGTTATTTGATTTTGTTTAATAGATTTTTATACTTTAAGTGTGTAAATAAATCAAGTTAATTTAAATATCGTCGGTTTGTGTTTTTTTTTAACCTCGACAGCGTTTTAATAATAGAAAAACGCCACATTACTTACTATAGTTCTTTAACAATTATAATTTTATAACTTTTAAAATACATATTTTCTTTTAATCTGTATATCTGTATCAGAAAACATCGCTTCTTATGGGATGTTATGATATGATTAGATAAATATGTATAGGTTAAGGACCATTTCCGGTTGAAGAATCCAGTTTATATTTAGGATAGTGTTTGTGTTTGCTCAAAATAATAAAATATAATAAAATAAAATAAAAATTGTTGTTGTATTTATTTATTTATTTATTCCTAAAAAATGACTATATTTAAATATATAAAAAAAATCCCTGATAGCGCAACTTTTAAACCACAAAACAAAGCTTTACATATTTCTGGAATTTTTCAAAAAATCAATATTTACCACTTTATTCCCTATTTCTTATACTCATTATTAAATCAAAGCCTGAACCTGATTTTTTACAATACTTTCATGTGCTGCGAAGCTTCAAGTTTATTTTCGTGATTAGCACCACTTTAGATTTAGCTAAATAACCTGCCATTTTTATTCGTCCGATAAGAAAAAACTTGAAACTCATCGCCTACTGCGATTTATCACTATTAAAACTTACCTCCGACACACTGCTTTTTATAAGCATCCGCCTTGTACATTTCGTCGCATTCACAAGTATGATTATCCTTGCACACGTATCCGAAGCTTCTGCAATCCTTAGTCGTTTTGCAAGCGCCCTTCAGTTCACCTGAAAACCACCAAGTTTTTAACTACAATCGAATCGTATTCCACTTCAGCTTTCTTCGTATAAATTTCCTTACTGTAGACCCTGAGTAATTGCTGTGAATATTCATGGGTGGAAACGATCGCGGAGCCACAGAAAACGAACGTGAAAACCACGCGAACCTCCAACAGCATCATGGCTAGGGAGCACGCGAACTTAATTGACGACTTTCGTTTTTCGACCGTAGCAGGTGTTTGATCGATATGCAGTCGGTGTACGTGGGAAACCTTTTGTCTACTATCACCGATACATATTATTACTAAACGGGGGAATGTAAGACGAGAAGAAGGGGACTTTTGGGGGCTGTCCAGGGTTGGCATGCAGTGGGTATCGATCGTTGAGTGTTATATAGGGGACGAAAAAATATTAATTTGGTGCTACAGTAAAGTAAAAAGTAACAGGTATACGATCAGGACACTATTATCGATAAGTCTCCGTTATTTCTCCAATAGTTCGCCTTGTTTATTTAAGGTTTCTTCAGGGTCACACTATAAAGCGTTACAATCATAAGTAAAATTACATTAAAATAATTGCACTAATAACTTACAATAAGTTAATGAAGAGGGTCACAATTCAGTGAATGAATGAACAAGCACACGTCGGCGCTAGATTTACTATACAAATCTACTACCGATTATTGAAGGTGATGTGCTTAGAATAATTAACAAATTAGTTAATTCAATGACTGGGGGAATTGATGGTAAACCTTCTTTCATTGTTAAGAAATGTGGACAGAGAATTCTACCGCCTCTGACACATCTAATAAACTATTCCTTTCCTTAATTGGTATATTTCCTTTCACTTTTAAAAACATCTAAACTCACACTGAAAAAAATGGGCTAAGTAAAATGCTTACTTGATAAAAAATTATTTACAATAGATCAAGCTGTACTTGGAACTATTCTCGTTAATTAATACCTGCAACTAAACCCTGTTTCCTGAATGCAAGTTGTTACTGTAAATAGTGCTTTTACTAACGGCTATTACACAGCGTACCTAACAAAGTTATGGTAAGTAACGTATTACTTATGACTACTGGTACACTGTTGAAAATTTTAACACTTTTTTGACTAATTTAATAGTCAGGAGAGGTCCACACTCTTTTCGTGTTATTTTGTCGAGAACTATAGAAGTTTAAATTTGACGAGCAAAGATAGTCAAGTATTGCCTATTGCTAAGGGGTTATTTTGTCCAACTGACACGTGGAATTATAAAATACTTCTAGTCACATTTTATTTGATCTAGACTAGACAAATTTACTAGCTGTTTAACTAAATGAATGCGATCTATTGGATGATTTAACACCGTTTTCTAAACACAACGTCTTTTTAATATGCAACTCCTATTTCTTAGTGCTATAATATTCTCTCTTTAAAAGACGTTTTCTCAATTATAAATATGCAAAACCACTCATTCACAAGTTTTGGTTTCAACTAAACGTACCAATTTTAAAATGATTTTTTGAGAAGCATTATAAAATTAAGTGAATGTTTATGCTATTTGATTCAAATCTAAACTAATTGCGTAAATAGATGTTCCCAATATATCTTTAAGATGTTGAATTTTTTTATGCCCACTGGAATTAACGTTTAATAACACGAGGTTACACTTCGCAAGTCAGTCACATTTGGTGGTTTGTTTGGGATATGTTAATACCGAGAATCAAACGCGAAAACAGATACACGTGCAATGCAGGTGGTGCGTATAATGCAATACTGTATTAGAATAGGTGGGGTTTCTATATTTCTATCCGAGGGAAAAATTCTGATTGGTTGACGCTTCTGAACGTCTAGAAAAATAGTCAATCCTCATATCTGAACAAAGAATTCACACGAAATTCTAGTCATTTCTGTTCTATTAAATACGCGTAGTCAACTCGTCTGGCAAAGTTTGGAAAAATCAACACTAAAATATTTGACTAGCGCAAAATTAACGCCAACACCGTAATATTTTCAACAGTGTACTGTATCTAACTACAGTACAGGGTTAGTAGAAGTAACAACAATGCTGATCGCTATTAAACTCATGTATTTTCTTAGATAGGTAACAACTTGCAACAACTATGATTATTCGAGTTTTGCTGCCACCCCGTGATTGTTTTACTATTCCTGATTGGCTAATGCGGCGGAGTAATGAAATAGACCCCGAGACGGCTACACGCGCAGGCGCGGGCTAGCGTTAAGTAAGAGTTACGGACGTGGGAAAAGATCGCCGAAAAAGAGTGGCCAAGGAGTACGGCCATTGTAGGCCAGTTGGAACGCGAATATATTAAAAATACCGGGTGGGTTAACTCAAGACCCCATCCGTATAAAGAATCCCAGCGAAAGAAAAAGTACCGAGCCTATAAGCAATCGGATGTTTCAAGATTGCATTTTTAAACCACGTGGTTGGATCTTTGAATTCCCCATCATTGTGATGATATCTGCGCCCGCTGGCGAAGTTAAAGTGTGGATGCTAGCTGAGTGATCCTACAGTCCAAGTGCCACCTGCAGTTAGGGATACCCCGACGAAGTAGCCGTTTTCGAGGCGATCACCGGACATAACTGCCACGTACTTCCACAGAGTATAAACCCGCCTAGTGCAAAGAACCAACAGAAACCGCAAGTTTACCGCCTAGGTATATTATTTCTTTGTTTGTTATTAGTTGTAACTTCAAAGCCATATTTGTCTTTGTCCTTTGTTTAGATTTAAATAATTTCAATAACTAAATAACGTTTCAAGGAGGCCCCATTTACCTTATCTTTTATTATTGCTTTGTTCATTTTTTCATTATTAAGGCATATATTTTATGAGTCACTACGTTGTAAATTGTTAAAAAAAAACTGTTGTTAAAGTGAAACCAATATCTTTCATTCATATCAGGTAGTCACCGTGTTTGTCCTATACAAAATAAAACTATTACTAATAATACTGCTTTTTTCTTCTAAGTAATAAGTATTATGTACCATCTTTAGCAAAATGAATGCGAATTTAATCTTCAATTATTAATGCAATCGAAGCTACAGTACACTGAATAGTAATTAAAAATTATTTGCAAACAATTTTGAATTACGCATTGCTCGGTACGCAGTACTTATAGTTGCGGTTGCATAAATAATCTAAGATTTGCGGAACTTTTTTTTTTGTACTTTATCAGTTATTCACATAGAGTACACAGTAAGCTACCTAATAAATATTCACTAAATTTCCTCGTTTCCTGCACTACCTATAGTTGAACAACAAATTTAAGGTAAGTATATTGTATATTTATAGCAAACCATTACCTTCTATGTATCAGGTATTTAGTGAACGTGCATTAATGATACTCTTTCCTTATCACAAGTAATCTAAATAGCTTGTATTAATTATGAAGGTGTGATAGCTGTTATAGAATAGTTCACTCACAGTAATACACCTACTACTTGACAAGGGCAAATCTTTGTTTACTGCAACTACATATATTCTTTCGCTTAACTACTTCAGTTTAATTATCATAAGTAACTTCATAAGTTACCGGTATGAAGCAGACCGTAAGTAACTTATTGTTAGATTGCTTCTTGTTAGTATCAGTGTTTACGATCTCTTGTTTACTAGTGCTAAGTAATCTGTGCTTTTGTCCCCTATTCAAGTGAACTTTTTACTTACGATAATTGTATTTTTATTTATGATTATTAATTTTTTTTCTCAGTGCATTCCAGTTTACAAAAAGGGAGACCCAAACTGCCTTAATAATTACCACCTAATTAACATTTAATCCATATTTTCTAAAATCTACGAATCTTTAACGAATGAAATGATAATTGCCTATTTTAGCAAATTTTACCTATTTACAGTCTGTTTCACAAGAAAATAGGCGAGGTTTCTTCGAAAGTTATTTATTCCAATTCTTTTTACATGAATATACAAGTAAAATGCAAGGGCAGAATTAACTAATATACAGTATAATCTCCTCCAGCATTAAGAATGGCCTGACACCTCCGAGGCATACTTTTACCAAGATTTTCAGTATAATTCGTTAGAAGAGCACGCCAATATCTTCCCAATCACCGTTGAAAGCTGCTTCAAATTTTGAACAGGGCTGCCTGCAAGCTGACGCTTCAGAATGGCCCACACGTTTTCAATGGGGTTTGCGTCTAGAGACTGGAAGGGCCAATCAATGGTGAGAATGCCATTTTCCTCTTTCCAAGCGCGGCATAGGCGGCTCCAATGCTTTGGGTCATTGTCCTCCTGCAAGACCCAAAAAAAAATTACGTTAAGGATTGTCACCCCCATGTTTCCCTTACAATAGTGGTTAGGGATATGAGATTAATTGTATGGCTATTTTAGATGAAGAACAATAAAAACAAAGCAATAATCCGTCATCAGATGCGAGTGCAGTTTTCATATGCTTAACCGCCTAGACCCTTTGCTCTACTCGTAATGTGCACAGAATATTCTAAGAATATACTAGGCGCTTGTAAGCACATCCGTAAAATATTCGGACATTCTGCGCGTACGTTCCTAGAATGTTTTAAGAACGTTATAGTGCTACCAGGGCAATCGGTAGAAAAACTAAACACAGCGCATCAATTTTGGACCAAAGTGATGTTATATACATATAACCTTCCCTGTCGTGATTACCAAGGCTGTTATATCGATTAAGCCTCTCAAACGCTAAAAAAATCGCTAAAGAAATCTCACAGGTGGACGTTCATTTGCTTTGTCTCTACATTTCCAAGATATACATCGATTACAAGTTCTAGCTTCTCAATTATCTGCTGTTGCTGTTATATAAATATGCACCAAATTGTTTAAAAGTCGTGGACGCCAGTTACTGCCGTAAGTAGTCGGCTAAAAAGGTTACCGAAATTTGCTAAATCAAATCATGTAATTTCGTAATTAAATTTATCCATCTATACCCCCAAAGGATTTCGGGATACGTCCTATTTCCCGTACGTTCCATTAATTCCAAATAGAATGATAACTAATTCACACGGCCGGCAGCGTAATTCAATTTTCAGTGCAAAACCTAAATATCCATATCTTCCTGTGCGCCGATCATACTTCAAACGCCTTGCTAATAAACCGAACTAGTTGTACGCTTGAATATTTCATAGGATATTCGTCACGGTCGATATGTAAACAAAAGGAAAATAGACTGGATAATTAACCAATTATACACCGGCGAGTATATGGAAGGCAACAGTATTGAATCGTTTCCAGTAGTTATTTTTGTATTTGTATTTAGTGCTTCTAATGCACTTACAAAATACATTCACATAAGTGTGTTCGTAATTATTTAACTAAGCAAAAGATATAGGATAGGCATGCCTTTCAATTTTTTTTTGAATTTGTACAGGGTTAGACATAAACAGTGACATAACAAACTTATGTAACTGAGTCTCGCCCTGAGGTTGTGCTTATTTATTTTTGTTTCTACTGTTATTTTTCTTAAATTTGTGTATCTTCTTCAAAATAGCACAATAAAGGCATTTATTATTATTATTATTATTATTGTTATTATATTGTTATGGGTTGCCGGCTAATAGCAACCCCAGTTCTAGGTTGGAGAAAGGTTGGATCGAAGTGATTATACCGATTATTATATCAATATCAACATATACATATTTAAGATTGGTTAATTGTTGCAAAAATACAAAAGATTTACATTACGTTATCAGCTGATTAAGGCAAAATACAAGAGTTATCCTTACGTTATCAGCTGATTAAGACAAAATACGAGAGTTATATAATAATGGAAAGAGAGTGCACCTTAATTGCGGATAGCCGGTAGGTGAGGTGAAGCGGATGGCGTCGGTGTTGGTCCGTAGATTTCGGTAGTAAAGTTGCGGTGGGGAATTCGTGGACAATCTTGCTCTAAATAAGTAAGCCCTTAAAGGGACACAACCAGATATTACTAAAGGAAAGCTTCAGTCAAAAGAAAAAATTACGCTTACCAACGACCTAAGATGGAAATATGACGCAATGTCGAACAAACGTGTTTAAATAAAATCTTTTTCAGATAAAGAAACTCGCTGTCGCAGAACACACACTGCTGACTGTCCAGGAATAACATAAACAAACGATTTCTAACTAAGTGACTCACATGAAAAGATCCACTAATGCGGAATTAACAAAGAATTCATGGGGATCACATAAACACGTATCTTCTCTTCGGATAGTCGGCGTCGTCGACCGCATGCGGAAGGAAGTCGGAAATACGTAATCACTAATGAGTCAAATGAACGTTAAAAATCCAAAACTAAATGCAATTAATGTGAAAACTAAATATTGATGAACAAGTATGTGCGGAATATTCTAATAAAATGAAATACTATAAAAGTTGCTTTTAGATGAAAAGAAAAATGCTATTAATCAGTATTACTGACAAAACGGAGTTCGTGTGAATGACGTTCGCAATACTAGATGGTCTAAAATTCAATTTAATTTGAAAAGAAGACAAGTCAGAAAACTGATCCGCGCACTTGGCGGGCAACAATATCACAAGGACTGTAATGTAGTAATAGACACGTAAATATGCGATCAGTCGGCCCTAAAAATTAATCAAATTTTTGTAGTCGCAGTGATCGGATATTTACGTGTCCATTTAACTAATGTTTAACATTTATTAAAAGAATTCAATATGCTGGTGGCTTGAGAATCCAGCAGTTAGTGTGACAATTTGAGGTTATGGACAAATTTACTGTCAACAATTGCAATAAACAATTACTGCAACAATTGCCAATGTCTTGAAAATTTCAGGAAAACCATTTTAAAATAAATGAATTCATCATCGACTTATTACTTATCATCTGAAAGCAATCACAGTTGATTGAATTGGAAATTAGGATCGATATTTGTTTGGATTGATGTGATCTCGATGCATTATTTTTTTTATTTATTATTTCTTGTTTCCTTCCCCTATTTAATCGCTTCCAATTAGGATAAGTAAATATTTCAATCATTGGATTGTTGCTTATGGTTGTTTTGCTATTATTAAGTCGTTTAGTGATCCGGCATCATGGGTGATGTCGTTATATATATTCGGTGCCTGTGTAATAGACGTGACGGAAGCTTCAGGCGTGGCGCCGCGCCCGATTGGTCTTGGTCTGAAATAATGAATGAATATAAATATTGTTACGCTACACAGTAGCATACAGCCCGGATTAAAAAAAAATAATTTTAAAAGAAATACATTAATCGAATTAGAAAAAATCAAGTTTTATATATACCAGTGTCATCTATTTTTCATAATTTTGATTTAGAAGTGTTCTGTCTCACCAGCCAGATGGCATGCAGGGCGAGAAATTTCCGATCGAGGGGCGGTGACATAAAAAAAATATTGAATAGCTCATTAATTCTCTTATATCTTAACTCAGTACGCATAGAGATGTGGTAGGATGATGTTGTCAATTGTCCTCTCCCTCAAATTCAATGTTTAAGACCAGTTTAAATGATCATCCTAGGCATGATAACGTCGTGCCTTAATCGTATTCAATCCCTTATGTGTAAATGAAACATTTAAGTGCGAATAAAAGTGATTTTATTTAATAAAAGAAATTGCTAAATGTGAATTTGTTTATAATCAGACATAAATCTTTGGATATTTATCTCAGGTAAGTCTGTGAGTCCGTTTAATTAGTAACACTAAAATTTCATTGAGTAATTCCACCTTTTGCAATTCAAATTCATAGTTTCGTACTTAAATACGTTTGAAATAAATTTTAAAAATCCCGAGTTTTCTGACCGTTCAAATGGAGTTATGTTAGATTTGAATAGACGTGTGAAACAGAGTAGCCAACCTTGATGGTAAATCACTGGATATTGGTTCGTAACGTAAAAACATAACAAATACTTATAAACCCTAATTACACAAATTTCCCCAAAGTAACTGGAGACCGCTTAGCTATGTTACAAACGATTTTCTAACCTCAAATTTTGCAGAACGGAATAAAATAAAATTTCTTATAAGTACAATTCAATTTAGATTAGAATTGAAATAATACGTTTATTTTTTAGGTAGATTTGACGAGGAGTACCTTTTTACAGGGCCGAATTCTGCGATCATCGGTGGTCAGGACTGTTCAGGTCGGATATGGGCCCTCGTACCTCGTAGATACATCAGGTCAGAGTGGATGGGTCGCTCAGGACAGGAACATTACTCGGAAATTCGTCGTTGAAGAAAATTACCCAAAATCGTGTGTAATTTGATAAAATTTATGTGAAAAACTTTGTTTAACAATTAACCATTATTTTTAGATTGAAATTTGGGATAAAATTGGATTTTATCGAAAAAGCCGTTAAATTTTAAGAGAACAAACAGAAATATGTCTGCCTCGAACAAGGTTCGGTTAGTGAATGGTTCGAATTCAAAATGTTTTAACTGACTTGAAAGCGATTGTCTTCGTCAAGGAGACCAACTGTCTGTCAAAATCCGTTATTATAACCGAAATGAGGAGCTTCCATTGTTTTACATATGAGAATGGCCATGTGATCGAAAGAACAATCGGATGTTTCAACGAAGTGAAAATAAATAAATTTACAAAATCTGGAATCACCTTACACTTTTTATATAACAAAGGTATGTGTCTCTGAGTTATGAGAAAAATACATTTGAAATTTTTAAACGCTTATTACTATAAAAATTAACAATCTTAAAAAATTCATTACTGTGCCTAAAAGGTAGGCAACCATTTATACACATAGAATTGTTACAGAATCCAATTTCCAGCAATTCCCATGTCTGTCTGTTGACATATCAAAGCAATTGGACTGCCAGTGCATATCCAAACGTTATTAAACAAAAATTTAATGAAATAAATACACAGTAAAACTAATAAAACTGTTCACTCGAATTAAACGTGGATCCAAATTTGATCTGTCAAAATCTATTGTAAAATTATACTATTCAAATTCTAATATTGATTTTCGATGTGTAGGTGTATCACTGCTGATCATCTTGCTTCCTGAAGGGAAAATTCTAAAGGAAAATGCCTTGAAGGACCTGCCAAATGCAGAGATTACCTACATCACCTGGACATCGTCTAGCTGTCTGCTGCTACATATTATATCCTTTTTCTATTATATCTAATAAGTTTTAAAAATATAACTAAGTAAAATAGAAACATTCCCTATTTAAATAATAGTAGAATATCAAATACTCTCTCCATAACAATATATTTATATTTAGTTCAAGTGAAAGTCTTCTTTTCAAATTGTTTTTGCATTTCTTTAGTTGCCATAATAATAATGTTATTACTATTATTACATCATTTATATTTAAAAAAAAAAAATAAACCAAAAAGCTATGTAGAACATAAATTTATTTTTTATTTATAATTTTGGTGTTATAGCAAAAAACGTATTACAGCACTATAGCACACACTTCACAGAGAGACTATACATTTTCTAATTTTCCGCAACGTGCAGTCGAATTTTCTGGATCCTTTAATTAGACTTTCAAAATTTAGATCTTTCAAAATTCAGGGTGGCCGGCCTGCAACGATAACAATCGAAGGCTGTTAACTGATAATTCTGGTCTGAATCCTCATTCTGTTGGTGGCTACCAGAGACGACGATTGTCTTAACTTCCTATAACGATTTTTATGTCACAATTTCAAAAAAATTATCAAAGTTCCAAGAAGTATTACCTAAGAAAAGTATCGATACAACTCCTGTATATTTAATCCTTATCGAATATCTGCAATTTGCCAAGAAAATTTCCTATAAAAATTTCCTACGAAGAATTCCCGACCAGATTGCCTTTCCATGCCATTGACCGAGACCGGGAGCCCGTCTATTTGAACTCCATCCGTATCCGGGGATTTTGCCAAGCGTCGTGTCCTTTTCAAGTTAGTATTCCATAGAATCACCTCACCTAAAACAGAGAGGAATTATTTCAGTTTCCTTTTATTATTAATCAGAAACTTATATTTTTGTGTAATTTATTTTCACTATACGATAATTTGGGGTTAGTTTTATAATAGCCGCCTTTTTAGTTAGTTATTTTAGGAATATTAATATTTAAGGCTTATAATAATATCAGCGAGTTTGGATCTGTGATAAAATAGCTATCTTTAACAAATATCGATAATCACAGATAATCGTTTGCATTAAAATTTAGTATTTGCTGTCTACGGATAGATGGCGCCGTTATTTATTTGAAATTTAATTTATTATATGACATTTCCATAACCTAATTTAGTCTTTAAAATGCCAGGAAGTTCGCACAAGTATCTTGTATTAAAAGATTGTCTTATATAGTATTTTACTGATTCTAAATGATGATGAAACATAGCATTTGGGTAAATAAATAAAGATTTAAGCTTGTTTTGGTTTGAAACGTTGTTTTTATTTGTACAGTAAGTGTTTTACATCGATTTTCGGTAATTACTTACTTCAAATTTTAATAAACCGAGAAGGCTTCGTTAATAAGCGTCCGGAGTACGTTTCTGACAGACGATCTGGTCCCTTTTGAAGCGTCCCGTGCCACCTAACGGGTAGGAAGTCACTTTCCACAGTTTTCTTTCACTTATTAGAGAGGTCGCTGGGTGTATTGAAACCACGATTTTAATTTAATTGATTTTATTTTAAAAAAAGAAATATATATAAATCGTAAACGCTAAATAATAATAATATAATTTGAATATAATAATAAATTGGTATTGAATTTTTTAAAAAATAAAATTTTGAAATTCCGGGCATTGTGTTCTGAAAAACAGAGCAATATATTGCTGTGTTTCATAAGAGGGAAACCACCAACCATATTGAAATGTAATTATTATTTTATGTACACACCTGTTTGTAAGTCCAGTATAATTTGGGTTAGCTGGTATTCGTAATCATGGAAATTGAATATAATTTATCGGCTGGCAACTGTACGATATCCTGGTATCCTAGGTGTTCATTTGACTTGAATGGGGAATGACCGAATGTAATTCGTTGTAAAAAAATGATGAAAATCCTTGGTGACGGGGTTGTTGATGAAAAAAGCTGCTAGAAAGATATTTTTATTTTTATCAAGTGTAATGAGTTAACTGGTTTTTCCTGTCTTACGTCTGGTATTGAAGGGAATCTTCTATTTAAATTCATGTAATTACTCTATTCTGGAAATATACAGAAGAAACGTGAGGATTGTTCGACATTATAAGAAATTTTGCTGTATCTACTACACCTGGGTGTCTTTTCTCCGTGGGAGTGTGCATGTGTTACATCCTGAATGTAACGAAGGAGGTCTGTTTCCTGAATTTTCCTGCTACCGATGTTATTCCTCCTGGTTTGGCACTTTTAGCTGTATATACGAGCGAATCTAGATTGTCACTACAAGGAAATCACATTTGGAGGTATTCTGATGTCCGTGTAAACCGGTAAACGAGGTATCTGGTCAAAACATTGTTTAAATTTTTGTATAAATGAATTTATAACGTCCATAGTATTTTGAGGTTATTATTACTTCGTATGAGATTAAAATTCTATACTTTCATAAGTTGGCAAACGTGGTTGGTGGTATTCAATTCTCTTATGATAGCGCGGGAGATTTTAAAAGTTCATATTTGAATAAAAGGATCTAAATTATACTGGATAATTGATAATACTTGTTTGAATATTTCCAATAACTGTACTCACCTTGAGAGTAAGAGTTCTCATGCTATTTATATGTCTTTGATATAAAACTTAATAATAAATTATACAACTTATTAATGATTACACTGTTTTATTAACGGAAGTTCATTTGATACATTGAATTATTAAGAGTTAAATTATAAATTCAGTATTTAACAAAGTAAGGGCATAATGATAAACAAGTTAGTGATTTAGGAGAACCGAGGCGTACAGCCGTCAGCACAGCGGGTTCCTAACTGTAAAGAATAATAAAGGACTACTCATTGGTTAGTAAGAGGGGGGATCATTAGTGCGCATGATCTGGAGTGGTGAATTTTAGATATCTTGGACGTATACGGGATTACATAGCCATCTAGTGGATTGAGTTTGCATTGTGTTTATCATTGTAGGAAGGTATCTGCAAAGAAAAGGCAGATCTATTCATTCATTTTTTTCATTCATTCATTCAAGTTAGGGTGGGCACTTGATGTCCGGGCACTTGAGCTTGATGCTCATCGTACCATCCCTATTGATTCTCTTATTTCCACTCGAGCAGCTTGGTGTGCTCTATAAAGCCCAATATCTTGCCCAGTGGAAACTTGAGGACCTTCGAGGGCTCCAATAGATCTCTCCCGAAATATTTCTGCCTGAGTACCTTTAGTTCCTCACATGTGCAGATTACATTATTATAATTACATTATTATAAGGCAGGCATAAATAAGGCAGATCTAATTTAAAAGTTATTTATTTATTTTTCTTTTGCTTGTTAAAGCATATAGCCGGGAAATCACAATAATATATATATTTATAAACATTTACAGACGTAGGTTATAGCTGCTAACGTAAAGAAGGAGTTTTATACTTCACTGTATTTTATACACTGCTTTACTGCTATAATATACTGCTACAAATATATATACATATATGTTTCACAACATTCGCACTTGTCTACTATATCAGGAAACTGCTATAAAAAGTAGCGGCTTCTTTTGATATTGCATAGCTGCTACAAAATAGCAGTTTGCCTCGTAGTACACTTTCACTACTGTCTCGCAACTGCGAGCAATTACTCCATGGGTTACATTTCATATCGCGTGATGAACAGCCATAAACGGTAGAGCAAAACTGCTACAGTTTCATACCCGAGATCAACGCACTAAAAGACACTCCCTGATAGAGTTTAGAACCCCGTACACCCTTCCCAAGTAAACTACAGTAGAGGCGACTAAGTGAATTAACACAATCTCTGAAATTCATGCGATGAAAACAACGGCGCGGCGTGATTTGTTAACGCGAGAAGCGGTCATTACTCGCAGGTGCGTCAGAGGGCGTTGGTCGCATCTCAAGACTGGACGATTTCGAGCGCCTTCTAGCGCTATGAATGATAAACGACGTTTTTGCTCCCAACTATAGGTAGTCTCTTTTAAAGGCAGGTGAATAGCATTTCCTCTCTCCTACAACTATAAATTGGCTTCGTGTTAATTAAGACGCTCTTTCCGTCCGTTTTCTCTGTCTTGCTAGTCGGAGGCGTTATTTTGCTTTCTGCTGTTGATTGTTCGCCTTTTGTTTTCTACCCTAGCATCGTCGAATGCTTATAATGGCTACTTCCGGTTTTAATTAGCTGGGAGTAATTTTATTAATAGTCGGACAAGGCGGAGGGAGCTTTTGAGATTGGGAAATGCAGGGAAATACGTCTTCTGAATTGGCGAGGGGAAGCGAAAAGGCTGTTTTATTAATATTTCGAAGCAGTAGTAGCAGTTATTATTAATTAATTAAACTGGAGCAGTAAAAGGCTACTTTGTGGCAATTGCTGAATATGAAACTTTTTTATATTAAAATGTCATACTTTTATTTAAATTCTTTTTTCATAAAATTTTGACAATTTCCTATCTAATGGGTGAGCTTTTTTTTATCTTGAGACAAGGGTATATCTCTAAAACGCTGTATCAAATCAAAAACAGATCTTAATAAGATTTATTACAATGTATGTATGTATGTAAAAGAAGGGTGGTGTTACACTGCGACCTAAAAGATCTATTGTGTCCCCTATTCTTGCTGCATTACAGCTGGCCTTCCAATCCTATTCCTTTTAGAAAGTGTAGGATGTCAGAGGGCCCCAGTCTAGGTAAGTCCCCTCTTCGATTTCACATGCTCCCAGGTGCAATGCCCTCGAGTTACACAGTGCTACGCAGTTTGAGAGGAGGTGGATGGGTGTTTCATCTTGTTCCCCACAAAATCTGCATTCAGGATCTTTTTCCAATCCAAGCTTATTCAGGTGTCCTTCCTGTAATATTCCTGTTAATATGCGAACATTGTTCTTACTCAGGTTGATGCATTCTGTAAATCTCTTCTGGTTATAAGTGCCCAAAAGAATTTTACTTTGCCTCATTCCCTGGAGATTTTCCCAATAACTTGATTTTCTCTGCTCCATTTCTATTTTTAGTTTCTTCACTATTGTACTGCTACTTAACCCGCAAAAGGGTTCAGGCCCTACCAAAGGCATTCCAGCCCCTTTTTTTGCGAGGTTATCCGTTATTTTCGTTTCCTTCCACTCCTGTGTGACCCGGAACCCACAGGAGGGTTACTTTATTTCTTTTGCCTAGATCATTTAGTTTCCCTAGGCATTCCCAGACCATCTTGGAGCTGATTTCATATGAGCTCAGCGCCTTGATGGCTGCTTGACTATCAGACATGATGATAATCTCCTGCTTCCGATAGTTCTTATCCATATTGAACTGAACACATCTTCCAATAGCGTGTATTTCCGCCTGAATATACTTGGGTATTTCCCAAGCTTTCGAAATATGTAGTTCTAGGCCCATATATTCCTATTCCAGTTCCTTCTGCCGTTTTGGAGTCATCATTATACCATTTGATGGTATTTCTATTCAGGTTCAAGATGGTGTTATGATCCCACTCGTTCCTGTTACTTAGCTTTATGGTGAATTCCTTCACAAAGCTAAATTTTTTTAACATATCATCCGGGGCATATCCCAGGTTTGATCACCGTCAGGAGATTGAGGCCTATGCCTAATCATTCCTTCCTTGACCATTCTTAGTGCGGTTCTTTTGCCACGCCCTCTACTACAATGTGGAGGGGGCAAGATCCAATACTACTTCAATAGCTGCTGTTGGGCAGGTTCTCATAGCCCCCGTTATGCATAATATTATAATGTAAGGAGCTCACTGAATGGTGTCGAACTAGATCCCCCACCTCACTCCTCCAGAGTGGGAGGGAGAACAACTTTGAAATCTTAAATGGGAACCCCCCATTTTGTATTGCAGATTTGGATTCTACGCCATCAAGTATGTAGTTTTTGTTTGAAACTTTTTTTCGATTCGTAACAAATTGCACTGTAATCGCATAAAACATGATTGTGAACGTCTATAAAAAATACACAAAAAAGAGAAGCAAGCAAACATGATTTTGTGTTTTTTCATTTCAAAAAGCCATGTGTTCGAAACTGTACCCCTTCACTTCGATACATTTATTTATTCGCAATTGGAATGCTATTCAACCATACAAAACCGTTCTTTATTCAGTACTTGACAAACTGTGAATACTTACACATTGTCAGATCCCCATTTCGATTATTAATTATTAATTCAATACAAATTAGTTGGTGTTGAATATTTGAACAGTAATGGAGACTATAACATTACAAGAGAGAATTGAAATGATTTACATCTATGGAGAAAGTGGTAGGAATATCGATGATGCTGTTAATCTTTATTCACAACGTTTTCCTGACAAGGTGCGATCGCGCGCTTCTTTTTAGCGAGTCTTTCAACAGTTCTTAGCAAAGGAACTGTACAGCCAAGAAAACGTAATCGCCGAAGAACAATTGTTGGAGAAAATAATGAAATCGCGGTATTAGCTGCAGTAGCTAATAATCCGCACATTAGTACTCTAGAAATAGCTCGCGGATCAGGAATTTCTCAGTCCATTATCTGCCAAATATTGAAGCGTAGGAAATATTATCCATTTAGAATTTCCATGCATCAAGAACTTCATGGCGATGATTTTCAAAATCGATTGCGATTTTGTCAATAGACGCTTCTACAAGATACAAGATAATCCCAATTTTTTTTGCTCCAGTATTATTTTCTGATGAGGCGACATTCACAAATCAAGGTATGGTAAATCGGCACACTGGAGTATGGAAAATCCGCATTGGTTGCGCCAAGTTGAACATCAACATCCTTAGAACGTAAATGTTTGGTGTGGAATAATTGGCAATAAGCTTATTGGTTCATATTTCATCGATGGAAACTTAAATGGGGAAAGATATCGAAACAACTTGCAGAAGGAACTTCCAGTGTTACTTGAAGACTTTCCCTTGGACGTACGGCACACAATGTGGTTCCAACATGACGGTTGTCCAGCATATTATTCAAGAATAGCACGAGGAGTATTAGATCGAGCCTACAATCGTCGATGGATCGGAAGAGGTGGTGCAGTGTCTTGGCCTGCAAGATCACCAGATCTTGCTTCCCCTGATTTCTTTTTGTGGGGCCGCTTAAAGTCTGAAGCTTATACAGAAGTGCCAACCACGAGGGAAAACATGATTGAGCGAATCACCAACGCTTGTTCAAGAATTTCGCCGGCAACACTCTCAGTTGTATACAATTATTCCAATTGCAAATAAATAAATGTATCGAAGTGGAAGGGCACATTTTCGAACACATTTTCTGAAATGGAGATGATAAAGTAAAGTTGCTCGTTATTGAATAGCTTTTTGAAATCTTATTTAATGTTAAAATAAAAAAAAAACACAAAATCATGTTTGCTTGCTTCTCTTTTTTGTGTATTTTTTCTAGATGTTCACAATCATGTTTTTTGCGATTACAGCGCAATCTGTTACGAATCGAAAAAAAGTTTCAAACAAAAACTATATATACTTGATGGCGTAGAATCCGAATCCACAATACAAAATCGGGGTTCCTATTTAAGATTTCAAAGTTGTCTCCCTCCTACTCAAGGATGGGATGAGGTGGGAGATCAAGGTTCGGCACCATTAGTGAGTCCCTATATTATAACAAATCTTATTAAGATCTTTCTTTGATTTGATGTTTTAGAGATATTCCGTTGTCTCAAGGTAAAATACTCATCCTGTATATATCATTCCACCTTTTTCATGTTACTATATATTTAAAAAAAAAAAATACAAACACACAACACCAACACAAAAACATTCAACACATGTTTTCCTTCAAATCACTTGTATTTTAACTTTCAACCATTTAAGATATAGATTTTAAATTTATATAACGTAGTATTATAATTTCATTTTCATACAATTTTAAATTATTTATTTGATTAAACAATGTTCTCTCTTAGTACATAAATTTTAATAATAGTACATTTTAATATTAAACTTATGACGTAAGATTACAATTATATATAAAATAATTCCAAATTTTCTATCATAATTTCTTCTTGTTTTAGATAATTAACGTTTTGTATAAATACTTCAAATATAAAATTTCAATCCATTGAAAAAGGCGAAAATAGATGCCGAAAGATGTATGGAAATTATAAATAGTTTTTAGATATGAATGACATTATTGACACACTTTACGATTTGCCTATTATATCAATCGTCACATAATTCTCTACATTGACAAATTTATTTTGTTTTGCTAAAAAAAAATGAAGACTAATGGATTCGACACTCGCTTTTTAATCTTGAATTCATGCTTTAAAAAGTGTCTTACGAATCAGCTTTTCTTACACCATTTCAACACTTGCCACACTGTTTTTCAGCTATCCAACTTGTACAACTACTGTTCAATAGAGAACAATTGTGAGATTGATTTTTGCCTGGTTAAATGAGTGATATTTTATTTTATCAAACATAAAATTTCGTCCGCACACAGCTATTTTTGTCGCCTGTAACTTTGTCTTAGGTATTAGTCAATACCAATCATTCAGAATATCCTTTCCAACGCTATTTTCTTATCATGGATCAACTCTAGATAGAATAAAATACAAATTTATTATTCGAAGGAGACTGTGCCTTAACGCAGTTTTTCTTTAGATATCAATTCATCATTCCTTCTTACGTAGAAAACAGAGTACCACTACCGTCTTGCCTTTAACAATGCACAAGGAGAGTGGCATTCTCCATTAGAGGATGACTCCTCGAACTAATAAATGAGTCCGACCCGTCTTTCGACTGTAGACGTCAGGTTTTTCCAAGCGTAAAAGTATCTGGGACACCGCTTGGACTCTGGGCTACCGCGGTTAACTTACTGCCAAACTCCATCGTAACTTGGTATATACCTTAGTACATACATATGTATGTACTACAATCCACGATGCCCGGAAGAGCCAATAAACTAGCGCAAATACAATACTGATACTGCTTCCGCTAGAGCAAATACCTCGGATATGTGGTTTCGTAGTTGCTATCTATTTCGTGTTAGTGCTTGTACTATGCGAGACAAAAGTCTTGCATGAGATGTAGAGAGGGATATAAATAAAGAGAGAAAGGTATAAATTAAAGACCATTTATGAGCTGTGCGAGGGTAATATAACAAGCACGTGTGGTTTGGACAGCGGGGCGTGCTTTTTGATGATAAGAAAATGGCAATTAAAATAACGAAGGAAACACCCACGCAAAAAAGCCTATTGAATAAACGGTTTACATTTCGAAATGTATTGTAACGCTACACAGTAGCACACAGTCCGCTACAAAAAAAAAATAAATTTTAAGAATTATACTTTAATGATATTAATAAAAACCAAATTTTCACATTCCAGTGTCATCATTCGTAACCCACGTCATCATTACTTTTTAATTCATAAATATGCCCTCTCAAATCCCAGATGGCATGCAGGGTAAGAATTCCCTATTGAAACACGCTGGCATCAAAAAAATTACGAATAGCTGCTTACCCCCCATATATTACTTCAGTACGTAGGGAGATGTTATGTGAGACTGTCGCCAAAATGTTCTCTATTCCAATATGTGTGTTTACAATGCCCAGTTTCCACAATATCACGCGCACCACGATTATGATCAACTTTGTATGATGAGAAAAACATTTAAGTGTGAACAAAAATGGTTATATTTAATAACAGAGTTCGAAATGTGAAACCGTGTACAAGCAGCATAAATATAAGGATATTCTTATATCAGGTAAGTTACGTGAGTTCGATTATTCAATAACAATTACGTTTTGTTAGCAATTCCACTTTTTGCAATATAAATTCATCATGGAGAACATGAATACGTTTAAAATTAAATTTCAAAATTCCCGCGTTTTTTCTGAGCGTTCAAACTGAGTTATTCTATGCTTAAAGAGACGGGTGAATCAGAATGTCCAACCTTGATGGTAACATTACTGGATATCGGTTCGTGCCGTAAATACATATCAAATATTAACATAGAAAAGTACCAACCTATACAAATTTTCCCCCAGTGATTGCAAACTGTTCAGCGATTATACAAAATTCCTAACCCCAAAATTCGCCGAACGAAAAATAAATAATTATTGCAAAATTCTGGAATCACTTTATATTTAATATAAAGTAAAGGTAGGTATACATTTAAACATTTTCAACACTATGTAAAATTTACAACGTAAAAAAAATTAATTACTGTACAATAAGTCGGCAACCATTTATACACAAGACATTTTGACGAAACCGAATTCCAGCGTTTTTTGAAACTTAATTTTGAACGTATTGCTGTGTACTGATGGTACCAGCATAAATGCAAAATGAATTTATAAAAATGAAAATTTAAATTTAAATTTACTAGCTCAGCGGATAAAAATAAAGGGTGCAAAAGTGCTCTCAAACTCAGGGTTATTTTCACAATTGAACTAATCATTAATAATAAAATGTGGGTGAAAGTAATCAAAAATAAAAGAACTGAAATTTTGAATGACGTTAACAATCATTAAATTTTTATTTTTATAAAAAAAAAAGAAAAAAAAAACATTTCATTACAATGATGCAGAAATAAAACCATGAATTTAAGATTCTGGCCGAAAACAAAAACTGCATTAGACTCTACAATTAAAAAGGACAATGCAAGTCCTTCAAACAAACAAAGAGGAAAATTTTGTTCTAGAAGAAAATCCTATTTCACAAAAAATCGACGTGGTTTCAAAATTTAAACACACAAAAATTAATTTAAACGTGGACCAAACAAGTGTATTAAAATTGAAATTTAATCATAAGCACAAAGCTTCTTTTCACCTACACCGAGGTGATTAACTAAAAAAACTAATTCGAAAACTAAGAAACGGAAAATTAAACTCTTTAAACTAAAAAAACAATATCTTCTAGAACAATATATAATAACTGATTTTACATCCGACTTGTGTACACAACAAAATACAACAGCAATTATTAATAAAAGAGTTCCTTGAAGGATGATAAAAATTTCAAATTAAACGAACTACATTTTTAAATAAAAATGAATTTACCAAAAATGGCAGCAAAGAAAATAAATTTAACTGTACTTACTCCGCAATCTTTCAAGAAACTGAGCCTCTGGGTTACACGGTCGCATATATACATAAAATTTACAATTGCGTGCCAAAGCAGCGCATGAATCGCAAAGAAAATAAAAACTAGAATATTACAATGAACTATATACAATACTGGTAAACGCAAAATGTACAACTGAATGAATTTAAATTTAAACAGAACAATTAAAATAATTCCAACAATCAAATCAATCAACAAAATCTTATCCAAAAATAAAACATTAATTTCTGAGAGAATTTGCCCGACGCATCGATAAAGATTAATCTCTATTAATAAAATAACACTGAATTTACAAATCCCGGGGTGCCAGACCACAGCAGTATGTTTTCTGTGATAAATTTATATTGCAAAAAAGTGGAATTATTAATAAAACGTTATTGTTTTTGAATAAGTGAACTCACGCAACTTATTTGAGATAATAATATCCTTATTTATATTTTATTTTATAGAGGTTCACATTTCGTACTTTGTTATTAAATAAAACCACTTTTATTCACACTTAAATGTTTTCATTGTCATACAAATTTGATCATAATTGAGATACAAGACTTTTTTTGTGTATGATATCGTGTAAACTGGCTATTAAACATGCAAAATTGAAGGAGAGGACATTTTTGCAACAGTTCTCCACACCACCTTCCCACATACTGAGGAAGAATAAGGGGGCTAACTAGCTATTCGTTATTTGTTTGATGTCAACGTGTTTCAATCGGAAATTCTCGCCCTGACATGGGAGAGAGCACACTTACGTTTTAAAACTGATGAATATAGATGGCATTGGGATGTTAAAAAATTGATTTTACTAGTTTAATTAATGTATCATTTTTAAAAAAATATTTTTTTATACCGGGCTGTATGCTACTCTGTAGCGTTAGAGTATATATTGAAAACAGAAACACACATCTGCTTTAAGTTTTGAAATACCAGATAGAACATCTACTAGATATCTACATAACTTGCTTGTTGATCGCCATTTTGTGTTTTACGACGTAGAAACTTGGCATACTTGTCTTTAGAGAGAACTGTCCTACCTAGTAATTGAGCAAAGATATAGGCAAAGTTTCGTGGACATCTTTAAAGGTTATTGGAGTGTATAGTAACAGCACAAACTAAAACCAAAATTTTATCTTTTAATATTGCCAATCTTCATTTGTTTTTGTGATGGTCAGGAGCTAAGAGGCAGGACAACAATATTTTTTAATTGGTATTTTAAAAATAATAAATCTAAAAAACTAGCAGGCTGTCTCAATTTAACCCAATGTCTTGAGTGTCTCATAACTATCCCACAAGACCCTAAATGAATAAATTAGGCACGATACTATTCAATTTTTTTTTTTTTTTCTATCACGAGTGTTTTACTAGCATAAATATACCAAAAATATATCAACTTAATTAATTTATATGTATATTTAATGAAATACGAACTCTTAAAATATATTATTAGGATGAAAATACCAATGTTAAAATTACTTCAGAATACATCTCAGAAAAAAAAATACTCAATTGTACGTATTTCTAAATGAGAGTCGTTTATTCTGCGATATTATTTTATTGTATTTGCTATTTCCTTATCATCAAAAGGCACGCCGTCAAAATCACACGTGCTTATAATATTACGCTGCCACAGTTCATAGATGGTCTATACCTTTCTCTCTGTATTTATATCTCTCTATAAATCAGATGCAAGACTTTTGTCTTTTATAGTACATATATGTGCATGCGGACTTGTGTGTGTACGCAGATACCTCGGCTGGATCTCGGACATTAATGAGTTTAAACATTCCGGAACAAAAGTTAACAGTCTCCGAACAAGTAGCGGAGGCAGTTGGAATGACGTCCAACGTTGCATCCATTAATTAACACATATTAGGTACGCGCATAACGAACGAATTCCGGTTTTGGTCTAGCTTGGATAGTGAATTTGTTAAGAGTTAAGGTTAATTTGGGCCAACGGAAGGTACTTGTATAGAATTGTAGTAATACAATTATGAATCGGAAATTAGAAAAGACTATAATAAGTATTTCGTGTTTCGATCATTCATATATCATATTTGAAATTTTGCCAGGAAAAGGAGAGACCAAGACTATTAATAAATTGATGAATCATTAAACGTATTATTTTTCGCACCAATTTTATATATTATGGCATATTTTGATAGTACAGGCTAAATAAAGGCAAGTTGGTATTAGGTTTCTTATATCTAACTCAACTCGTTGACGAGATAATTAACTATTCTTCAAAATTCAGACCAAAATTTAAGAGGCATACCTGTCATTTTTTTTAACTAGCGCATTAGACTTGATAATAAAATAAAAGTAATGCAAAAAAATTATACAGGGTGAACAAAAACATTTTTTTAATTTTCGCTATCTTTAAAGACAAGTAGCTTTCTTATTTTAAATGGACCACCTTGTATTTATTACCTCATTTAGATTCTAATTTTAAGGGTCTTTAAGATTGTATTAATGCTTCCTATATCTATTTGTTATAGTTTCTTAGTAATACAGAATTTTCTTTTTCAAATATTAATTCCTAGCCATTATCTTTTTTTTAAATAGGCTTGGACAAAACTGCTGTTATTATTCAACATGGATATTCATCAGCCTAACTCTTCAACTGGCTTTCCCTACATACTAATTAAGTCATAACTAAGTAAACTTCCCTGGGGGTTGGGAGTACCTACCAGGCGCGTCCCCGAGGTGGATAGGGGAAAGGCTCTCTTGTCAGAGTTCGCTCAAGACGAAATGGTTAGTGGCGGCTATAATTTCGTCCTATATGCTTAAAACCGGAGCAGGGTGAATGAAGGCCGTTGCCGTGAACCACTCCCCCCTCGCCCGAGCTGTCGTGTCGTGGCTAAGGGCTTGCACAGGGTTCTACAACGATGCCAGTTGTTGCTTTCTGCTACCGAAAGCTCAACTGTTAAACCAGGTCCCGAAAGGGATGGTGGGTCTTGGCTTAACTGCACGGACCGAGAGGAGACAACCTCAACAAGAACCTAAATCCTAAGGTGGCGGACTAGGCTGATGGGATGCGTGGCTGGATAGAAGACCAGTCTACTAGTCCAACCTTGGGGCACCTGGCGCAGCCCATTGTATTTAGCCTTACCTCTGCATGCGGGGCTCTGTGAAGGTGAACCTTTTCTTCCCTAGCTACTCGTGGGATCAACCATGGAAGAAGGATGTTTATTAGCGGGACGACACCGCTAATAGATAGGAATTGGAGCAGGGCCTCCATAAGAAGCCTTCCAGTTCCAAAGTAAGAGTACCTCACAAGGAAGGAACAAAGGGAGGAGCAAAACGACTGGACCAGATTGGGGAACAGGATGGCATCCATTCCCTCTCAAATTGCGTAGCACTGTGCAACTCAAGGGCGTTGCACCTGGGAGCATATGAAATCGAAGAGAGAGACTTACCTAGACTGGGTCCCTCTGACATTCTACACTTTCTGAAAGGAATACGATTGGAAGACCAGCTGTAAAACAGCAAGAACAGGGGACACAATAGATATTTTAGGTCGCAGTGTAATATCACCCCTTTCGATATATACATACATACAAGTAAACTTCAGCAATGTGCTTTATTAAAACGGATAAGCTGATATGTTAGAAACTGCTAATGTTTTAGATAGTGTTTAAAATGATGGCTGTGGTTTTCAATGCAGAGGCGTACATTTTCTTGAAATTGGTCTTCAACATCATTCAAAACATTTGCTGTTGAATGGATAGGAATTAATATTTGAAATAGCAAATTCTAAATTACTAAGAAAGTATAAGAGATAGGTATAGGAAGCATTAATACAATCTTAAAGACCGTTAAAATTAGAATCTGAACAGGGTAATAAATACAGGATGTTCCATTTAAAATAAGAAAGTTATTTGCCTTTAAAGATAGTGAAAATTAAAAGGATGTTGTTCAACCTGTTTATTTTTTTTTTTGCATTACTTTTATTTTATTATCAAGTGTAATGCTTTAGTTAAAAAATAAATATAGTTTAAAATATCTAGCTTAAATATGCATGACAAACATGCCTTTTAAATGTTAGTCTACATCTTGAAGAATAGTTAATTATCTCGTCGCTTTGGTGTGTAACTTTTATTTGAGTCACCCTGTATAATTCAAAGTAATTTTGAAATGTGGTCCTTCTGAACCTGTATAACCTTTAGCAAAAAAAAAATTTGAAAATATGTTACCACTTTTCAAATATAAACCGACGCGAATGTGGTGGCCTACCCTGTATATTATTAATACGTTTTTTTTTTGCTTTGGGTCAGCGTCGAATTTATGGCAAGGATTAATAGCATCAAATTCATGCACGTTTCTGAAAGACGTCAGGTAGCCGGCGTCGAATTCATGGCCTACCTAAAATTTTAGCGTACAGTTTATGCACGCTTTAAAAAAATGTCAAGATATCGCAAGGATTACTTGGCTTAATATAAAATTGTGTATAAACTGTAAATTACTTTTTTTTATAATGATTTTCAAATTGAACTGAGTTATTTATGATAGCACATTGTAGCGTTTAAACTTCGCAAATTCTCTTAAAGTAGGTCCAGACTCCAGATAAATTAGTTAACGATGGAATTAAATTAAAATATAATTTTTTTGGCAGTGTCTTGTTTTAAATTCGGACTGACGACACGGGAGCTCTTCTGTCAAAAGTTAAACTCGACGTGACAACGACAAAACATAAATTATCCCGCGCTAATTAAATGAAAACTTCCAGCCCTAATAGCAGGGGAATGGGACGATACGGGAAGTAGCGGGACTGGGACGTAATTGATGACAAAATCGGTGGGCTAAGTTGTTCGGACACCGTTTTAAAACCCGAGCGGATGATTTATGAAGTGAACGCGGCCAGTTGGGACGCACGCATGGTAGAAAAAAAAATGGTTCTCTTCGAGGCTCACTTTCTCTTTCAATTAGGTTAGCTTGTTCGTGCACAATTTGTCGAAAATCATCCATCAGGTGGCAATAATTGGGGAAGACAACATACGATGCCATACTGACGAAATATACAGGGTGATTCTCAATATATGCGACAAACTTTAAGCGCTGATTCCTGGGGTTATTTAATCATAAAAGTTCATAAGAACATATGTCCAAAATCGCTTAGTTCTAAAGTTGTACAATGTTTAATAGTAAGTTAACATAATTAATGTTTTTATTATAAATTAACAAAATAATTAGTAAAACAAAATTAACTTATACTAACTGTTGAAAATGACCGCCTCCAACTGCAATACAAGCTTCTATCCTTCGTCGTATTGACTGGCGAGTTCGCTCTAAAATACCAGGGGTATTTCGAATTGTTTGAAAAGCTGCGATAATACGATTTCTCAGTTCATCGACATTTTCAATTGGAGTCGTATAAACTAATGATTTAAGGTGACCCCAGAGAAAAAAGTCCTAAGAATTTAAGTCTGGAGATTGAGTTGTGGACCTCCCCGTCCTATCCACCGATCTGGATACGTATTGTCCAAAAACTCGCGAGCAACTAAACTAAAATGCGCTGGAGCACCGTCATGCATAAAATACATTTGTAATCTTAATTGCAACGGAACTTCTTCCAGCAGTAGTGGCAGCTTCTCTTCAAGAAAATTGCGGTATACCTCGCCATTTAACCGCATCGGTAAAAAATGTGGACCTATCTGAGTGATCTCCAACAAATCCGGCCCACACATTGACAGAGAATTGACGTTGATGACGGGCATTCACTAGTTCGTGCGGATTTTCTTCGGCTCATATGCGATTATTATGAAAATTAATAATCGCGTTTCTAGAGAAAGTAGCCTCGTCGGTGAAGATTATTTGAGCCAAATAGCCAGGATTTTGTGTTGCATCCATTGACAAAAAGCCACTCTTTGCGGAAAATCTGCCGGCAAAAGTGCCTGCACCCGTTGAATGTGATATGAATACAACAGTGAATCTTTCAATATTCTCCAAACTGTGGCCTGACTAATGTTCTTCTTTAAAGCAAACGCAATTTTTCTGGTGCTTGTAGTAGGATGTTCCTCAATTTCATTTAGTACCATTTCTTCAAATTGTGGAGTTCTCACTGTAGATGGGTGCCCGTTATCAGTCGTCCGTTTTTTAAAATTTCCCGTTCCACTAAAACGTTGGTGAAGACGGACAAATATTGAATGATGCGGGATGATACGGTTCGGGTATCGTTCTTCATAAAGACGTCTAGGAGCACGCGAATTTCCATTGGCAAGACCGTAAACGAAATGCATATCACACATCTCAGCATTCGTGTAATTCATTTTAGAAAACAGAAACTGGCAATAAACTGAATGAATACTCTGACCACTATTGACAAATATTGAAATGACAAATAAAGGAGCTTCTCTTGTATTGGGTGTTCGAAAACTAATCGAGCCCAAGTTCAAGGAATACTTTTCAATTGTACAGGTATCTTCTGAACTTTATAAGTAAACACAGTTTGGGTCACCAGAGCAGAGTCATGTCATATGCGCCTGCACATCAAACCACGAGTTATTGCTGATTGCTAAATGATGTGTTGTTGAAGTTTTTTGCTTTTTTTTCCGCATAATGTATAAAAAGTATATTTACATGTCATATGTTTATCATACTGTTATATTTTAATATTATATTATTTATTCATATATGAATAAAATTTTGCATTTAAATGTGGTATTATTGATACAACACCTAGCACTTTTTACTACAAAATTGTAGTGTTATCTGAAACAATACTGTTTTATGTTTTCACACAGAAGTCTAGTAAATAGTAAGAAAATTTATGTTAAATTTTACTTCCTAATAAGATGATTTTTCGTACAATATCTGTAACTAAAATATACACACTATTGTGTCAACGCTTGAAACAGATTTTTCAGTAATTTTTACAACAATATTGTATTTAATTAATAGAAATACAATCCGTTAACTACAATCGTGTGATAGAAATTTAGATAAGTTGTAGCCAGTCGTATTCCCACGACAAATTGTAGTTAACTGTTTCTACAATTGTTGGTTTTTTGACTAATTTTTTTCGTGTAAGAAAAACACACGCTATGTAATAAAACTACATGCGCCGTAAATCACGTTGAATATTTCAATGCACAACGATGACGCATATGTACATAACTTGTTTGTTCGACACGAACCACAACGCAGCTGTGTTTTCGCAATATTTTACGCATTGGCGGTGTCTTAGATGTAGCTGTTTATTTATATTTGTGCAGTACTCAAATGTCTCCGTTCAGGCTTTCATTGAAAAGTAAAAATTGCTAAAATAATTTATACTTTGAATATGTTTTAAGCATTGGAACAAGATAAAATATATAATTATATTAGGTACTTATTTAAATAGGTAATAGTGACATTTTCTTTATTTCTTGTATTTTATTAAAAAAAAAAAGATAAAACAAGCAGGAATAAAGAGTCACTAACTATTGAAAATAATAAAACAAAACTTGGTGTCTTTTTATCACTGATTAGAAATAATTTACATATTATTAATATCAAAACATTGTAATTTTCCACAACAATACATTTGAAAAATGATGGTAAGTTGTTATTATCTAGGCGGCACGTTAAATTTAAACGATTATCAAAAAATGTATTAAATCTTAATAAATCCAATCAAGGCCGCTACCTCAAGACTTCTGGGAAGCTCTTTTCACTAAATTATGTTATTGTTAATTTTCATTGTAATTGAATAAGTTTTTAAAATTTGTAACCATATAATACTTTCTAGATTTTCCTTTGGTGAATATGAAGTTCTCTTACATGTGAATACAGAACCTTACATAATATTCTCTACTGACTTCGCAAAACTATGTAGGTACATATGATATATGTAAATAGATATGCAAGTTCCTAGGCATAGACTGCGTGTAGGCAACGTCACTGAGTTCCGAACACGTTTGTCCGGCTTTAATTATAACAAGCGAATCTACCTGCATCTATCGTAACTTGCAACGTCGCAACCCGGACAAAGAATTAACATTTACCCTGACCATTACCGCAACTCGGTACTGACTAAATTTCACGATCTTATTCGGGTAAACAATCGATGTGTGTGCATGCCCCCATTTACTTTTTCGTATCGTTAAAAGAATTTCATTTTTCGGATTTATTCTTGCTAACGGGAACACGCTGTATCTTCTTATACCATGTAATTTAAATTTTCAAAGCTATGAAAGCTTTTAGCGCTCCCGGCAAGAATTAACAAGATGGAAACGATCATTTTTTTACACACCAGCGACTGTAAACAACACAACAGACAAAGTTAAACATAATTATCGATAGCTTTCTTCGCGGTCTAAAAAAAAAAAATCAGACCGAGACAAAGAAAATAGAGGAGGCGCTCAGCTGAATGCGCCTAATACACGCCCACGTTTAAAATTTTCGTCTGGTAGACTCACAGAGCTCAATACTATTGCCAATAGCGAGACGAGAGCCATTATGTAATTTCTAGGGAATGTGTTTTCGTTTTTTTTTTTTGCGAAAGAGCGCTTTTGTTCCGATATTCCCTCGGTATAGTATTAGCGCCGTTTTTTTCAGGGCCTTTGTGTATTGGAAATCCCAGCTCTCTAGCCGAGATTATTACATCTAGGGAAACTAATGAAGAATTTGCATAGCAGTCGAAGCAAAAATTGCCAGTATATATATCTACATTTATTGATCTAGTGGGGTATAATAATCGTATATATAGGTATATTCTTTTACTTAATTTAAACAAGAATAGGTTTTGAAATTGGAAATTTGCTGTAACACACTGAATTTTATATAAAATTACTGAATGTAATGTGTTCTTTCTAATATTTATTCAAAATATCTATTATTTTTTTTATTATTCATATTTTCAGGTAATAGGCAGTAATTTTCGAATTACTAGGATCCTCTTTCTTTGCTGGGATTAGCCCGTACGGGTTCCTAATCCCCTCGTCCTCATGTTGGGTGCATTCCTTCTCGCAATCCATTTTTTTTTATATATAAAAGAGTGGACAATATGCCACCAACAGTCTTATTGCCGTCGATTCTATCGCCGGCCATGGAGAATCTCAATGTGGGAAGATAAATAGTAGGTGGCGGTGACGACAACATGGGTCCTCTTCTTTTGTTCTTCGTACTTCAGCTGCTCTAGTTTGAGGAGAATACAGCAAAAGTTACTAAATAGACATCTCGAGTAAAATATAATAAAAACATAAAAACATACCAGGTAAGCTTGAATTAACATAGAAAATAAAGTTTACATTATAATTAAGGCTATACTTAGCACCTATTGCTAAAATGGTCCATTTTTATAGTCATTTTTAACCAATTCAAAATTTGCCTGTAAAGTAGCCAACCGAGTATGCACTTCAACTTTCAATTACTTCTTCATTTGGCTTTGAAACCTGTTCTAAATGACTAAATTAGGATTCCATACCTTTGATTTCATAGCAATATACAGGATATTCCACGTAACTGGTTCATTAAAAGTTTATGATGTTCTATTATTTACTTATATTTGAGATTTTGGCACCATTATCTGTTCTACGGGAACTATAAATGTAAAATACTTTAACCAAAATATCACTTCCTTTTGGATTCCACAGCTATAAATACGTCAGTTTTCATTAGCTATTCCTATAGCTGCATGTTGCCGTTTTTGAGTTATTTAAGTTTTTCTTTTTTTTTAGTGATAATCATTGCATCATTGAGAAATTAATATCTCGGTTAATACTGCAACCAGAGATTCCAAATTTGCTATGTTATGAATGTAGATATAACTCTAAGAAACGGTAAGCACACTTTACATTCTAACATACAGGGTGTTCAAAACTGAGGAACAAAGTGACATATTTTCAAATGCAGAAAACTCATTTTTTTTAAATAGAACAACCTGTATTTTAATTCGGAATTAGGAAGTAAATATCATCCCCTATCACTTTATATGAGCATTCCCTATACCTATCTTTAATAGATTTTGAGATATGAGCGACTTTTTGTTAAACAGACTAAGTATTCTCGCTCATATCTCAAAATCTATTAAAGATAGGTATAGGTAATGCTGATATAAAGTGATAGGGGATGATATTTACTTCCTAATTCCGAATTAAAATACAGGTTGTTCTATTTAAAAAAAAATGAGTTTTCTGCATTTGAAAATATGTCACATTTGCATAATTAACATAGCGAAATCTGAAAAGTACGTTTTCAGTGTGACAATTGTTCGATCAGAATCGAACAGATCATGGTGGCAAAATCTCAAATTTAAGTAAATAATAGATCATAAACATTTAATGAACCACTTACGTGGAATACCCTGTATATATATTTTAATTTTCGGTTCCTTATTGTTAAAACATGTCTGTTCTCTTATCATTATTATTTTTTTTTGTTGAATTCTGGAATCTAAACAAAATCGAAACAAATCCTGTCATTGATTATTAAATTGGGAAAAAAGAAATAAATTTAATGTTCGATAAAATATCTGACTATTGCAATGTGATTGTGCAAGTCAGGGTCTCAGAAATTGATAATAAAGTATTATTGATTTCGACATCTTTTTTTATGCAATATGAAGTGATTTCTTTTTATTGTAGAAGGTTTGTTGATGATTTAAGTTATGTGCCTTTAAATTTGCAAGGTACATAAGAAAACAAATAAAAGAACGCAGAAAAGTTTTAACGTACCAAAAGCACTTCAACAAACAGAAACAAAATGGTAGAATCAAAACGATCTTATTGTTAGTTATTCTATTACACTTTTCCGAACTTTCTCCTCTTAAAAAAGGTCGTAAAAGAAAACGATTTATTCCTTCCTCGCTTCTGAGGTCGTTTACGACTTTTACAAGACTATACATCGAGCAAACGAATCCAAAAAGAAAAAAATACTACAATTACAAAGGGTAACATGATTGATCAATTGGCAGCTCATTCTTATGGAGGATTTTCGCATTAAGAAAATATCAAGATACTATTCGGACACATTTTATATAAAATAAATTAGTTTTCTTTTGTTTGGAATGTGTTTAAGACATGACATAATCTACACTTTAGTTTATTTTACTCCAACTAGTGGACAGCTTGTATAACACTGGATTGTGTAATTTTAAAATATGCTACTTCGCCCACATGTTTGCCTTTTTTTCCTCCTAACTATCCAGCGAATATGTAAATAAGTTTCGGCCGCAATTTGTCAAAAATATGAAGGGTGAGAGCGTATGTGTGCCTCTACGACGTTAGAGGCCTCTGGGAAGATGTTGGGTGGGTCGTTTCGAAAAATCGGAATACTCTACCAAAATAAACATCGGTTTGGGTCGCTTTCGGGGTCCTCTAAAGTACTTTTATGTCGGGTGGGAACGTCTGGAGACGTGACATCTTATTATTGTTGTGATATGGTCGATAGCTGATGTGGTGAAGATATTAATGGTAAGGTATTTTTGGAAGAAATGCGAAACTGTTTTTTTTTTTTAAATAAAATATATTTATTTGATTTGATTTGATTTATTTGTAATATAACTGATATTAAATAAATGTATCATATCTTGTAGCAACAATACCGCCAAATGCTATTGAGGTTAAGTTCCCAGTATATCATATTAGATATCCATACGCAGGTGTATGTCTATTATTTATGTGTGCTGTCATAGCTAAGTACATGGTAATTATCTCAATACCTAATTAATGTAAAATGAACTTACCTCAATCTTTATTTGCAAGACAAAATGAAAAACACACCATTTACATTTATGCGTTGAAGCTATCAGTGTAGATGCCGCACTTGTATTCAAACTGCGTACTTCAAACGCTTGCACGTTGTATAGTCGACGGCTATGTAATGCATTCTCGTAACGGGTTTAATTTTTGATCAAGCGACACAATGTAATGCAATGTTCAAAAAAAAACATTTTTAAACATTTTGTGTTCCAATCAAATAACAGATACATATACAGTGACCGGCATAAATATTGCAACATATGGGAAATTTTTTTATTATTAAAATATACTAGAACTTTTTTTGGGGAATAGGTTGCGCATGTCTAGAAACCCCAAAATTTATTTTGACACATGTCACGTGACCACTAGTATGGCGGTAAATTTAAAAAATATGGCGTAAATCTCCAAAAAGTGAGGTTAGATGACATGATATCCAAAAAAGTTATTTGAAAAAGTTGCTTAGAATTCAATTCTGAGGCCGCAGGCAAATTTTTGTAAACATATTTAAAAAATAATAAAAATTACAATTTTTGCAAATATTGTTTCATTGAATTACATATTTCCATTTTTTTCGCTTTTATCAGCTCAACTGCAGTACCATTTCCAAATCTGATTGATACTCAAACAATTTTGTCAATTTTTGCATAATTAACATAGCGGAAACTGAAAAGTACAATTTCAGTGTGACAATTGTTGTTGCAAGGGACTGTATCTAGTAGCAATAAATAAAATTTTACAAACATTTTCTCTCTAAACCGCTTAGCAAACATTACTTTTATTGAAAATTATCATATTTTTTTCTGCGTAAAAGTGAAATCGGTAGTCCAAAACTGATAACACTAAACATCTAAGCCCTCACAATGTTATTGCACGCACCGAAGGTATTTATGTAGGTTTCAAAATTACAAAACTCAGTAGAAATAAATAACCAGTATTTTTAGTTAATGATAAAAATATTTTAACTAACAGCTTCTTGCGGGTTTCGCCGTGTGTCAAAACTTTCGCTCGACGTTTCGCTGTTCATACTGACAGCTTCTTCAGGATAACTGAACTGATTCTCCATGGTCCGACATTCTCTTTATTACGCCCCTGGTGCATCCCAACCGTGTAGTTTCCGCTCCATTGACCGTGACGGTTCGTAGTAGGCTCTTCCACGTGTTGCTAAGGTGGTACCCTTCTTCTCTGTTAACGGTTTTCTTCTTTTCTATTTCTATGGCTTCCCTGATGAGTCTTTTCCCGTAGTTCTTGGTGGTAGTTATTACTTTTACATTCTTGAAATCCATTTTGTGTCCGGTGTCGTGCATGTGTTCTGCCACCGCTGATTGCTCGGTCCTTCTTAATCTTGCGTCCCTCTCGTGTTCTTTTATTCTTATGTCGATGGCTCTTCCCGTTTGTCCGACGTAGCACTGTCCGCATTGGCATGTTATTTTGTAGATACCTTCTGTGCGCCCCTTGGATATCTTATCCTTTGCGGTCGGTAGATACTGCTGGATCGACGTTGCAGTCCCGAAGCGTACGTGTACGTTACGTTTCTTCAAAATTCGGCCTACTTTTTCGGTGACTCCTGCTATGTAAGGTAAACACGCCATCCCTCTTCGTGGTTCTGTAGTTTTCTCCAGTGTCGTCTTCTTCTTAGTGGCTCTCCTTATGTCGATGTCAGTGTAACCATTCTTCTTTAGTGCTTTCTCCAAATGTATCTTTTCACTGGTAAGATGTTGTTCGTCACTGATGGTTTCGGCTCTCGATAGCAAAGTTTGTATTAATGTCTTCTTCTGCATCGGATGATGGTGAGATCTTGCATGCAGATATCTATCGGTGTAGATGTGAGGTTAGATGCAGATATCTATCTATAGAAATACTTAATAAGCAAACACATTTAAACAATAACTAATAGTAATGAACAACTAGAACAAGAAATGAAACTCTAGAAATGCATACTTGTTAGACATACATATCGTTCTGTTTCTTATAAGTAAGGTAGGCTTTGAAATTAGAAACAACAAAATAATGTAGTAAACTATTTTTTTTCCCAGCAGGGAGTGTGTGTCCACTTTCCTCCCTCATTTGAGGGGGGAAATGTTGTACTTTACCTCCCTAGGGAGTAAAAGTAAGTGATGTTGACATGATGAAACGGTACATCTTATAATATGTGATATTATTAATAGTGATGACATTAGTACACTCCGCCCAGTCTGAGCCTATTTATGAGATAATTGCTAAGTTATTAGGTATTAAATTACAATTAAACTATCATTAAACACTTTTAAAACAGTTCGCAAAAAATATTTGACAGATTAAGCCTACTATCTATCATGTCACTTACAGGTATGTCTTTATTATTTTTAGAGATTAATTAATTAATTAAGACAAAAATAATAAAGACATACCTACATATGAGTTAGATAAAATTGAACTAGCTGGGAAAAAATAGTATTCAAACCATGTGAGGAAAGTGCTATTGTAGGCCTTGGACAATTACAATAGATACAATAGATTTATGCCGGTCCCTGTATATATAATCAGAATTTCATGTCCCTTGTATTGTCCATATTGTATTTTTACCAACATAAGAGGTAATATTCCACTAAATATGTTATTTCTCCTTGCTACTAAGCAAATTTCCCCAAGTGGGGGAAAATTACTTCATTTATTGAAGTATTTTTCCATCAAAGTCGGTTTACCAGGCAAAATTAAACCTAATTTGTGGTAATCTCATGTTTACCCTCTTTTTGGTGTAATTTTACCGTTATATTTCATATGTTTTTTCACATACCAGTGAGCTAAATTTACCATCATTTTTTAGAGTGTAATTTCGCAATCGTTTTCCCAGAATTTGCACCGAAAACCCTTTGCCTCGGGACGATCCTTTATCCAAGCGTGAAACTTCAATTACTTCCCTTTTAATACCGGCGCGCATAGATTTAGATTTCCGGGGCCTCTAACGTCACCGGAAGCGAACGGTCCGTTTCCGGAGCGCTAAACACGACCTACGCGCGATTCGATCTTAGAACGGTCCGTAATGGCTGATCTACCATCCGTTATTGGTGCCCATAAAACGGAAAATTGAAATAATAAATCTGCGGCAAGACGATGCCGTCTCTTTACCTTACCATACCAAGTGCAGGTTAGCGATCCCTTCTTTTCTCCACTCCCCCTCCTAATTGATTCGGTGGCAAAGGACGATTCCGGGTATCAATTTCATGCACGCCTAAGCCGGAAGGGCGCGCTAGATTTGCATTGCAAAATGGGAAAAGTATAAAGTTACACAGTCACATTGGCAAATTGCGGCCAGCTAAGATTTATAGTCATCATCGATTGCCGCTTAGAACTTTGGAAAACTCATTGCGCTGTTACAAGAATTAAAGATGTCCCTTGGGAACTTCTTTTGAGGCGGCTCCTTAGATGATGAGTCATTTGGAAGAAATGATAACGACATAAACGACGAAAGAAATACAAATAATGGTGCCTTCTCCTTCAAACTAACTTTTCTCCCTTGCCCACAGATGGCAGTATCGTACACACGACTAACATAAGTATAGAGGAAGTCTTGAATGTTTGTAGTTACGTCATTAACAAGTCGGTAAAGTAAAGACAAGCGTAGTTTCAAAAAATTGGAAGCATTCATATAGACAAGCGAGATAGAAGTATATAACATAAGTCGTAGCTACTTAAGCTATACGTCCATATTTTATTAACTATCAACAAGCTAGTTGAAGTGAGATAGAATACGGTCGAGTAATGCGTAAATTAGACCTTTCATAATGTTCACTTCAGGCATGCAACCACGCCATTTTAACCCATTTTACCGCTCCATTGACATTTGACATCTGCTTTTTACTGTTTATTGACCCTTCTTTAGGTTTGAATTTTTACTTACTTAAGAACTTTTGGTAAAAGAAATAATAGATTCTTTTACCAAAAGTTCTTTTCAGAGCTATAGTGAAGTAAATCGTTTAGTTTGTGGTAAGTTTAGAGGTGTTAAAGAAACATACATAGAGTTGCGAATGCTTTGGGCATTTTTATAGGTATCACCTACAACACAAAGCGCAAGAAGGAAGCTATATCTGCTGCTCCTTCATCGAGTGCTTCAACAGCCCTGTACAAGCCACGATTGATGCCCAAAACATGTGATGTGTCAGAGAGAAATAAAATGGATGTTCGTAAAGTAATTTATGGTTAAGGTTTATGTTATTGATGAATTACTTCGAGCACATGGGCATAAAGTTTCAAGACTGCCTCTGTATCACTGCGATTTCAATGCTATCGAATTTATATGGGCATATGCGAAAGGATATTATAATAACCATATTGGTCGGGATGGTTATGGCGATAAATAAGTATTGGGAATGTGACAAGAAAGTTTGGACAGCTGTACACCAGACTCCTGACAAAATTGCATAAATCACACAGGGAAAATAATTAAAGAGTGGTACAAATGTGAAACAAACATGACTTTGTTCTGACAGTTAATTGCGGATTAGAAGATGAGAGCGAAGACACAAATTAAATATATTTTTAATTTCACTATTCTTTTCTTTCAATATTGACATATTTTAATTTAATTTACTGCAATATTATGTTTTGTATATACTGTTGTATAGAAATTATGTTTGCTACATAAAATAAAACATCATCTTTCGTTTAATTAATCGTTGGTAACGTATATTAAACTAAATACTTTTATGTTGCTTGAATATTTTCTACATTTTAATTTGCAAATAGGTTTTTGATATGAGAACTACATTATTGTGGTAATACATTATTTCATTGAGAACACATTTAATAATAAGCTTAGCCTGATCACGAAAGCATTGTCAATAGAAAGGTTCACTATTTAGAATCCTATTAGTTGCATTACTCATGATTGTTGTTAAAACGCAACGTTGACTAAAAACTGAACCAATCCTTTCAGTTATAAAAGAAAATCTATTAAAACTGCGTATAACCTCATTAAATTTGACAATTGTCATTTCGTACAGTTCATTGTAAACAATGTTGGTGTGCCTGAATTTGTTTCAGACGCTGCATACGTCATAAGCAAATATGACGTAACTACAAACATTTATGATCTGGACAGTAAGTTATGTGAACCTTGAAACACAAATGTGCAGAATTACCTGTTTGCGCAGAATTCGACCACTTTCCCTTAAGCTGTTTTTGAAGGTAGGAATAAATTTTGATTATCAAATTCTCAAGAACGTAATGTGGTTTTCTCAGAATACTTAATAAGAATAAATTTATTGAAAAAAATGATATACTGAGTAAGACGAAAAAGAAGAAGCAGGAAAACAAGAAGCAGAAATAAATGAGAGAATTGACAAAACAATCAAGTTATACTACGCAATGAACCAAAAATTTATTAATAAAAAAGAAATTTCTAGGCAAACAAATATAAAGATTTTTAACACAATATATCGGTCAGTTCTAACTTATGGATGTGAGTCTTGGACCCTTACAAACAAACAAAAATGTAAAATACAAGCTGCCGAAATGAAATATTTGAGACAAGTGGTAGGCGTAACACGAAAAAGATAGAATTAGAAACATACAAATACGGGCAGAATTAGGGATACAATCAGTTCTGGAATTTATTGACGATTGACAACTAAGTTGGTGGGGACATATACAACGAATGGACAATAACAGACAAGTGAAGAAAGTGTACGAAGCAAGAATACAAGTCAAAAGAAAAAGAGGAAGACCGAAGCAGACCTGGAATGACGCAATTGTAAGAATACTACGAGCTAGAGGAAAAACATGGCAAGAAGCAACGATCTTAGCAAAAGATAGGAAGAAATGGAAACAATTTGTATTTGAAAAATAAATGTAGACCCGACACCTTAATGGTATAAGGGTAATATGATTATATATATATATGAAAGAAATTATTTTTACTGGAGCATGAATAGAGAGCTACATAATGTAAGTAGAATGTATTTTTTCAACATATGAATGGCGTTGTAAATTTTGGATTTTTTACAATATATGGAAGGAAAAGGATTACTAATTTTCGAAATAATAAGTTTTAGGTTTCTTTTTTTTTTACAAAAAAGATAGCTATTTTTTAAAAAAACACCTAAATATTTAGTATGTCTCGCTTTAGATCTTATAAACATATGATAAATCAGAATTTGGGAATTTTATAATAACATTGATACTATCAATCGTAATTTTGCAATCTGTATTCGATCGACAAAACTGGTTTTTAAGTAGCTACATATATCATATATTATATCATTGTATTTAATTCAGGGAATAAGTGTTTTTGATAGCTTTCACACATCCTTGGTTATAAAGATTCGGATAAAAAGGAAACAAGAAAATAATATATGGATAGTTTATTAAGCACTATATTACAAACATGATATCAATAAATGGTTATTACCTTACGAATTAATATTTCTGCTAAAGGCACAATAAATAACGTTAAATGGAAATAAAACTAAGTGAATAAATAATACTACACTAATACATATTCCTTAACTTACAATAAGTTAAATTAATTACAATATTTATTTGACTACTTCATAATATCTGCGAATGTGCTTACTCGAGACGTCAAAACAAAATACTAATAGCGCTATTTTCCATTATGTCATTATTATAGCTGTCTTTTTAATTTCTTTTTCTTTTCTTATTTTACGCACCGCGCAAAAAGCAATATCCGGATCAACTCCTCGGAGATCTTACTTTTATCAGTGCAAAGCTCTTATTTGTTCATATTCGTTTAAGCACATTGGATGCTTTTTGGATCCGGTTGCCCCATCACTAGTATTCATGCGACAGAACGGCGCCTATTCCATATGTGCTAGCATCACAAGCTAAAACTATTGGTAAACAATTATTATAACGAACTAAAACATTTGAAGAGATAAATTCATTCTCGATTAAATAAAAAGCTATTTGTTTTTACGTAACAATTCATACAATGGATGTAATTAAGTTGAACTATTTCGAATAAATTTTGCTATATACTTTAAATTAATTTAATTAATAATTTACTAAGCCTAGAAAAGCTTTCAATTCGGTTATGTTGGTGGATACCTTAACTTGCTCAATAGTTTTAATTTTTTCAGAAGAAGTGTGTAATCCTACATTGTCAATTACATAACTGAAAAAATCTATCTTAGTCTTACTAAAATTGCATTTAGTTTACTGAATTTTAAGATTAAACTGATTAAGTTTCTCAAACACGTGTTCTATTATTTCAAGATAGACCACCTAATGTATCTGAATGAATGAAAATATCGTCTAAGAAAAGTTATTTATGGAAAAAATAATATCTCTGCTGTTATTATAGAATTTGTATAGTCTAGTGTTTATGATTTTCATCTACGAAACAAGCTGGATATTGATTTTTTTTTAAGATTAATTTTAGTAATAACTTGTTGTCTATATTGTGGATTGATTAAACTAATGCCTCCATCTATACCATTAATATTGTGACAATATTATTAATGCCTACACAATGTAAGTGTAATGTGTTTCTTGAACATATGAATGGCGTTGTAAATTCTAGAATTTTTTACAGTATGTGGAAGGAATGAAGAAAACTGATTCATTACGATTTAGTTGTACCTTAAAAAAGTACCTAGAGAAAAGGTATTAGAGTGTACTGGAATAAGTTCTATTTTCTCGCAATAAGTTCTAGCTGTATTTTAAAAACACCTAAACAGCTAGTATACTTTGATTTAGATCTTACAAGCATATGATAAATTAGAATTTCGAAATCTTATACTCACCATAATACTATCAATCGTAATTTTGCAATTTGTATTCGTTCGGCAAAATCTGGATTTAAATAGGTACATATATCATGTATTTACTCCAGGGAGCAAATTTTTAGATTTTTCACACTCCTTTGCTCATGAAGATTATGATAAAAAAGGAAACAAGAAAATAATATACGTACAATTTATTAAGCACTATATATACAAACATGATACAATAAGTGGTTGCGACATTGACGTTCAAATTAATAGTTATGTTTAAAGGTACAATAAATAAACGCTAAGTGGTAATAAAATATTCTAAACAGATTAAGTAATTTGCAATTATTAACCTTAATAACTATTTAATGACGTAGTAAAATGCCGATCAAACTAGGTGAATAAATAACGAATAAATAATAATTCCTTAATAAGATAATTTTTAACTTACAATAACTTAAATTAATTACAACATTAATTTGATAACTTCAATAGATTCGTGAATGTGTCTACCCGAGACGTAAAAATAAAATATTAATCGCGCTATCTTCCATTGTATTGACATCCTTGTAGCTGTCTTTTTCATTTCATTTCCTTTTCTTATTTTACGCACCGCGCAAAAAGCAATATCCGGATCAACTCCTCGGTGATCTTGCTTTTATCAGTGCTAAGCTTTTATTTGGGTATTTATTTATTCTCATTCTGTGAATCAGTCTCTAACTCTCTACATAGAGTGATTGCCAAGCAGACACATTCCTTGGAAGAAACCAAAGCAGTCATCATATCTTCTACTTGTGTCAATCCTAATCCTCTTTTAAATATTATGCCTTTACAAAAAAACACCTTCTACTAGTAATTCTAAATTAGGAAGAAAAATAGAGAACGTTTTTATAACATATTATGTTATAAAAAAGTTAGTAGTTAACATAAATCTACACAAGAATCTTACACTCTTAACATAATAATAATAAAGAATCCTGTGTTCCCGAGACAAACTAGTTTATTTTGTTACTTTTCAAAGTAAGAATAAGGTTTCAACCATTGTTTTTCCGAAGAAAGTGGAAAATGTTAATAGTCAACTCAGTAATGTGTAAGCTTGGTCCATACGATAGGTAAAATATGTGAACGTGCTGCAAAACTCATGAAGATTTCTTAAGAATAATTTGTTTACTTCTTTATAAACGGATGTAAGTTGTTTTCGGATTGGCAGCCTTCAATTTTTCTACATTCGCACCTTAAAATTGCAGGTTTCGCTACTCCATCTTAGAAAATGTTTCAAAGGTTTACAGTCGAATCTTCTATTCTATTAATCAGTTCTTATATTCTTGAATCATGTACCATACCATACGATTTCATGTACGGATTGTAATGGTACGTTATAGAGGTTTCGAGTACACTAAGGAAATGGTCTTCCAACGCTACTACATGTGTTTGGAATGTAACATATCCATCATTTCTCTGACAGTTCTATGGTAAATTAGGCATCCATATTGGAACATCATGTTAATTCTATTATTGCCAAGCTTTTACTTGTGTATCTACTTATTCTCATTTTGTAAATCAGCGTCTAACTCTTTACACAGAACGATTACCAAGCAGACACATTCCTTGGAAGAAACCACAGTTGTCATCATATCTACTATGTCAAATCCAATTACCCAAAATTACCTTTCACTAGTGATTATAAGTTAAAAAAAAAAAATAGAGATTTTTTTATAAAGATGTGTTTCTTAGTTAATAGGTATACAGGGTATTCCACGTAAGTGGTTCATTAAAAGTTTATGATGTTCTACTGTTTGCTCATATTCGAGATTTTGACACCATTATCTGTTCGATTGGAACTATAAATGTGAAATACTTTAACCAAAATATCACTTCCGGTTGACCGGAAATGAATGTCAAATTTGTTATTTTAAATAGAATGATATAATTTTTTATTCATTTTTTGATTCTACGACCATAAATACGTCAGTTTTCATTAGCCATTCCGCTAAGCTACATGTTGCCGTTTTTGAGTTATTTAAGTTTTTCTTTTTTTTTAGTCATAATCATTGCCTCATTCTGAAATTAATATCTCGGTTAATACTGCAAGTAGAGACTCCAAATTAGCTATGTTATGAACGTAGATATAACTCTAAGAAATGGTACGCACACTTCGCATTCTAATATACAGGGTGTTCAAAATTGAGAAATCAAGTGACATATTTTCGAATGCAGAAATCTTAATTTTTTTAAATGGAACACCCTGTATTTTAATTCGAAATTGGGAAGTAAATATCACCCCCTATCATTTTATATCAGCACTCCCTATACCTATCCTTAATAGATTTTGAGATATGAACAACTCTTTGTTGAACAATCTAAGTAGCTCTATGCCTAAATGTTCGCAGATGGCTCTGAATGGAATTAACGTCAAATTAATTGTCTAACCATAAATGTGTGTATGCCATCGTAATTACATTTTTGAACAACGCAATATGAATAGAAACGATTGTTCGGAGAGCAAAATTTTGAATTTATTCAACATTCATGGAGAATGTAACAAAGTATTAAATATAACATGTCGTACATTTAATGACAGATATTCACACCTTCCACCGATTACAAAGAAGAAATTTCGAAAACTTGAAAACAACTTTTCACACTCGGAACTGCGTAAAGAAAAAGATAAAATAAACTAAAATTTTGAAAACACACTTCTAGATCCCTGCTATGTTTGAGGACCAATGGATAGGTAACAATGGACCTTGGAAATGGCCCCATCGTTCACCGGATCTAACGCCTCTAGATTTTTATTTTTGGGGCTACTGAAATCATTGGTGTATGCCACACCTGTGCGATCTCGAGAGGAACTTTTACGTAGGGTTACGACACATATCAGAAGAATTTCGCGTAATCAAATTAATAGAGCCACAGGAGAAGTATAAGCGCGGATTTTAAAATGCTTAGAAAATAATGGAGGTCATATAGAAAATATGGAGATCTAGGAGTGTGTTTTCAAAATTTTAGTTTATTTTATCTCTTTGTTTTTCATGGTTCCCGAGTGTAAAAAGTTGTTTCAATATTTCAAAATTTCTTCTTTGTAATCGGTGGAAGGTGTGGATATCTGTCATTAAATACACGACATGTCTATTTAATACTTTATTACATTCTCCATGAATGTAGAATAAATTCAAAATGTCGCGGTTCGAATAGTCGTCTCTATTCATATTGCGTTGTTCAAAAGTGTGATTACGATGACATACACACACACTTATGGTTAGACAATGAATTTCACATTAATCCCATTCAGAGCCATCTACGAACATTTAAACCTAGAGCTACTTAGATTGTTCAACAAAGAGTTCTTCATATCTCAAAATCTATTAAAGATAGGTATAGAGAGTGCTAATACAAAACGATAGGGGATGATATTTACTTCCCAATTTCGAATTAAAATACAGGGTGTTCCATTTAAAAAGATTAAGATTTCTGCATTCGAAAATATGTCACTTGATTTCTCAATTTTGAACACCCTGTATATTAGAATGCGAAGTGTGCGTACCATTTCTTAAAGTTATATCTACATTCATAACATAGCTAATTTGGAGTCTCTACTTGCAGTATTAACCGAGATATTTATTTCAGAATGAGGCAACGATTATGACTAAAAAAACAGAAAGACTTAAATAACTCAAAAACGGCAACATGTAGCTATAGGGATATCTAATAAAGACTAACGTATTTATGGCCGTAGATTTCAAACATGTAAAGAAAATTATATCATTCTATTTAAAAAAACAAACTTGACGTCCATTTCCGGTCAACCGGAAGTGCTATTTTGGTTAAAGTATTTCACATTTATAGTTTCCATCGAACAGATAATGGTACTAAAATCTCAAATATAAGTAAATAGTAGAACATCATAAACTTTTAATGAACCACTTACGTGGAGTATCCTATATACACTACACCACCTACGATTCAAAATTCTTCTGTAACAAGAAGTTTACACTCCAAATACTTAAAAAAAATATAATAATAAAGAATCCTGCGCTTTCGAGACAAACTAATTTATTCTGTTACTTTTTAAAGCAGGAATAAGGTATTAACCAGTGTTTTCCGAAGAAGGTAGCAAATATTAATCGTCATTTTAGTAATGAGTAAGCTTAGTCCATACGATAGGTGAAACATGTGAACGTGCGACAAAACTCATGAAGATTTCTTATGGCAGAATGCTTTATAATAGCGCCCAAACAATATCTCGACATACATAACAGGGATGTGGCAAACATCCACCAAAGATTGAGGACAAAATGTATTGACCAAGGAGCCCTCACAAGCATGTGGGTATCTGAACGTGTTTTGAAAAACGGTTCCTCACATCCAAAAATTTCCAGAACTTTGTTACATCCGGTTTGACATTGCTCTGTACTAATTGTAAGTAGTTCTTGTACGAAATTGATATTTGTTATTTATTTAATGATAGTAATCTTTTAAATTCATAAGGGTAGCACTCATTTTTTTGAATGCAGTCATTCCTAACGATAGTAATCTTTTATTCTGATGTTTCATTTTATTTCTGTAGTCAACTGAATAGGAAATTACTTAGTGTCAATTTGCTTTCTAGGAATATTAGATCCAAATATTTCATTAAGATGACAATATAAATAATTCAGCGCTGAGTTTATATCATCGAAGTTTGTCAGAATTGACCAATGAAGCTTACCAAAAAGAACCCATCGTCTTGAAATGCGACGAATTTCATCCTTCGTTTCTTGGTACTTTTTTTTTGGTTTTAGAAAACAATAAACTCTACTCTCTCAACGAAGGATTTCCAAACTAAAAAGCAAACCAGCTGTCAAAAAACATCTTAGTATTTTGTCCTGATGGTCAGGTATTAATCAATGGTTGAAACTTTATACCTTGTGAAAGCCTACAAAATGGAACAGTTTTTAAGAAGATTTACATATATGTTTAATGTACTAAGATACATGGAGGGTTAGCACATTGCTTCACTTTTATTTGAAAATATCGGTGTGAGGTGTAAGATTTCTATTTTAAGAGGACACTGAACTGAGTTTTTTTTTTAGATAAATTGTCAAACTTTAACTCTTTCAAATAAGTTCATTAAATCTACTAGCTCGAAAATATCTGAGAAGCAATTAACATAGTTGGTATGATTTCTTACAATGCAGGTATACTGTTGTTCTTTGAAAGGAATGCATCCCTTTACCAATCCTTCTGTAAGCGTGCTGGGTAAAAAAAACCAACAATTTAAAAAAGGCCGGAATGCAATTAAAAACATAATTCCATTGTAATTAATGCATAATAAATATTTTTCTGTTCACATCATACAAAATAATAAGGGCATCATTCGTAGGGTGCATATGGCAAATCACGGAATTAACCTATCAAGGATAACATTTTAGATTCGTTTAGTGTAAAAAATGTATTTCTTTTTGACAATTGTTTTAAGCTACTTACTAAAAAAAATTGCTTGATTTTTTGGTCTTTAAATTTTTTTAATTACTTATTGTTAGTAAAATATCGACTTTTGTAGCAATCTCAAATGACGTTCCGCTTAGGCTTCCTTTCTTGAAAGTCTTGGCCTAAAGCTGTATCCGATTCAAGAGCAAATGTTTCCTTTCTTCAAATCTTCATTCAGGTTCATAATTTTTAGGATCAAGGATTCATATTCATTCAATAGGCGATATTTAAAATTTTAATGGTAGTGGTCTCGCATTTTAGTGAAGCTTTGTAAGGAGTTCTTGTTTTTTGAAAATATGATCAATCGATTTTTTATAAACAACGTAATACAAATGCATAGTTGAAATTACAAATATTACATAAATTATGTGTTTTACTTTATTGTTAAGTCAATATCTCCCCCAGCACCAACAGCTAGTGCTAGTGCACCGTACAATTTTTTCTGTGAAATGGCATAACTTCCACACTGTTTTCCTCTTCCATTCATGAGAAATACTCGGCATGTGAGTCTATAAACGAATAGCATGTTTTCTGAAACCCAAAACTTTGTTAAGTTTAGATACTTTGCGAGCCTGTGTTCAATCACTCTCACTTATTTTAAATTCCAAGTAGTTGTCGTAGCCACAACGGGAGACATGCTGTTAATCCACTAAATCTAGACGACTCAAATGATGTTGTGCTAGCACCAAATCCTAATAGCACATCCACAACTTCCATGTAACCTGCATTATATGCGAACATAAGCGGTGTCTTACCGTATTTTCCAGCGGCATTAACGTCGGCACCTCTTTCCAATAATATTTCTACGATATCTAATTTACCATATTGACAAGCGAACATAAGCGGTGTTGTACCAACTGCTGTTGCGCCGTTGACGTCGGCAACCTTTTCCAATAACATCTTTACGATATCTAATTTACCATATTGACAAGCGAACATAAGCGGTGTTGTACCAATTGCTGTTGCGCCGTTGACGTCGGCATCCTTTTCCAATAACATCTTTACGATATCTAATTTACCGTATCGAGAAGCGATCATAAGCGATGTTGTACCGACTGCTGATGCGCCGTTGACGTCGGCATCTTTTTCCAATAACATCTTCACGATATCTAATTTACCATATTGACAAGCGAACATAAGCGGTATTTCACCACTTGCTGTTGCGCTGTTGACGTCGGCACCTTTTCCAATAGTATCTCCACTATGTCTAAATTACCCTCTTGAGAAGCTATCATCAGCGGTGTTTCACCATGTGCTGTTGCGCTATTGACGCCTGCACCTTTTTCCAATAGCATCTTTACAATATTTAAGGACCCGCTTGTAGAAGCGAACATAAGCGGTGTTTTACCATCTGCGGTTGCGCTATTGACATCTGCACCTTTTTCCAATAGCACCTTTACAATATTTAAGGACCCGCTTGTAGAAGCGAACATAAGCGATGTTGTGCCATCTACTGTTGCGCTGTTGGCGTCGGCACTTTTTTCCAATAATACTTTTGCGATATCTAATTTATCATATATAGAAGCGATCATAAGCGGTGTTTCACCATGTCTTTCTGCGCCATTGACGTCGGCACCATTTTCCAATAATATCCTTACGATATCTAAGTTACCGTATTCAGAAGCGAACATAAGCGGTGTTTTACCATCTCCTTCTGCGCGATTGACGTTGGCACCATTCTCCAATAGTATTTTTGCGATATCTAATCTACCATATTGAGAAACAAACATAAGCGGTGTTTCACCAGTTGTTGTTGCGCCATTGACGTCGGCACCTTTTTCCAATAATATCCTCACGGTATCTAATTTACCGTATTCAGAAGCGAACAAAAGCGGTGTTTTACCATCTTTTTCTGCGCGATTGACGTTGGCACCTTTCTCTAGTAGTATTTTTGTGATATCTAATCTACCATATTGAGAAACAAACATAAGCGGTGTTTTACCAGTTTTTGTTGCGCCATTGACGTCGGCACCTTTTTCCAATAATATCCTCACGGTATCTAATTTACCGTATTCAGAAGCGAACACAAGCGGTGTTTTCCCATCTCTTTCTGCGGCATTGACGTCGGCACCATTCCCCAATAATATTTTTGCGATATCTAATCTACCATATTGAGAAGCGAACATAAGCGGAGTTTTGCCAGTTCTTGTTGCGACGTTGACGTCGACACCTTTTTCCAATAATACTTTTGCGACATTTAATTTACCATAATGAGAAGCGAACATAAGCGGTGTTTTACCAGTTCTTGTTGCGCTATTGACGTCAGTAGCTTTTTCCAATAATACTTTTGTGATATCTAATTTACCATATTGAGAAGCGAACATAAGCGGTGTTTTACCATCTCTTCCTGCGCCATTGACGTCGACGCCATTTTCCAAAAATATCTTTACGACATCTAATTTACCATATTGAGAAGCGAAGATAAGCGATGTTTTACCAGTTCTTGTTGCGGTATTGACGTCGGCAGCTTTTTCCAATAATACTTTTGTGATATCTAATTTACCGTACTGAGAAGCTATCATAAGCGGTGTTTTACCATTTCTTTTTGCGCCATTAACGTCGGCACCATTTTCTAATAATATTTTTATGATATCTAATTTACCATATTGAGAAGCGAATATAAGCGGTGTTTTACCAGTTCTTGTTGCGGCATTGACGTCGGAAGCTTTTTCCAATAATACTTTTGTGATATCTAATTTACCGTACCGAGAAGCGAACATAAGGGGTGTTTTACCATCTCTCTCAGCGGCATTGACGTCGGCACCATTTTCCAATAATATCTTTACGACATCTAATTTACCATATTGAGAAGCGAATATAAGCGGTGTTTCACCAGTTCTTGTTGCGCCATTGACGTCGGCAGCTTTTTCCAATAATACTTTTGTGATATCTAATTTACCGTATTGAGAAGCGAGCATAAGCGGTGTTTTACCATGCCTTTTTGCGCCATTGACGTTGGCACCGTTTTCCAATAATACTTTTGCGACATCTAATCTACCATATTGAGAAGCTAACATAAGCGGTGTATTACCATCTGTTGTTGCGCCATTGACGTCGGCACCTTTTTCCAATAATACTTTTACCATATCTAATTTACCAAATTGAGAAGCGAACATGAGCGATGCTTTACCATTTCTTGTTGCGCCATTGACGTCGGCACCATTCTCCAATAGTATTTTTGCGATATCTAATTTACCATATTGAGAAGCGAACATAAGCGGTGTTTTACCATCTGTTGTTGCGCTATTGACGTCGACACCTTTTTCCAATAATACTTTTACCATATCTAATTTACCAAATTGAGAAGCGAACATGAGCGGTGTTTTACCATTTCTTGTTGCGCCATTGACGTCGGCACCTTTTTCCAATAATATTTGTGCGATATCTAATCTACCATATTGACAAGCGAATATGAACGGTGTTTTACCATCTCTCTCTGCGCCATTGACGTCGGCACCATTTTCCAATAGTATTTTTACGATATCTAGCGTACCCCATTCAGAAGCGAACAATAGCGGCGTTTTACCATTCGTTGTTGCGCCGTTGACGTTGGCACCTTTTTCCAATAGTAATTCTACGATATCTAATTTACCACATATAGAAGCGAACATAAGTGGTGTTTTACCATTTCTTTTTGCGCCATTAACGTCGCCACCATTTTCTAATAACATTTTTACGATATCTAATTTACCATATTGAGAAGCGAACATAAGCGGTGTTTTACCAGTTCTTGTTGCGCCATTGATGTCGGCACCTTTTTCCAATAATACTTTTGCAATATCTAATCTACCATATTGACAGGCGAATATAAATGGCGTTTTACCATCTGTGTCTGCGCCATTGACTTCGGCATCATTTTCCAATAATATTATTACAATATCTAATTTACCATATATAGAAGCGATCATAAGCGGTGTTTTACCTTCTCTTTCTACGCCATTGACGTTGGCACCTTTTTCCAATAACACTTTTGCGATATCTAATCCACCATATTGAGAAGCAAACATAAGCGGTGTATTACCATCTGTTGTTGTGGCGTTGACGCTTGCATCTTTTTCCAATAATAATTTTACGATATCTAATTTGCCATATTGGGAAGCGAACATAAGCGGTGCTTTACCATTTCTTGTTGCTCTATTGACGTCGGCACCATTTTCCAATAGTACCTTTATGACATCTGATTCACCGCATTCAGAAGCGAATATAAGCGGTGTTTTACCATTTGCGTTTCTACCACTGACATCAGCTCCTTTTTCTAAAAGTAAGTTTATGATTTCCAAATGTCTTTTATTGGCCTTTTTAATGCTCCTGGCTGCACTCCTATTACTAGCTTCTTCAATTGCAAGGAATACAAGGTCCAGCACACTCTCTCTTTTGATGTGAACATAGTTTTGTAACAGCAGTTCAGTAATATGTACATTTCCGGAAAGAACGGCAATATCAAGAGCCGTTTTGCGGTAATAATTTTTGATATCTAACTTTGAACCGTATTCTAACAACATTTTCGTCATAATCGTGCTCACTTCCGGTGGATTCATAACACTATAATGTAAGGGTGTGCAACCAAACATGTCAGTAGTGTTTATGTGCTCGCGTTTGATTAATTTTCTTAGTGCTTCCACATTTCCGTTTATACAGGGGACGTGTAAAGCAGCAAATTTTCTGACGCTTCTTAAATGCAACGTATGCACCTCTAAGGCTTGAGAAACGCCATTGTTTTTGAGGTTTTCAATGAAAATCAAATCACGTATCATCTCTATACTATTACTTCTTACGGCTACATCATACATTTTCGTTATATCATACTCGTTAAAGAGATTTATGTAGTTGCTATCATTTTGTGCTTTTTGTGCTATGCAGCTTGCATATGCTTCCCAAAGTGACGTTGAAATTCCTGCAAGCATCATAGACTCTATAATATTTTTCTGATACAATTGTTGTATCCAATCCCACTGCATAAGAATGTCAGATCGAGTAAAATCGATTTCAAAATTGCGCATATTGCAAATAATAATATCTAGAGCGGACCAAAGCGGTTCTGGTTGGTGTGCAGCGGCAATATGAATGGCCATTCTGCCTAGTGCATCAGCTCTTTCCAAATGTGGGCGATCTGCGGCATACTCTTCTATTTGCTGTTTATTTTGTGTCAAGACAGCTTTATGTAATTCTAAATGTTCGCAAAGAATATCTAAGATATACAACTTTTTTTGCTTTTTAATTTCTTGGTAAATTTTCTTAGCAGAGTCTTCCGTTCCATTTCTGATTATCCAATCAGCTGTCAGATACTCTGCAAATGTCTCGTGTACAAATGTAGGGTACCCTTCTTCATTAATAGATAGCACTACGCCTAATTTGAATTCATGTGTTAGTTCGCTTTTGTTTTCCAATTGAAGCAATTCTTTCACTATATCCGCACCAAGTATCCTTATTAGTGCTAGTTGGAAATGTAGTTCTCGAACGGGCTTTAGATAATACTCTTTGTTGGATATAAGCTGGATGGAGAAATACCTTTGGAAGTATTGTTCCATCTTTATTTCTATGACGCTCTTGAATAAACTTAATTTACTGAAGTGTTCCAGAGAAACATTATTTTCAGAAATAGTCTTCAGAAAGTTTAGGTATAAAGGGTTTTGTAAGAATTCATCTGGGACAGTGCTTAGTATATTTTCGTTAAGACCGAAGTTTTTAATGTACTCCTCACAGTCATCGGCTCCCAAGAAGTCTACCTTTAAAATCGTAGCCTCAAAATTGGCCATAAGTACATAATTTGCAATTGTTCTAGAAGCAATAATGATTTGTACATTGCTAGCAGCTAAATTTCGTATAAAATGTAAAACATGTTCTTTGTAAGTAGGCAATACCTCGTCGAATGAATCTAGGAGTATCAGTGCTCTATCCCCTTTTTTTAAATAAAGCAGATAGAAACTCATGATACCGTTTGTTCATTGACCGTTCCAACAAGAAATCTAATGAAATATTAGTCGGTACCATCTTCTCTTTTTCTAAAAAACGACCGTAATCAACCAAATTGTAAAACAAGACATACTTTTCTGTGGCGTGATTTTTGAATATTGATTGAAGCAACGAAGATTTACCTATACCAGGTTCGCCTGTTAAAATAGTTATTCCGTCTGTTACTTCTTTTAGAATATTTTCTTCTGGTATTTCCTGCCCATTGTATGATATATGCTCACTTAAATTTGCCCAATCTTTGTATCTACGTAAGTACATATCTGTGCCCTCCACATGAATATGGATTACCGGACAGCTAAATTCTGATGCTTTCTGCCAATATATGTGTACATCTTCAACTTTCACCTGAATAAACGTATTTTTTATGTTATCAAAGTTTATATCGTCAGACGCTTCCATCAAATCTTGTCGTATATTTTCTGTTAAATAACTAAAATTTCCTGAGAAAAAACAAATACCTTTTGTTTTCGAATCAAAAAGGGATTTGGATACAAGAGCATTGTGCAAACATCTAGGCATATATCTTGGTTGAATATTCTTTAAAGTGGATCCAACAATCGGTACTGGTTCTTTCCTAGCCCGTAGACACCTTCACCATCTTGGTCCACAAAGAAGTCTCCTAACAGTGACTTGTTCCCATCTAGTACGATAAAGTTTTCAGTTCTCGACGATGTGACACAGTGATAGATTTCATAGTTTTGGAAGTTTGGACTGTCCTCTATTTGCTTACGATATTTGGTCATGTCTTCTGGCCGACACCGAATTGCAATATTACCTCCTGTCCTGTTAATGCTATTTATATTATATTCTGCGGTAGAGTTTGGATCCTCAATCAGGAATAACAAATTGTGGTCGCCATCTAAACATTCCTTACTCAGATACGCCATTCTTGATTTCATTAAGTGTATTATGTGGGAGCATGATAAAGCTGTAATCAATTCCCAATGACGATCTATAATACTGTGAAGGGTGATAGGTGTTCGGCCTTGAAGGGAGATGAAAATGGCTTTTAGCAGTTCAACCCGCACATCTGAGCATTTAATGTCACTTACATGTGTAAAAACACTTAGCTGGTAGTTGTTACATTCTTTCCGTTTGGTAGCTACATTTTCTGTTACAATAATATAACTTTTACTCAAATGTGCGTAATCCTTCAATACAGGTAGATTGTCATCGCTTCTCAATATAAGAGGTATCTCGTCAATTTTCCATAACTCTATAATTAGTGATTTTAGTGTTGTTGGTGGATCAATCCAGTGGCTAATTCTATGTGATTTGTTTGCTCTAAAAAGCTTTTTGAACTCCTCGACGATACGGGAATCCAAAGGATTTGTTTTGTAAGTGCTCCAGTTAAAGTTATTATTGAAAAGGCGATTCAGTGCTTGTGCGCACGATCCGTATAAACTCTTTTCAATGTTTGTTTCAACCTTGACGATTGTGACATTATGTTGTAATGTCAAGTTATGCCACATTGCACTTTGTGGTTCATGAATTTGGATAATGTCTGCCGGAGGTAGTAATATGTGATCAGAGAGACGGATTCTTAGTAATTCCGTTTCAAACACCTCTTTGCGCAGTCCCCTTTTCCATAATACTACTTTCTCAAAATATCTATCAATAAAATTCAAAACACCGCTTACATCCTGTATTTTACAAAGGGTTTTTATATTTTCTTTGATTTTATTATTATTGGGTTGGTATAAGTACAAATAGAAATTGTTCAAGAAGTCTGTATTCGTTTCCGTGAATTCCGTGTCAAACGTCAACTTATGACAATTAGGAAAAGAAAGTGCCGATCTCCACGAATCACTAATGGGTTTATACTGATATAGTGTGTAGGAATCTGCCTTTTTCACTTTATCAATGCAGAAATAGCAAAAGTGAATGTTGGCAATACCAATGTTTCCTATAGTTTTAAGTCCTCCGGCATTGGATATTTTATTATAACCCTTCAGATACTTTTCCACATCAAGCGTTTCGCCTTTACCGATGTGTTTTAATTGCATGGCAAATGCATATGGAGTATTTTCTCCTTTGAAAAAGACTTTAGCCACTATATCGTCGAATGGATATGCTTCCTTTAAATTAGTGAACACGTGATAATTTTCTATTTTATCGTTATTTGATAGAATGGCAGCAACCAACGTAGCAACTGAGATTTCGTATTTCGCTCCTGCGTCAGGGGTTGCGGTTTTGCTGGGATTTAGCTTCTTTTGAGCAGTATTTCCTGTTTCCGACATTTCCAGTATCTATTAAACAATTCAATTAATTAGCCATTGCATTTTTATCTGCTATTAGTTTTAAGACCGTTATTGCTATTGACTTGTAAGTTTATTTAGTGTATATAAATTATTGTATAATTTCAATGAACTATTACGTACTGTGATCAGGTCTTAAAAAACTGAGTATTTCATACATGAAAAAATAGATGTGGGATGTAGCACTAAAATTGTTAGGCTAAGAGTAGCAAAGTGTAATATCATTATCATATGATTAGATCTGACTGGTTTATGATTCCTCTGTAAACACAGCTAATGTCAGAAGATAAGAATTATTTCGATTTTTATAAAGTCACACCCAACGGAATTAAAACTGAACAGTAAACAGGATATGGCAAATTAATGGCGATTGTGATAAAATTCTTTGAATTTAAGAGTTATAAAACCAAAAATTTGTAATGATAAATGCTTTAAGACGAGTAGGTGATACTTATTCCAAATGCAATATGTTGCAATTTTCTTATCATTAAAATATGAAAAAAAAAAAAAAATTTAACGGGATAGATTCAACATCTCTAACAATCTCATTGGTATATCAAGAAACTAGTGTTACAATTACTCGTGCATTGAATGACTTTTATAATTCAAACTTTATTTGCATTACAACAGTCTTTGTAACTGTGCTATCTTGGAGTGATTGGGAGCGGTCGGTGTGGGGTATATACACGTGGGTGTCTGGTTGAGAACTGTCTTTAATGATTTAAAATACAACAATATACAGGCTGTTCCTAAATATCATGTACATAAGGAAGGGGGTAATTATTTGGTTTATTTTGTGCCTAAAATTTCATATAAACATAGGTTTGCAAACGCTTCGTTACCAATCTGCAGGGTGTTGAAATTTCAAGATTTTTTCACTTTTTACTGTGTAGCTCCTACAGTTTTTGAGATATCTTGCTCAAATTTGGAAGGTAGGTTACGCTATAAGGCCTGCATCATTAGCCATGCCAAATGATGATGTAAATCTACAGGGTAATAATTTTTTCGGGGGTCATGCCCTCTTTTCCCACCCTGAACTTTTTTGCGATTTCGCCACTGCTAGATTCTAAAATACGCAATAAATTTTCTGTCTTGTTTAGAAACTTTTTGACCTCTTGTATTTTTTCCTTATCTCTGACCGTTATCGCGCAAAAAAATAGAAAACAATTTTCTGTAATTCGCCAGCGGTAGCGGTCTCCCCAAATTAGGTACTTCTTCCACCCTAAATTCAAACCAAAACAAAATAGGTCCTAAAGGACAGGACCGGATTACCAAAACTAAGAAAGTTAACAATCGAAAGAAAAGTCAGCTTACCAGTGATCTAAAGATGACGCCATTAAACTAAATGAATGCCGGCTTACGCTACTACTTATAAACCCCTTTTCAGGAAAATATCGATGCAATGAACACTGCTACTGGCAGCCCCAGGTAAAACAGAAAAGCGCAAAAGAAAAGTTTTAATTAACTATGTTGTACTACTTATTTTATCCTCTACTATACCAGACTAAATTATTAATAATTAAAATAATACATATATGTACTCCTGATCTCTATATTTTTTATATATCAATGTGAAAATTGTCCAACAATTTCTGTCTGAGTATAGTAACATGTATCTATCATTTGTTACAACATATCCATTTTATAGGCACACAACGTTTAAAATAATTACAAAACGTGCACCAAACCGCAACGCCAAATAACGTTAACAAATTGGATGGAAATGTCAAAATGACGTCAAAAAATAAAATTCAAAAAAATATGCGTACAAATATGAGTAATTTGTAGAGAATAAGCCGAATAGAAACATACAGAAAAATCGAAATAGAACTACATTAGTACAGGTACAAGAAAGAGAGGGCATTAAATAGTTCTCATTAACGGCAATGGTACCCCTTGTATATAATTCTAACGCAATTTTGTCACGAACATAAAATTATTAAAATTCATGGAATCCATTCTACATGGATAGGAAATTCCATTTTAAATAATAAGTAAACGTAAATTAATGCAACATAGAGAAAATAATTTCGAAAAGACTGTTATAATACAAGTACAAGTTTGAAATATGTCATTCAATGCACGAGTCATTGTAACACCAGTTTCTTGATATACTATTGAGATTGTTAGATATATTGAATCTAGTTCGCTAAAGAAAATTCTCATATATTGCAACATCGGTCATTGTTAAGACATTTTTAGAATTATTTTTGGTTTACAGATACATACAGATGGGAAAGATCACCTTTTTAGCATAAAATGAGCTCCAGAAATGTTTCAAGTAATATGCAAAATTGCAAGGACTCGAAGGAATTGAAATATTAGCAGTCGACACAATCATTTATGGGACTGATTGTTATTATAACAAAGAGTGCACAAGCTGTACTGTTATTGCTACAATATTGTAAATACTCCTAGACGTCACATCATAATCTGTCGTTTGTATGAATGGCATTTCAACGTTTGTGTAGTATTTCACGTATTTCATACACAGTCCAAGGTAATGATTTAAATTTTTATAAATGTATTCGTCCTAAAATTAAAAATAAAGTTTTTTTTCTTTCGTAAAGTCAATCCGATGACAGAATGTATCATATATCCACAGATTTAATTTGGAATTAAATGTTCCAGTTTTCTGCATGCGGTTTTTGTAATCTTGTACAACTGTTTCATCTCTACATAAAATGAAAATAATATATAAAATTGTTTCTAATTAATTTGAATTGGTTGTTTAAACATTATCTTCTTTAAACTCATTTGTTTTGCCAGAGCTCTGATCATGTACTTAGATTAGCTAAAAATGTATAATCTTATATTCAAGAATTTTCGATAAACTTATCAATTATAAAGCGATTATTACCAGGAAAATAAGTTAGACTATGTATCATTTAGAGCGCATGAGCTAAAATAGGTTAATCGATTAATGTAAATATACTGAACTAAATATAAGTAATAATTAAGAATTTTTAATCTGCATTCATTTTTTGTGGCATTTTTTTTCAGAATACAGAATAAAATCCGATGTCATGTTAATATTTACAAAAGTAATTTGCAGGACATACCTTACATTCCACAATATCTTTCAGAATAGCTTCGAAGCCGGAATCTTATATCGGTGGAAGGCTTTTGAATACTGGAGTTCCTCTAAGGGTTGCTAATACCAGTTTGGGGTCTTGTGTGCCAAAACTGGAAATCGGGCGATGCTCTCCGGATGGCCTCGAAATTGGATTCTGGGTCTTCTAGTGGATTGGTTCAAGACTTATAAAAAATACCGCCCTTCTGTAATGGATCCACCAATTGGCAATGATTGATATGTATTTCTTTGCAGACTGAACTTTTCTGAGGAGTAGGTTTTATGTGGTCAGTTTGTTTGGAAGCAACACTAGTCATTCTCTGTTCAACTTTTTCTCGAGATTTTACGTAGAAATATATCGCCACATAATTACATAAATAGATTAGATAATAAGAAAGATACTTTTTGCAGGTGGAGGGTTTTTTATGCATTAAAATATATTAATAGAAATTTAAAATTACCTAACAAAAATAAAGAAATTATTTGGTGACACCAATAAAGTGTTTGTGTTCTGCAGCATTGTGTTCTATTTAACAAATATATTTTTCTAAAGTATTTAATGCAATTGTTTGTTATTTGCATTATTTCCTCTAAGAAAACAGCATTATATATGGTTTTTATCATTGAGTTTTCGATATATTTCACGTACGACTAGAACATAAAAAAAGTCCAACATCAACAGTATGTAAGAAGTATCACGACTTTAACTCCAGATGAAAACCGCCACCAGAAGTTTGTTGAATTACCTTTCTATTGCAAAAGCTTTAGGCGATATCATTAAACAGTATTTAAACATTTGTTTCACATCGCAAAACACACTGAGAAGTCTTTTAGGCAATGTGAAAAATAAGCCTTATCTCAATGAAAGATCGGGCATTTAGAAAATCGGGTGTAGCGGGCTGTAATTCTTGGAACACATAAACTCACAGCACCCAGCCATCAAGTTTACCATGGAGAAAGAACAAAATGGAAATCTCCCTTTCCTGGATGTTATGGTTAAGAAAACAAAGGAGGGAATGCTACAGCACGCAGTATTTAGAAAGAAGACGCACACCGATAGATATCTGCATGCAAGATCTCACCATCATCCGATGCAGAAGAAGACATTAATACAAACATTGCTATCCAGAGCCGAAACCATCAGTGACGAACAACATCTTACCAGTGAAAAGATACATTTGGAGAAAGCACTAATGAAGAATGGTTACACTGACTTCGACATAAGGAGAGCCACTAAGAAGAAGACGATACTGGAGACAACTGCAGAACCACGAAGAGGGATGGCGTGTTTACCTTACATAGCAGGAGTCTCCGAAAAAGTAGGCCGAATTTTGAAGAAACGTAACGTACAAGTACGCTTCGGGACTGCAACGTCGATCCAGCAGTATCTGCCGACCGCAAAGGATAAGATCCCCAAGGGGAGCACAGAAGGTATCTACAAGATAACATGCCAATGCGGACAGTGCTGCGTCGGACAAACAGGAAGAGCCATCGACATAAGAATAAAAGAACACGAGAAGGACGCAAGATTAAGAAGGACCGAGCAATCAGCGGTGGCAGAACACATGCACGACACCGGACACAAAATGAATTTCAAGAATGTAAAAGTAATAACTACCACCAAGAACTACGGAAAAAGACTCATCAGGGAAGCCATAGAAATAGAGAAGAATAAAACCGTTAACAGAGAAGAAGGGTACCACCTTAGCAGCACGTGGAAGAGCCTACTACGAACCGTCACGGTCAATGAAGCGGAAACTACACGGTTGGATGCACCAGGGGCGTATATAAGAAGAATGTCGGACCGTGGAAAATCAGTTCAGTTATACTGAAGAAGCTGTCAGTATGAACAGCGAAACTCGAGCGAAAGTTTTTGACACACGGCGCAACCCGCAAGAAGCTGTTAGTCATAGTTACACCGGCCGTGAAAGCCTACGAAGTGGGCTGTAGTAAAGTTTGGTCATCTTGAAAGACTTATTAGAGAAACATCTGAAGCTACAACTCCAGATGTGATTAGAAATGTCATACACCAATTTAATCAACGAACAATCACTTGTTTAGAAAGTGATGGTGGACACGTTTAAGTTTCGTGGTATTTACGTAATTTTACATGTTCCCAATAAAATTTATTAGTTGCGTATTTTTCATTGTTGATAAAATGATAAAGAGGTTATCATTTATTTATCATGTCTAATTTATTTATGCAATAAGTAATCTAATTAATCTTGTAATTTTTATCTGGGAAAATCACAAATCTACAAGTGGGCATAATTTTTTGCTACTTAATAACAATTTCAATGAAAGTATTTTACTCTCACTCCAAATCATAATTTTGATTTTTCCTGTATTCCAGCCAATGTTTTAAAAATTTTGTACTTCATTATGGATCTACAAGTCATGCAGAGCTTTTTATCAAGAATTTTTTTTTTGTGAAATGTAAAATAAACTTTTTCTCCATTTGTATAAAACTTTTTTGGGACACACTGTATAATAACGTGATTTACAATTTTGTAAAAAAAATGCCTCCGCTACAAGCTTTCAATTAGGGTAGTTTAGTTCGCTTATCATTTGTTGCATATATTCATATTTTAAATATCATTATTTTGATACAAGAGTGAAATCAAAAAAACAAATTACGCTGGACTAGAATTAAGCAAATATTCAGGAATATAGTGAACATCTAGGTATAATTATATCGATTTTAGTCTCACTGTTATATTAAAACTAATATGTATTTACAATATTAGTATCTAAAACGAATGCAAATAGCATATTTTTTACACAAGTGTAAATGACATGCATAAAAACTCACCACTGTCAATAACAAGCCCCATAGTGTACATATTGGGTTCACCAGTATTGTTTATGTTGTTCAATGTATATTCTAGAGTTTTCTTAGACTATCTGTGCGTTGTGATTGCACGCAGTTGTTGATATATGTATACGACTGTGTTAACCCTGAGACGCCAGTTCTTTGAGAGATGCCGTGTAAGTACATTTAAATTTATATTCTTTGCTACCATTTTGGTATTTCATTTTTATTTAATGATTTGATTTCGTTTAATTTGAAATTTTTTCATCCATCAAGGAACTCATTAAATAATAATTGTTGTTGTATTTTTGTGTACACAATTTAGGTATAAGATCAATTATTATATATGTTCTGGAAGGTATTTTTAGTTTAAAGAGTTTAATTTTTCCGTTTTCTAGTTTACTGATTTGTATTTTATAATTAATCACCACAGTTTGGGTGAATAGAAGCATTGTGCTTGTATTTAAATTTAAATTTTGTAAATTTACTTGAATTGTCCACGTTTAAATTAATTTAGTTTGTTTTAATTTTGAAACCACGTGGATTGATTGATATAAAAAGGATTATCTTCCTGAACAAATTTGTTTTTTGTTTGTTTAAGGATTTAGCATTGCCCTTTTGTAATTGTAGAGCCTAATGCAGTTTTTGATTTCGGCCAGAGCCCTAAGTTCATGGTTTTGTTTTCTGCATAATTTATAATTAAATGTTTTTTTTTATATAATTAAAATTATTGATTGTTATTTGACATAGTTCAAAATACTGTTCTTTTATTTGTATTTAAAACCTTTTCAATTTTTGGAGATTAAAGAAAGTCAGATTTCATACGCCCACATTTTACCTTTCGCGGTTAGATGCAAGTTTTAATTCGCAAGGGTAACCCTGTGGTTAATTGTTCTTTTGCGCCTTTTAAGTTTGTATCCGTTGAGCTAGTTAATTTAATTTTCATTTTTCAAAATTCATTTTACTTTTTTCAAGTACCTTCAGTACACAGCAATACGTTTGTCTGATTCGAAAACACTCTGCACAGTCAGAAATATTTTTAGGTTATGTAGTATTAAATTCTATAAAGTTTTTGTATAAAAGACTTTTTTTTTTCTACAATAAAAAATAGAGTTGTAATCAAAGATCCAATCTTAGTTACCGGATAAATAAACTTGTAGCGAGGATACGAAAAATTGAGATCAGTTCATTACATACAAACATTGGTGAAATTTTAAATTTATTGTATTGTTTTCAAGATACTTTTAGCGCTATAAATTTGTTATTATATAAAATTTCAATAAACAGTTTTGATATTTTTGATGTATGTATATAGTTTATTAGTAATTTCCATCCTAACTTAAATCAATTTTTTAATATTTCTAAAATCTGTAGTTAGGCTTTATATTATTTTGGGAAAAAACATCGGCTTATAAATGATTAAAATTAATAATTTCAGTTTTATACTTTAAACCTCAATAAGTGAGCAAATAATAAACAATAGAATGAAAAACACATACCAACAAGTAGGATATGATATTTTGTAATCCTCTTGGATCAATAGATTAATTCTAAGGAATCTCATCTAACCAACAAGCGAATTGAAAACCAAACACACATAGGATTACAGAGCGACCGTCTATTAATACCTAGTATACTATCTTATCAGAGGTCGCTTTGAATGGTGTGAGGACAGGAAACATAAAAGCGCCCAATAAATCTTGCAGTACAAGATCTAATCAAAATCTAATTGCGTTTCATTGTATTAATATTGGAGATGAATTGCATCAAGTATTAGGTGTGATATATAATGAACCGTTGATCCTATCAACTACTTCTATCAAAATAAAAAAAAACTGTTTTCTGTTAGCCGGAGTATCTGTATCAAAGAATGCACTGTGTATACAATTTTTAGAAAATGCTTTCCTCTACACTGGAATATCTATAACTGAAATGATTAATCTTATTAGGTAGGAGCATCAATACCCTGAATATCATACTATACTCCCACAATAAACACTACTTAATAGTGGTACAGCTAGATTTAGGTAGCTATTATACACGTACTATTACTGGTAAAGTCTATAGAGTTTTAAAATAAACCAGAATGTTGTCGCTAAAACACTCAAAATTCATATGGAAGGGAGCCACTCTATTACAATTGATGAATTTTGGTATGATTTTCGTATCGTGTATGCATATGTAATATAATAATAATAAGAATAATAATTATAATAATAATGTTTATTTTGCCTAACAGATAAGTAAACTCCAATGAGGACAATATATTAAACATATTAAAATGATAATACACATTTAATTATATAAATCAAAAAAACAAAGAATTTGATAAATATGATGAAGGAAAGATAAAGAAATGACATACGTAATACACACTTAAATAGTGCAAAATCCCAAACGGTGTTATGCGGAAAGGCAAAAGTAGTGAAGGGTCTTTCTAGCATCATAAATATCAACATTGACAATAACAAGATTCTGCTTTGTGAAGAGATAAAATATTTAGGGTTATTGATTAATTAATAACACCTTTCGTTACAGAGCACAAATATCAAAATATATCTGTGTGGCTTATACCCACTTAAAATTACTTTATCTCCACGGACGTATACTTAGCATAAGTATAAAAAAAGATACTGTGTTAGTCGTTTGTATTGTCACAGTTTAGTTATTGTTCGGAGGTGTATCTAGGCTAGTCGAACACAAAAAATCAGAACAGCTGTCTGCGATCTATCTATGGTGACCGTAAATATGACAGGATATCTCATAGATTACGGGATGCGGATTGGCTGAACATGAGCAATAGAAGGAAGATACAATGCCTTAAAACTATATAACCAAATATTATTAACGAAGACTTAACCCTACCTGTATAATAAAATCCGATTCAGAGCAGATGTAATGTTGAACCATGTAGCCTTCTCAAGAATGACAAAATTATATAGACTGTCGGAATTAAAATGGTTAAACATGAAAGGCCGTAGACAGCTTCACATAGCTACACACAGAAAAACGTTTTCTATTGTCAAGTACATCTGTGTTCTTATACATTTTTACTAAATGTAAGATAGTATTTTGTTTATTTTAGAGAATTTACTAGATCCGAGTTAATAGGTGTCCTTAAATATAATAAATTATTTTCTTGAAATTTTACTAATATCAAAACAAAATTTATTTGTGGCAAATGTTATCTCTCTTAAAACAAGTACATATAATTTTATAAGGAATAATTCACTCCTCTTACCATTTTTCTAATATTGAGTGATATTTCCTTGACGCAAGTAACATAAGTTTCTTGTATTTAGAATAGAAAAAAAGTTGGAATGTGGAGGGGTTGATATACGCTGAAACTTGGTTTTATCCAGTATGATCGAATTTGCATTTCGGTATTAGATATTTCGCAGTATTTCGATAATACTTGCCCTGTACGTTACCTAAATCTGTTTGTCACCTGTTTATAGTGGTTTGAATAACGGTAAGTATTTTTATAATATAATGCGTATATATACTAGTAAATAAAAAAAATATACATATATAGTTACGGATATTTTTATAAATAGATATGTCTGAAGAGCAATTTTATATTCGGCTTCAATATAAAGGCGTTTTGCGAGTGGTGTAGCATTGGCGGGGAGATAGAAACCGCAATAAAATACTGTAATATACTGTAAATGTAGTATCTAAATAAATACTTTTTAGTTGTAAAGTTATTCGATTTGTATTTTTTTCCTTACCTATGATTTAACAATTCACAAAATAAAATTTAAATAAACTAATTTTATTAATATGTTAACTATTTATACTTGTAATTTATTTCGAGTTTTTACCTTAATGTACGTGGTGTTACATGATAACAATACAAATCCTATGTAAAAAATAACGTATATTATAAGTAAGATACAAATATGTATATTTAGCCAACGAAAATTATTATCAAGCAACTAATCCTGCATAGGGTCCTCTGCCAGCATAATTAAAATTATAATAATATATTGGGTTTGGACTTGCTTCTTGCAAACAATTGGGTAACATTTCGCCATGCTGCTGGCTTTTTCAGAATAACCAACAGTTCAGTTATTTTTGACGAAACTTTAATCAGTTTTTTGCAACCAACAGTACTAGACTAAAGGTTGCCCTACAAGCGCCCATTGTACCAGCAGACATAGCTCAGCGCAATGCTATTGGTTTTGTGATGGGACGCACCGTGCCGTGCGGCGACGGGCTAATGTGCGATAACCTTAAGAATAAAAAACACAATTTTTGTTTCTTAATTTAAAGAAAGGAATCCTTAAGTTCAAGTAAGTACCGTTTTCATGTTTAATAAAATAACGTTTGATTTAAAGGTATTAGCTGTTTACCACTAGAAAACGACAAAGTAATATTAAGCTCGCTTTGCATTTATTTTAAGGAGAGGCCTGCTTTATATCAAATTTATTTTTTCTCAATTCAAAGTTCTCATAAGTTCGAATTAAATACATAGTATTCTTGAAGCCAGTTTTTTTTTTATTTGTTTCAAGTAACCAGCTTTCCTTTGTCTAAGGACATTAAATTTCTTCAAACAAGGAATTAATTTCTTGGGATATTGAGAAAATAATTTTCTTCGTCCAAGAAATTATTCATTTGCTTATATATAAGAACGAGAGGAACTTCAGTTAAGAAATTCTCACTTGATTCTAGAAATTACTTCTCTGTGTGTAAGTTATTTCATAACATTATCATCACGCCAAAACCACTTTATCTATTTAATAAAGTATGTTGTAGAACAGATGTGCGCAATTTGAATATTAGATTTGAGGGCTTGCTTACTCCACCAATGCACTCGACACAATTCTTCAAGAACTGTTTTACCTATAACCTAATGTTCAAAAAGAAACTTTTTCAACATCTCATTTTTGCTTTAGGATTAGGAATTTCGGACTATTAAATTTTTGTGTTATACTGTTGTGTAAGTTAGTTTTAAGTTCGCCTTAATTAAACACGATCTAAAACTACATTCATGATAGTTGAAAATATTGATTGCACTTTTAGTAACACATTAGAATTAATTTGCAATCAGACGTTTAATGCTTTCAAACCATTTCAACACACATTGTCAATACTGTCTGCCGTACGTGTATTCGAAAATGTTAATAGAAAGATGTACTTCGAGCAGCTGGGCGATTATTATTGAAATGAGTTGCAACTGCTTTTATTTGGAATCCAATCTTCATCTGCAATAGAATCTTCAACAGATTAGAGTCTGGTGGTCTAGAATTACTTGAACAATTCGCTGAATTTATAATATTGTGGTTTTTATCACATACAGCACCAACGCTAGCATTAAAAGGTAACTGTTCATAATTCTTCGGCTGCTTAAGGTACATCTTTCTATTAATGTTTTCGGATACAGGTAAGCCATTCAATAGTTTAGAAGCATCCTCAAACATCTTCTTGCAAGTTAATTCTGACGTCTTATTTAAAGTACAATCAATATTTTCAACAAGTACGGATATAGTTTTAGAGCGTGTTTCATCATAACCAGAAGAACTGGTGTTATCAGAAATATTTTCTGAAAGTGTTATGATATTTATTTTTGCCGAATAATATTGTTTAACACAATCTTCTGTTTTTGGCCTGTTGTTTGTTCCACTTCCGGAAGGTCATTGTAGTCTATTTTTCCTTATTTTGGTTAACAGTTATGTTCCAAATTGATACATAAATTAAAGTTTAAAGATGAGTATTTGTATTTATGACATGATAACATGGCATCGTTAAAGCATTTTTTAGATTCTAACGTTACATTTTTATTAGGTTCATAAGAATAGAATCCTCACAATAACCCCGTCCTTAATAAAACAATATCTAAGAGAGCACTGTATTTGTTGATAATAATGTACCTGTATTTATTTGCCTCTCCAAATATTTCTGATATAATGGATTTGTCCAGTCATATAAATTATATACCTGTTAATTCGGGCGAATCGGAAAATCCTGCTTGATTGAACTATGTTTCGGGACAAGATTTCTCATACTGGTGCTTATCGAGAACTCGTAAGTGTACAGATATTTAAATGTGTCTCCTGAGTTTCTCATAGCTCTGAACAACCAATGTTAAGATTTTCCTAGTTTTTGAACATCAACCGGGATTAAGAATGTTCTAATTTTTTTTTTTTAACATTGGAACAGATGAGAGGGAGGAGAATAATTTTTCTTTCTAATGATAAAATTATGTCTGCCACAACGCCAGGACAGAGGATGCATTAGCTATGTTTTAAATGATCTTTTTTTGACATCGGGAAGGATGAGAGGGGAAAGGAGATGATATTTTTTAATAATAAAATTATTCTTTCCACAACACCAGGGGAAGGACATCTTTAATATGTTTAAATCACATTTTATTAAGATTGGAAAGAATGAGAGGGGGAGAAGCATGATTTCTTTTAAATGATACTTTTTTTTCAAAACACCGGGAAAGAGAACGTATTAAAAATGTTTTGAATTATATATTTTTTAACATTGGAAATGATGTGAGGGAGGGGGGGGGGGGATTGTGAGGAAAAAAAAACAACGGAAGAGAGGACGCATTAGAAATGATTCAAACCATTTTTTTTTAACAAAGGGAGAAAGAACACAACACACAGGGCCATGATTTTTTTAGTGATATTTTTTCCTTTTTTTCGAAACATTTGGAGAGGGGATGCATTAAAAACATTTTAAATGATATTTTTTTACATTTGCAGAGTTGAGGGAGAGGGGATGACTTTTTCAACCTTTTTTTTTCAAATATTTTAGGCTTATCTGTCAAATAGTTAACTTGAAAATTGTCAAGTTAGCGTGGTTTTTCAAAAAGTGTTCAATATTTTAATTGAAATTTAATACCTAATAATTTAACAATTATCTCATAAATGGGCTAAGACTGGGTCTAATGTACTAATGTCATGTATCAATAATGTCACATATTATAAGCTGTACAGTTTCATCATGTCAATGTCACTTACTTTCTGCCTTAGGGAGCAAGGTACAACTTTCCTTCCTCAAATGAGGGAGGAAAGTGGACACTTTCCTTCCTTCTGGGAAAAATTATATTTGATTCAAATATTATGACCTTGTCAGTAGTTCACAATAATAAATATTATGGAAAATAAACTGAGAGTTAATTCTCTGTTTAATATTTTGTTATTCATTTTATTTTTCTAAATAATTTCTGAATGACGAAAATAACTTTTCTTTAAAATCAACGTAAGCTGCTTTTGAAGACACGAATAAACATTGATATCTTATCTAATTCCCAATAACGTAATGTAGTTCACTCACAATACTTACCTTCGAAAATTCGCTGCGCTCTAAAATTTAGACTTCCAATATATGTAATTCTCTTACTTTATCCTACTCGTTTCTACGAACCTACGTCTATTCTTCACACATTAAGTTCATTTACAAGATCTTTACAACTAGTAGTAAAAAAAATATTTCTTAATTCACAATCTATTTAACTACCTCATATGGTTTACTAAATTCATGAAGTAAAAGTGTTAATACAACGTGAAAAGATATCTAGAACCATCGTAATATAGTATAGAAATTAGGCGTTCGTACTGAAAATTATAAAATTGATGATTATTGGTAAATTTTCAATCCAAGTAAAAAAAATATTTTTACATAGGCATGAATAGCAGTATTTTTTACTTGACTATAAAATTCTGAAGAGTAAAGAGCTACATAATGTAAGTATATTGCGTTTCTTCAGCACATGGTTTTGTAAATGCTGGATTTCTTACAATATATGGAAGGAATGAAGTTACTTATCCCCTTAAAAAAAGTAAGAAAAGTTACCAGAGTGTACTGGAATATATATTCTACATTCTTGTATTTAAACTCATACTAGCTTACTAATTTTCGAAATAATAAATTCTAGGTTATTTTTTTTTTTGCAAAAAGGGTAACTCCTTTTTAAAAACACATAAATATTTAGTATGTCTTAATTTAAATCTTATAAGCATGTGATAAATCAGAATTTGGGAATTTATACTCACAATCATACTATCATTCGTAATTTTGCAATTTGTATTCGATCTACAAAACTGGTTTTTAAGTAGCTACATACATTTATCATTTATTTACGGCAGGGAGTAAGTGTTTTTGGTATTTTTCGAACACCTTTGCCTATGAAGATTCTGGTTAAAAGAAAGCAAGAATATAATACATGGATAATTTATTAAACGGTATATATATACAAACATGATATCAATAAGTGGTTACAACATTAAATTACAAATTAATATTTATCCCTAAAAGTACAATAAATAAAGGTTAAATGGAAAGAAATAATATTAAATAATAAGGGGAGATATTTCTAAACAGATTAAGTAACTTACAATTACTAGCCTTCACAACTATTTAATTATACAGTGAAATACAGATTAAACTAAGTGAATAAATAATACTACACTAATTCTATCCTAAACTTACAATAAATTAAATTGATTACAACATTGATTTGATTACTTCATAATATCTGGGAATGTGCCTACTCGAGACGTCAAAACAAAATACTAATCGTGCTATCTTCTATTATAGCGTCATTATTATAGCTGTCTTTTTCATGTTATTTTCTTTTTTTATTTTACGCACCGCGCAAAAAGCAATTTCCGGATCAACTCCTCGGAGATCTTGCTTTTATCAGTGCTAAGCTTTTATTTGTGTATTTACTTATTCTCAATTTGTCAATCAGTCTCTAACACTCAGAGAGTGATTGCCAGGCAGACACATTTCTTGGAAGAAACCATAGTCATCATATCTATTATGTCAAACCCAATTCCTTTCTATATAGTATGTTTTTAAAAAGAAAATTCCCTTTCACTGGTAATTATAAATTAAGAAAAAATAGAATGTTTCCAAGTTAGTATATACACTACACCACCTACGATTCAATATTTTTCTGTAACAAGAATTTTACACTCCAAACATACATTTAAAAAAACAATGAAGAATCCTGTACTTTCGAGACAAACTACTTTATTCTGTTACTTTACAAAGCAGGAATTAAGTTTAAACCATTGTTTTCCGAAGGAGGGGGAAAATATTAATCGTCATCTTAGTAATATGTAAGCTTAGTCCATACGATAGGTAAAATATGTGAACCTGCTGCAAAACTCATGAAGGTTTCTTAAGAATACATATTTTACTTACTTCTTTATAAATCTTTGCAGCTTGTTTTCAGATTGGCAGCCTCCATTTTTTACGCTCTCACCTTAAAATCGTAGGTTTTGTTACTCCATTTTAGAAAATGTCTCAAAGGCTTACAGCTAGATATTCTATTCCATAATCAGTCCTTATTATGTTTATATTCATGAATCATATTTAGGAAGGAAGTAAAACAATAAGTCGCCTCAAAACTACACGAATGGAGTTTCAAGGTAGCTACCTGAATGAGCAGTTCAGGGTAGTCCATGATGTTATAATGATGTTGAAGACGGTACTCATGAAGATCATGGATTGGACTTTTGAATAATACGATAATAGAATTGATTAATACCTGACCATCATGACAGAATGTTAAATGTTTTTTGATAACTAGTTTGCTTTTTAGTTTGGAAATCTTTCGTTGAGATAGTAGGGTTTATTGTTTACTAAAACCAAAAAAAAGGAAACTAGAAAAGGAAGTATTACGACGGACGACGGATTTCAAGACGATGGGTGACGGTTCTCTTCTTTTTGCTAAGCTTCTTTGATCAATTCTGATGAACTTCGATGATACAAACTCAGCGGTGAAATATTTCTATTGCCATCTTAAAAAATCTTAATTTTGATCTAATATTTCTAGAAAGCAAATTGACACTAAGGAATTTCCTATTTAGTTTACTACAGAAATAAAATGAAGCATCAAAATAAAAGACGACTATCGTCAGGAATAACTTCATACAAAAAATAAGTATTACCTTTATGAATTTCAAAGACTACTATCTTTAATTAAACAACAAATTTAATATGAACTTCGTACAAGAACTACTTAGAATGAGCACAGAGCAACAAACAATTTGGAAATTGTCACCAAGTTTTGGAAATTTTTGGTTGTGAAGAATTGTTTTCCAAAACAGTCAGACATTGAGGTATCCTCATGCTTGAGGGGGTTGGAGAGGGGGTGGTGGAGCATCTTGCTGGCCAAGATATTTTGTCTTCAATCTTTGGTAGATGCTTGCCACATCTCTGTTATGCATGTCGAGGTATTGTTTGGAAGCTATTACAAAGCATCCCGCCATAAGGTGATCCAACGTTTCTTCTTTGTTGTCACACACACACACGAACAGCATTTGGTGTCTTCTGTGTTAAACGCGAGGATTCCTTCTTTGTTGACCTTCGTCGCTATTATGTGATTTTGAATAGTAGCTATATGTCCTTCAGTTGCTCGTCTGTAGCCATGCTTGTGAAGACAGTGCGTCACAGTTTAGCCTTTCAATAGCGGTAACATATTACCATGTAATGATTTATTTCTCCATTTTTCTCTTAATTTTTTCGGGCTTGTGAATCCTGTAGAGAGGTCGTATAGATCTGCTAATTGCAACGGTGTAATTTCTTTAATTTTTGTGTAATAGCTTGGTGTTTGTTTCCCAAAATAATCTCTTAATCTTCTTACTTGTGCTAAATATCTAGAATGGGCACTAGAAATATCTCTTTCACCTTGGCAACCTCTTTCAGTAGCGCTGTGAGGGTGCTGTTGCGACTTGCATTTACTGTGGTTTGTGTCTGTGCTATTAAGATTTGTTTCTGTCCAATTCAAAACCCCAAGTTAGACGCTAATATCGAGGTTGTAAACGCGCTAATGGCCTTGATAGTATTTCTTATTGACGATTTGTTGCGTCAGGGGCATCTTAGGCTTTGGAAATATTTATCAGTTACTGTTTCCTTGGCAGTTTTATTATTAATTCTTCAGGCTTGTAGATAGCCCAAGTATCTGCGTAGTTCCTCTTGCTCCATTCCACTAATGATACTTTAATCTGCTGCTGGCTCATATCCAAGATGTTCCATTCATAAACTGCTCCTCATGCAGCTTTGCATTTTACATTTGTCTAAGCCTAAATTGCTACACCTGGCAGCAGATCATGAAGATCACCCTTTAGTTGAGCATAGGCTTTCAAACCGTCAATGTGCCATAGATGATTGGTTTCAGTATATATGTTATATATTATTATATTCTCTCTCTATTACTTTACAATTACACTATTAATTCAAATGGTTTAATTTTTAATAAACTGTGTATAATATATTATGATGTAATTGTAAAGCAACCTCATCTGTGTTCCCACTTCAGATAAGAAAATGCTATAGCTGATGCATGCGTTATCACATGCAGTTCCCGGGAAAGTAACATAATATCCGTAAGAACTAAGTTACCGGGGGAAGATAAGGTCGCTTTACGAAAAGACGCAAATAAAGGAATAACAACTTGTACTTCAATTGAGGCACTTGCAATTTTGCAACGGTGTAACAAAAAGGAATAAACATTGGAAATTCTTCTCTGTCAACACGTCTTTCATTTCAACAACCTACGTGCAAAAGTTATAGACTTTCTATCTTATATCCCTTGCATTGTTTCTTTAGTAAAAAGTGAGTAGTTTCAGGGCCCATACAAAACTAAAGGGCATTACGTACATCTCACTGAAACTTGCTTCTTCGGATATTAAAATTGTTTTCTCTTTGTCTTGACTTTATTTATTATGACACTATCTGCAATCATCATTTTTCGCGTGGCAATCGATTGTTTTTATGCTGTGATCTTAGATAATATTAATCGTTAAAATTCTGATGTTCCGTCTCATCTCTTCAGTTTTGAGACTCATCATCTTTTCCACGCAGGTATTTTATCGTTCTTGTTCTGTTGTGCTATTAGTTCGTGTAGCTCTTCTACAGATTAGACCCGCTTCTGTCATGCGGTGCAGGTCTTTAGCGATTCATATACTCTTCTTGTCACATGAAGTAAACTAAAAGTTCTATTAGAATGCCATTAACGACTTATACCTTGTTCAGAAACCAATGGTTTAAACATTATGCCTTGTGAAAGCCAACAAAATAGAGGCGCTTTTAAGAAGATTTATACGTTTGATGCACAATAAAATTTTCAAGATACATAGAAGGTAAGCAAGGTGGAGGTTTTTTAATTTATATTTGGAAATGTCAATGTAAAGTGTAAGATTTCTATTTTAAGAGGACACTGAACTGATTTTTTCTTAGATAAACTATTAAACTTGAACTCTTTCCAATAACTTCATTTAAATCTAGCTCGAATATTCATTAAAATAGAAAAATATCAGAGAAGCAGTTAATATTGATATAGTTGCTATGATTTCTTACAAAGCAGGCATACTGTTACTTTTCGAAAGGAAGGCATTCCTCTATCAATCATCTTGTATGTCTGTTGAGCAAAACACTTAAAAAAGGCTATAGCCGTATAAGCTAGTGAAGTCGACCCTCGCATGGATTGGACTAATATTTTTCTGTGAAGCAGGTTTATGTATAATATTAAACTTGATAAAAGTTTAACTTTGAATTATTTATAGTTTTCGAGTATATCATTATTATAATTACATGTACTTTTTTGAGTTTGTTGTAGTAGTTGTTGATAGTGATTATCTGTAGTTTTTTGACGATCCTAGATGTCCAAATAAGGCAAAAATATAAGTAAAAATGTTGGAAATGTTTTTTTTTTATGTTGCCCCTTGGGGACACTTAAAATTTTTTCACCAAATATGCTTACTACATGCGCAAACAACATGTACAAATTTTAACTCGATACAAGTGGTACAACATCAGTAAAATGAAAGAATATTAATTAAATAAACTGTATTTGTATTAATTGTACTCCTTAGAAATTTGTATTTGTCGGTTAGATGTATACTGCTGAATTATTAGAATTTCTTCTATTTTGATGATTCCTAAAATGTGAATTTCTATTATTCTGATAATGATTACTACCATGAATCTGACTAAGAAATTGCTGAATACTTTGATTTTTGATTTTGTAAATAATGTTGTCTTTCATTACAGCTATTAATTATCATTATAATTTTGTTTATTCTGTAAGTTTCTATTATGTCCAGTTTTATAAAAATTATTTGCCTGTTGTTCAAATTTGTCCAAATTATCATATTGATTTAACAAACGCAGAATTCCTGATATGTCCTAATTTTTTGATTTATAGGAGATTTAACTATCTCATACTCAAAATGTATTGCTATTTCATTTATACTTAGCTGAAGGGTGAGAAAAGTCGTTCTTTCGTTCAAACATGTATTAATATTATCAAATATTAATACATTTTTATAATATACAACAAGTTTTTTACTCTTTTCTTCCTTATAATATTCATCGTTCATTGGATACTTAGAAGACAATTAAATTAAAATGGTATGGACGATTTAACCATCTTAAACAAAGACCAACCTTCGAATCCTCCTTTATGATAATATAATAATTCATTTCCAGAATTTATAAAAGTAATGCTTGTTTTTTGATTTCTCCTCTCTTCCAATGTTCCACTTGCCCAGTTTCTAATTATAAAACTTTGCAAAATTTTTCAATTGTATGATTTGATTGGGAAGAGTAACAGAGAGTGAGCGTAGTGCGTGAAGCGCTTATAAGGCCACGCTAGGTAGGTAACAAAGGGACGAACGAATAGCGACGCTGGAAAGTGCACAAAGGGTCGTAAAACTGCGGTACGGAGCGTCTTGGGGTTCGGCGCGTAAACTAAATGACTGAATTTAAAATTTGAACATGAGTGACGTAAAAAAATCGCATCTGTAACTGCCAGAACGACGACAAGGAAGATGAAATTAAAATTGTCTTCAAATTAACGTATATACCGCTGATGTTGTTTATGTTTTCGAAAGGAGAAAGCTAAAAGGAATTATCAACTAAAAGTATAAGTTCTTAATAGAGAAATACTTGGCATATGAGTCTGTAAACGAACAGCATGGCTTCCGAAGCTCAAATTCCAAAACTTTGTAAAGTTTAAATACTTTGCGAGTCTATGTTCAATCACGTCTCACTTATTTTTAATTCCAGGTACTCGTGTCATAGGCACAGAGGGAGGTACGCTGTTAATCCATTAAGGTAAAACGCCTCAAATTATGTTGTGCTAGCACCAAATCTTGATAGCACCAGTTCCATTGAACCTCCTTCATATGAGAACATAAGAACAGTTTTACCATCTCTTGTTACGCCGTTGATATTGGCACAATTTTCCAATAATATTTTTACGATATCTAGTTCATCATATTGATTAGCGATGGCACCTTTTTCAGTAATATTTTTACAATATCTAATTTCCCATATAGAGAAGCGAACATAAGCGGTGTTTCACCACGTGGTGATGCCTTATTGATATCAGCACCTTTTTCCAATAATATTTTTACGATATCTAATTGTCCATATTGAGAAGCGAACATAAGAGGTGTTTTACCATCTGTTATTGCGCTGTTGATGTCGGCACCTTCTTCCAATAATATTTTTACGATATCTAATTTTCCATATTGAAAAGCAAACATAAGAGGTGTTTTATCATCTGTTGTTGCGCTATTGATATCGGCACTTTTTTCCAATAATATTTTTACGATATCTAATTTTCCATATTGAGAAGCAAACATAAGAGGTGTTCTATCATCTGTTGTTGCTCTATTGAAGTTGGCACGTATTTTGCCTAATATTTTTACGACATCTGATTCCCTATATCGAAAAGCGAACATAAGCGCTGTTTCACCATGTCGTGATGCCTTATTGACATCGGCACCTTTTTCCAATAATATTTTTACGGTATCTAATTTCCCATATTGAGAAGCGAACATAAGCGCTGTTTCACCATGTCGTGATGCCTTATTGACATCGGCACCTTTTTCCAATAACATTTTTACGATATCTAATTTCCCATATTGAGAAGCGAGCATAAGCGCTGTTTAACCATGTTGTGATGCCTTATTAACATCGGCACCTTTTTCCAATAATATTTTTACGATATTTAATTTCCCATATTGAGAAGCGAACATAAGCGCTGTTTCACCATGTCGTGATGCCTTATTGACATCGGCACCTTTTTCCAATAACATTTTTACGATATCTAATTTCCCATATTGAGAAGCGAGCATAAGCGCTGTTTAACCATGTTGTGATGCCTTATTGATATCGGCACCTTTTTCCAATAATACTTTTACGATATCTAATTTCCCATATTGAGAAGCGAACATAAGCGCTGTTTCACCATGTGGTGATGCCTTATTGATATCGGCACCTTTTTCCAATAACATTTTTACGATATCTAATTTCCCATATTGAGAAGCGAGCATAAGCGCTGTTTTACCATGTGTTGATGCTTTATTGATGTCGGCGCCTTTTTCCAATAATATTTTTACGATATCTAATTTTCCATATTGACAAGCAAACATAAGAGGTGTTTTATCATCTGTTGTTGCGCTATTGATATCGGCACCTTTTTCCAATAATATTTTTACGATATTTAAGTTCCCATATAGAGAAGCGAACATAAGAGGTGTTTTATCATCTGTTATTGCGCTATTGATATCGGCACCTTTTTCCAATAATATTTTTACGATATCTAATTTTCCATATCGAAAAGCGAACATAAGCGCTGTTTCACCATGTCGTGATGCCTTATTGATATCGGCACCTTTTTCCAATAATATTTTTACGATATCTAATTTTCCATATCGAAAAGCGAACATAAGCGCTGTTTCACCATGTCGTGATGCCTTATTGATATCGGCACCTTTTTCCAATAATATTTTTACGATATCTAAATTTCCATATTGACAAGCAAACATAAGAGGTGTTTTATCATCTGTTGTTGCGCTATTGATATCGGCACCTTTTTCCAATAATATTTTTACGATATCTAATTTTCCATATCGAAAAGCGAGCATAAGCGCTGTTTCACCATGTCGTGATGCCTTATTGATATCGGCACCTTTTTCCAATAACATTTTTACGATATCTAATTTCCCATATTGAGAAGCGAACATAAGCGCTGTTTCACCATGTGGTGATGCCTTATTGATATCGGCACCTTTTTCCAATAATATTTTTACGATATTTAAGTTCCCATATTGAGAAGCGAGCATAAGCGCTGTTTCACCATGTCGTGATGCCTTATTGATATCGGCACCTTTTTCCAATAATATTTTTACGATATTTAATTTCCCATATTGAGAAGCGAACATAAGAGGTGTTTTATCATCTGTTATTGCGCTATTGATATCGGCACCTTTTTCCAATAATATTTTTACGATATCTAATTTTCCATATCGAAAAGCGAACATAAGCGCTGTTTCACCATGTCGTGATGCCTTATTGATATCGGCACCTTTTTCCAATAATATTTTTACGATATCTAATTTTCCAAATTGACAAGCAAACATAAGAGGTGTTTTATCATCTGTTGTTGCGCTATTGATATCGGCACCTTTTTCCAATAATATTTTTACGATATTTAAGTTCCCAAATCGAGAAGCAAACATAAGAGGTGTTTTATCATCTGTTATTGCGCTATTGATATCGGCACCTTTTTCCAATAATATTTTTACGATATCTAATTTCCATATCGAAAAGCGAACATAAGCGCTGTTTCACCATGTCGTGATGCCTTATTGATATCGGCACCTTTTTCCAATAATATTTTTACGATATCTAATTTTCCAAATTGACAAGCAAACATAAGAGGTGTTTTATCATCTGTTGTTGCGCTATTGATATCGGCACCTTTTTCCAATAATATTTTTACGATATTTAAGTTCCCATATAGAGAAGCGAACATAAGAGGTGTTTTATCATCTGTTATTGCGCTATTGATATCGGCACTTTTTTCCAATAATATTTTTACGATATCTGATTTTCCATATCGAAAAGCGAACATAAGCGCTGTTTCACCACGTCGTGATGCCTTATTGATATCGGCACCTTTTTCCAATAATATTTTTACGATATCTAATTTTCCAAATTGAGAAGCGCGCATAAGCGCTGTTTTACCAAATTCTGATGCCTTATTGATATCGGCACCTTTTTCCAATAATATTTTTACGATATCTAATTTTCCAAATTTAGAAGCGCGCATAAGCGCTGTTTTACCAAATTCTGATGCCTTATTGATATCGGCACCTTTTTCCAATAATATTTTTACGATATCTAATTGTCCATATTGAGAAGCGAACATAAGAGGTGTTTTATCATCTGTTGTTGCGCTATTGATATCGGCACCTTTTTCCAATAATATTTTTACGATATCAAATCTATCATATTCAGAAGCGAGCATAAGCGCTGTTTCACCAAATTCTGATGCCTTATTGATATCGGCACCTTTTTCCAATAATATTTTTACGGTATCTAATTTCCCATATTGAGAAGCGAGCATAAGCGCTGTTTCACCAAGTCCTGATGCCTTATTGATATCGGCACCTTTTTCCAATAATATTTTTACGATATCTAATTTTCCATATTGAGAAGCGAACATAAGAGGTGTTTCATCATCTGTTGTTGTGCTATTGATATCGGCACCTTTTTCCAATAATATTTTTACAATATCTAATTTCTCATATGGAGAAGCGAACATAAGAGGTATTCTATCATCTGTTGTTGCGCTATTGGTGTAGGCACGTTCTTCCAATAAATATTCTAAACGCAATTCCCTATATCGAAAAGCGAACATAAGCGCTGTTTCACCATGTCGTGATGCCTTATTGATATCGGCACCTTTTTCCAATAATATTTTTACGATATCTAATTTTCCATATTCACAAGCAAACATAAGAGGTGTTTTATTATCTGTTGTTGCGCTATTGATATCGGCACCCTTTTCCAATAATATTTTTACGATATCTAATTTTCCATATTGAGAAGCAAACATATGAGGTGTTCTATCATCTGTTGTTGCACGTATTTTGCCTAATATTTTTACGACAACTGATTCCCTATATCGAAAAGCGAACATAAGCGCTGTTTCACCATGTCGTGATGCCTTATTGACATCGGCACCTTTTTCCAATAATATTTTTACGGTATCTAATTCCCCATATTGAGAAGCGAACATAAGCGCTGTTTCACCATGTCGTGATGCCTTATTGACATCGGCACCTTTTTCCAATAATATTTTTACGATATCTAAATTTCCATATTGAGAAGCGAGCATAAGAGGTGTTTTACCATCTGTTGTTGCGCTATTGATGTCGGCACCTTTTTCCAATAATATTTTTACGGTATCTAATTTCCCATATTGAGAAGCGAACATAAGCGCTGTTTCACCATATCGTGATGCCTTATTGGTATTGGCACCTTTTTCCAATAATATTTTTACGATATCTAATTGTCCATATTGAGAAGCCAACATAAGCGCTGCCTTACCATATGGTGATGCCTTATTGATGTCGGCACCTTCTTCCAATAATATTTTTACGATACCTAATTTTCCATATTGACAAGCAAACATAAGAGGTGTTTTATCATCTGTTGTTGCGCTATTGATATCGGCACCTTTTTCCAATAATATTTTTACGATATCTAATTTCCATATTGAGAAGCGAACATAAGAGGTGTTTTATCATCTGTTGTTGCGCTATTGATATCGGCACCTTTTTCCAATAATATTTTTACGATATCTAATTTTCCATATTGAGAAGCAAACATAAGAGGTGTTTTATCATCTGTTGTTGCGCTATTGATATGGGCACCTTCTTCCAATAATATTTTTACGATATCTAATTTTCCATATTGACAAGCAAACATAAGAGGTGTTTTATCATCTGTTGTTGCGCTATTGATATCGGCACCTTCTTCCAATAATATTTTTACGATATCTAAATTTCCATATTGAGAAGCGAGCATAAGAGGTGTTTTACCATCTGTTGTTGCGCTATTGATGTCGGCACCTTTTTCCAATAATATTTGTACGATATCTAATTTCCCATATTGAGAAGCGAGTATAAGCGGCGTTTCATAATCTGCGTTTCTACCATTGACATCAGCACCATTTTCTAAAAGTAATTCTATGATTTCCGAATGCTTTTTACTGAAAGCATGTTTAGGTCCCCTAGATGCACTCTCATTACTAGCTTCTTCAATTGCAAGGAATACAAGTCGCAGCATATATTTTCTTGAACTTTCGGTGCGAACATATTTTTGCAACAATAGTTTCATAACATCTACATTTCCGGAAACAACGGCAATATCAAGAACGCTCTGATTGTTATAGTTTTCGATGTCTACTTTTGAACCGTTTTCTAATAATTTTTTCGTCATACCTGTACTCACTTCTGGGGAATTTATAACACTATAAAATAGCGGTGTGCAACCGAACTTATCAGTAACGTTTATATGCTTGCGCTTTATTAATTTTCTTACTGCTTCCACATTGCCGTATATACAGGCGACGTGTAATGCAGTAAGTTTTCTGGTGTTTCTTAAATGCAACGTATCCACTTCTAAAGCTTGAGACAGGCCGTTGCATTTGAGGTCTTCAATGAAAAGCAAATTACGCATCATCTCTATGCTATTGCTTTTTATGGCTACACAATACATTTTTGTTATTTCATAATTGCTAAAGAGACTTATATAGTTGCTGTCCTTCTTCGCATTTTGTGCTATGCAACTTACATATGCTTCCCATGCTGACGTTGAAGTTCCTGCAAACATCATATGCTCTATAATATCTCTCTGATACGAGTGTTGTACCCAATCCCACTGCATGAGATCATCAGACTGAGTAAAATCGATTTTAAAATTGTGCATACTGCGAATAATAATATCTAGAGCGGACCAAAGCGGATTTGGTTGGTGTGCAGCGGCAAGATGAATGGCCATTCTACCAAGAGCATCAGTCCTTTCCAAATGTGAGTGATCTGTAGCATACATTTCTATTTGCTGTTCATTTTGTGTCAAGACAGCTTTATGTAATTCTAAATGTTCGCAGAGGATATCTAAGATATACAACTTTTTCTGTTTTTTTTAGTTCTTGGTAAATTTCCTTAGCAGTGTCTTTCGTCTTATTTTTGATTATCCAATCAGCTATCAGATACTCTGCGAAAGTCTCATGGACGAATGTAGGATACCCTTTTTCGTTAATGAATAGCACGGCGCCTAATTTGAACTCTTGGATCAGTTCATTTTTAATTTCCATTTGAAGCAATTTTTTTACTTTATTCGCACCAAGTATCCTCACCAGTGCTAAGTGGAAATGTTGTTCTCGAACAGGCTTTAAATAAAGTTCTTTGTTAGGCATATGTTCGATCGAGAAATACCTTTGGAAATATTCATCCATCTTTATTTCTATGACGCTTTGGAATAAAGTGAATTTGCTGAAGTTTTCTAAATTAACGTTATTTTCAGAAATAGTCTTCAAAAGGTTTAGGTATAAAGGATTTTGTAAGAATTCATTTGGTATAGTCGCTAGAATTTTTTCATTAAGACTGAAATTTTTAGCGTATTCTCTACTATCATCCGCTCTCAAGAAGTCTACCTTCAAAATTCTAGTTTCAAAATTATCCATAAGGATGTAATTTGCTATTGTTCTAGAAGCAATAATGATTTGTAGGTTGCTAGCAGCTAAATTTCGTATAAAATATAAAACATGTTCTTTGTAAGTAGGCAATACCTCGTCGAATGAATCTAGAAGTATCAATGCTCTATCCTTTCTTCTTAATAAAGCGGAGAGAAGCTCCTTATATCGTTTGTTTATTGACTGCTCTAACAGGAAATTTAACCACTTGTCTTTTTCTAAGCAGTGACTGTAATCAACCAAATTGTAATACAAAATATATTTTTCCACGACATGATTTTTGAACATTGATTGAAGCAACGACGACTTCCCTATACCTGGTTCTCCTGTTAAAACAGTTATTCCGTCTGTTACTTCTTTTAGAACATTTTCTTCTGATATTTTCCGCCCATTATGTCTTATATACTCACTTAAACCTGCCCAATTCTTGCATCTGCGTAAGTACATACCTGTGGCTTCAATATGAATATGAAGTAACGGACACTTTAAATCGCATGCTTTTTGCCAATATTTGTGTACATCTTCATCTTTCACCTTAATGAAGGTATTTTTGTTGTCAAACTTTATATCGTCAGGCGCTTCCATCAAATCTTGTCGTATGTTTTCTTTTAAACAGCTAAAATTTCCGGAGAAAAAACAAATACCTTTTGTTTTCGAATCAAATAGGGTTTCGAATACAAGAGCATGGCATAATAATCTAGGAATATATCTTGGTTGAATATTCTTTAAAGTGGATCCAATAATCGGCACTGGTTCCTTCCCTAATGCGTAGACAGCTTCTCCATCTTGATCCACAAAGAAGTCTCGTACCAGTGATTTGTTTCCTTCCAGTAAACTAAAATTTTCGTATCTCAATGAAGCGACACAGTGATAGATTTCATAGTTTTTGAAGTTTGGATTGTCTTCTATCTGTTTACGACATTTGGCTATGTCTTCTGGGCGACACGGTATTACAATATTTCTTCCTACCCCATTATTACTATCTATAGAATATTCACCTGGAGTGTTTGGATCTTCAATCAGGAATAAGAAGTTGTGGTCGCCATTTAAACATTCCTTACTCAAATACGCCGTCCTGGATTTCATTAAGTGTATTATGTGGGAACATGATAAATCTGTAGCGAATTCCTCATGACAATCTGTAATACTGTGAAGGGTGATAGGTTTTCGTCCTTGCAGTGAGATTAACATGCCTTTTAGAAGTTCAACTCTCGCTTCTTTGCATTTAATATCGCTTACATACATAAAAACACTCAGCTGATAGTTCTCACATTCTTCCCGCTTAGTGGCTACATTTTCCGTTACTATAATATAACTCTTGTTTAAATGTGCGTAATCCTTTAATACGGGTAGATTGTTATCGCTTCTCAGTATAAGTGGTGTCTCACCACATTTCCATAACTCTATAATTAAAGATTTTAGTGTTGTGGGTGGATCGATCCAGTGCCTAACTCTGCCTTGTGCAAAAAGCTTTTTGAACTCATTTTCGATACTGGAATCTAAAGGATTAGTTTTGTAAGTGTCCCAGTTACAGCTATTATTGAAGAGGCGATTCAGTGCTTGTGCGCAAGATCCGTATAAACTCTTTTCAATGTTTGTTTCAGCTGCGACGATTGTGACATTGTGCTCTAATGTTATTGTATGCCACATTGCACTTTGTGGATCGTGAAGTTGGATAATATCTGCCGGAGGTAGTAGTATGTGATCTGAGAGACGGATTCTCAATAATTCCGTTTCAAACACTTCCTTAGGCAACCCCCTTTTCCACAATATGTCTTTCTCAAAATATCTATCAATAAAACTCAAAATACCGCTTACGTCTTTTATTTTGCAATGGGTTTTTATTTTTTCTTTGATTTTACTATTATCGGGTTGGTATAAGTACAAATGGAAGTTGCTCAAGAAATCTTTATTCGTTTTCGTGATATTTGTGGTAAACGCCAACTTATGACAATTTAAAAAAGGAAGCACCGACCTCCATGAATCACCCGTGCGATTATGCTGATGTAGTGTGTAGGAATCTGCCTTTTTCACTTTATCAATACAGAAGTAGCAAAAGTGGATGTTGGCAATACCAACGTTTCCTATAGTTTTAAATCCTCCGGCATCGGATATTTTATTATAACCCTTCAAATATTTTTCTACATCAAGCGTTTCGCTCTGACTTTTTATGCTTTAATTTCATGGCAAATGCGTAGGGAGTATTTTCTCCCTTGAAAAATACTTTGGCCACAACATCATCGAATGGATAAGCTTCCTTTAAATTAGTGAATAGGTGATAATTTTCAATTTTGTCGCTATTTGATAGAATGGCAGCAACCAAGTTAGCAACCGAGATTTCGTATTTAGAGCCAGCATCAGGAGTTGCTGTTTTGGTGGGATTTAGCTTCTTTTGAGTAGTATTTCCTGTTTCCGGCATTTCCGGTACCTATCAATTAATTAAATGAATTAGCCATTACATTTTTAAGTGCTTTTAGTTTTGGGTTTACTACTATTGGCTTTATTATTATAATTATATATAATTAATCAAGTAGTAATCACACATACATAAATAATTATCACACATTTGCACTTAACTACACAGATAACTATAAAAGCAGTTTTCAAGCCAAATATCTGGGATTCATTTCATATAATTGTATTCTGTGGGTTGGTATAGATAAATTATGACGTTGCTGCATCTGCATGTCGCTGTAAATATCACTATTTTTGACAAAGGTTTGTTCATTGTATTTATAAAAGGATGTGATTTCAAAAATGTAGAGGCAGGGGAGAGGCAGTATTTGCAATTTCCCTAAAAAGAGGTCGACAGGACACCGAAGGAGGAACACACAGTATGCATTCCATAACTTTTTTTCCAATAAAAATAATTGTGCTGCATCTATCGACAATCCCCAAACAATTGAGCCGTATTTGAGACGAGTTTCAACATATGCGAAATAAAATAATCGTAATGAATGTACATTCACTGCACTGCACAAATTTCTCAAACCATATAGAGGTGTAGCCAATTTGTGGCTGAATTTTAAACATTGATCTACGGTCAAGCCTAAAAACTTAACGCTGCAGCATGATTAATTTCTGAACCATTACAATCTATAGTAAAATTATCACGACCACAATTTGATGTACCGATCTTGATTATGCTTGTTTCATTCGCATTTAATTTAAGGTGAAAGTTTTCATCACACCAATTGGCCATCTGCTGCATCAGGACCAATGCAGCAGATAGCCAAATGCAAAAAGCAATGCAACTAGTGTCACCAGCATATTGAGACAGAGTACATGGTGTCAGGAACTGTTGCAAATCGTTGACATAAATTTAAAAAAAAAGTGTTGGGGCCAATACAGACTCCTGAGAATTCCAAACTTCACTTCAATGGCTTGGGAGTAAAACGTTCGTCTTAAATTATTTGCATCTGCTGTTATGACTGCTCTAGATGTTCTACCACTAAGATGTGAAAAGAAAAGGTCACCAGCCGCAGCATCTATCCCGAATATCGGACAAGAGTATAAAATTTTCTTCAGCATGATCCCTTAATAACGCCTTGCGCTTTTAATTCTTTGCACCAAAATTATTGACAATAATATAAGTTTTCAATTTAACAGTAACATTAATTTCGCATTAATACAGAAATATTGTTTTTTTCTTCTAAAAATAAAGTGCAAATTTTGTTAACCTATTATTTGAATTAATAATAATATTTTAGCCATGTTATATGAAGCGCACATGCGCCTTGCGTGTGGCGCTTCAGTGCTGACCGCGTGGTGCAGACGCACTCGACATGATGACAGCGGAAAATAAACACGTATGAAGTAACTGGTGGTTTCATTTAAAAATTCACATGGCGCAGTCAGTTTAGAATATCGTAATTAGTATAATAAAGTGTACAGAAGAGGTCAAACTGAGAAAAGAAGCAAAATTTCAATGGATGGGTAAAATAATACCAGATTAATATTAGCCTCGTCCACGTGTTTTGTTAGAATGGCCGGTACCATTAAAATTGGTATTTCATCATTAACCCTGGAGGGAAACGTCTATGAAAACTGGAATTTTTAGTAAAAACGTTTTCTGAATTATATAACGGCACACGAAATTAGTAAAAAAGAGGAATCAGTCAAATGTGCATTGTGTTTGGAATATATAGGCGAAGACGGATTTAAAATTTATGAATCATTGAAATTAGTTGAAACAACTGAGCTTAAATTGGTGGACCTGCTCAAGAAATTTGAAGAGCAATTTAAACCGAAATCCAATGTTTCGTTTGAGCGATTTAAATTGTTTACCAGGAAGTAACAACCGGCTGAAAGTGTTGATGCCTTTATCACCAGCATTAAGAATCAAGCGGCAAGGTGTGAATTAAAGGAACTAGAAGATAGTATTAGTAAGACGACTATCACCTGTGGTGTTACGAACAATAGACTAAGAGAGCGATTACTGGAGAGTGATGTTATAAGAATATGTAAAAGCATGGAAAAATCCCCCGAAGAAGCCCAAAATATAAAGGATCTCAATATAGAAGATGAAATGATATGAGTAAATATGGTAAGGAAAGCAAATACGAGGAGTAGATGGAGTGAAAATCATCCAAAATGGAGACGAGAAAGTGGCAACAATTGTGGCAGATGTGGAAGAAGTCATGCAAGGACAAGTGCCCAGCAATCGATCGGGAATGTCTGAAGTGTGGACGTCGAGAACATTTTTCAAACAAATGTGGCACCCGAACCGTGAATGCAATCGAGTACGGTGAAGTGGAGGAAAGTACTAAAGAGTTCCTATTCATCGGAATGGTAGATGCAAAAACTGAGGAAAGTGAATGGACTGTAAGTTTAAATATTAAGAATAACAATGTAGTATGTAAAGTAGATTCAGGAGCAATGGTAAACGTTCTTTCATTAAATACTTTCAATAGATTAAATTTAAGATTAGAGCTTGCAAATACATCTGTTAAGTTGCATAATGCATCAATGGAAGTAATTCCAGTAGTAGGTAAATGTACCTTAGATTGTTTATATAAGAATGAATCGTATAACCTAGATTTTTATGTTGTAAATGCAAATACTCCTTCAATATTGGGCTTGAATTCCAGTGTAATGTTAAACATTATTAAAAAGATTGATTCAGTAGAAAACAGTGTTGATATTATTAGAAAATACAAAGGTGTATTTGAAGGCTTAGGATGTTTAAAAAAGGAATTTCACATAGAAATTGATAGAAATATTAAACCGGTAGTAGACCCACCACGAAAAGTACCGTTTGCCTTACATCAGAAATTAAAAGTTGCATTAGAGAAATTAGAACAACAGAATATTATTAAAAAAGTAGAATATCCCACCGATTGGGTTAAACTCGTTAGTTATCGTTCAGAAACCTTCAGGTGATTTACGTTTGTGTATAGATCCTAAGAATTTAAATAAAGCTATTAAAAGAGAACATTATAAATTACCCACATTAGAGGAAATAACGGCAAAATTAAGTAATTCAAAAATTTTTACTTCCCTTGATGCTCAACAAGGGTTTTTTCAAATATCGCTTGACAATGAAAGTAGTCATCTTTGCATTTTTAACTCAATATATGGACGTTATCGGTTTCTAAAAATGCCATTTGGTATACGGTCAGCACCTGAAGTGTTTCAAAAACGAATGAGACACATTTTTAACGTAGAGGGAGTAGAAATTTACATAGACGATTTGATTGTGCATGGTCCTACGCAAGAAATACATGATAAACACTAGAACAAGTATTACAGCTAGCTAGGGAAAATTGCTTAAAATTTAATTTAGCAAAATGCAAATTTAGTAAAAGTGAGTTAACATTTTTAGGTAATAAGTTTTCTAGAGAGGGAGTTCAGCCAAGTAAATCTAAAGTAGAAGTAATCACCCATATGCCTCAGCCAACGTCTAAGAAAGAATAAGAACGATTCCTAGGTTTGTTAACATATTTATTAAAAGTTATACCAAATTTTTCCAATGTAACATACCCTTTTAAGAGTATTATTAAAGAAAAATATTGAATGGCATTGGACGGATGTGCAAGAGAAGGCATTTAAAAAGTTAAAGGAGATAATTACAAAAGTTCCAGTTTTGAAATATAATATTTATTAAAAAATATACCACTGTAATGCAAATTGGCGGCCTGACACATCGTGAATAAAGGTGATCCGTGTAACACATTTGTCCTACAAAGAGGTAGAAGAAAAGTTGACGAGGAACGCGAACAGGATCTTGGAATGGTAAAAGAAATACAGGAGAGAAGGTATGGGCAATCAATCAAACCGTTGACTAATTTCCAAATAAACTTGGCTCCAAGAACTTCACGCCGGTGACTCAGAGATACAAAGTTGTGGTCTAACAGCAAAGAGCAGTAATCAATTCCACGTTTTGAATGAAAGAAATTTTAAAAAGCGACGTTGTAACTTTTCAACAGATAATTGCTGATAAATATAGTATACTACGGAGACCAAACTTGAGACGCATATTCAAGTTTACTAACGACGTAGGTAAAATAAAGTAATTTCAAAACACATATGTTATCGAAGTATTTACAAGAACGCATGACAAAACCCAAGGTTTTGGCTGCCGACGCACAGAGCTGAGTGATGTGGTAGGAAAAGTTAAAGCGCTTATCAAAATACACTCCCAGATCTTTAATAGTATCCACATTGCTTAAGTTTTCATCACTGATAAAAAAAACGGATGCAATATTGTTGTAATCAGCCTTAGGGGTGTATGATACATGAAAGCATTTACTAATATTTATCTTCAGTTTTGAGGACGAACACCATTCTGTGATATAATCTAAATTATGTTGCAAGTGTGTAACATCATTCCAAGTTTTGATGGTAGAATAATTTTTAAATCATCTGCATAAGCAAGAACAGAACATGGATAGTGAGGACAGCAAATTATTTATATAAAGGATAAATAAAAGTGGACCCAAGGTAGATCCATGGGGTACACCAGACAGAGGTCAGAATCTACGAGACTCAAAACCGTTATAGTGGACATAACTGTCTCTGCAGTTGAGATAAGACTGCAGCAGATAGAGAAGTGCTGGACTGAATCCGTAAGAAGAAAGTTTGCGCAACAATATTCCAGGATCAATGGTATCAAATGCGTTGCTTAAGTCCGTATAAATAACGGACTTGTCCCCGAAGATCCAACTGGGCGCATATAAACTGTGATATAGAAACCAGGTTCGTAATAGTTGAACGACCACGTACAAAACCACGTTGATAAGGAGATATAAGCAATTTGATGTTATGATAAATACATAAAAACATTTTCAAATATCTTCGCAAAATTAGAAAGGATCGACCTTGGCCTATAGTTATCCGTTAAATCCTTTTCACCTTTTTTGTAAATTGGACTAATTCTGGCTCTTTTCCACTCATCCGGGAAAACAGGAGTTCTGATGGAAAGAATTGTTAAATAAGCAAGTGGCTTAACTAACGCAAATCTTATTTTTTCTTATTCATATAAATTGTGGCGGTCATAAATCTTCCAATAGCAGGGCTTATGTTAATGTGAAGAAAATTCATACCGATTATGACCCTTATTAGTGATATAACCATGATGGATATAGTATACGCAAAACGATGTACATGCCAAATATTTAATTTCGAATTGAATGTTCCAGGATATTTACTATGAGACCTTTTGTAACCTTGTAGAACTATTTCATCTATATATAACTTCGGAAACTTAGCGTTCTGTGCATTATCATAATACAGCAAATGATATTCTTTTCTAAAATACGATTCTGTAACTGCCTAAACAAATTAAGCTAGCAGTAGCTACTAAGGTGACCAACTTTTTTTCAGTTTTGGCGCTGGTTAAACTGGATTTTATCCCTTATGAAGTGTTTTCAGTTTTTTTTTTTTGAAAAAAAATAACATTAAAGAGAACATTATTTGATTACAGACATTTGCTACAACACACTCAGCAACTAATAAGTAATCTGTTTATTTCTTGATCGCGTAAAAAAAAAAAAACAAAAAACATTCCCTTTTACCGATATAAAATAAGCAAAAACTGTAAATACGTTTGTTTAAAACGCCTGGCCTTAGCAAATTGTTGCCTGCCTGCATGACAGTTTACTTGTCAGTGCTATAGTCGTTTGAATTTCGTTGACTGCATATCAGAAAAACGGTTCATTTAACAGAAATGCACAAAATAACAATTCTGCAGATGATTGGTTATGGAGATAATAGACGGACACAAATGGAGGTTGCTCTCTTATTTCATGAAAAATTTTCAAATTTGCGCCTATATCCCAAGGGACACTGAATAAAATAGAAAAGCAGTTTCGCGAGCTTGGACATGTAAGGCAGATAAAAAAAGCAGCTGCCAATGCAATAAGTGATGATAGCAAATTGGAGATTTTGCTTAAGTTTGAAGAAAACCAACATAGTTCTAGTCGACAAGCAGCCACAATCATCGATGCTAGTCATTCATCGATTATTCGAACATTAATAGAGAATAAAATGCATCTCTATAAAATGATACCAACTCAGGAGCTCATGGAAGACAATTTTGATAGGAAAACGTATTTTTGTGAACAAATGATGGCAATGTTAGATAACAATGTGATCCAATTAGGACATGTTTCATTTTCTGATGAGTCCACCTTTACATTACACGGCCATGCTAATCGTCAAAATTGCCGCTATTGGTCGAGGGAAAATTCACACTGGATGAGAGAAGAACATACGCAATACCCTGTAAAGGTTAATTTTTCGGCAGGAATTGTTGGAGATCATATCATAGGTCCCTTTTTCATCGATGGCAATTTGAATGGCGATAATTATTTAGCTCCTTATACTACAAAACAATGTCGTGCCAACTTTGACAAAAACTTATATCCTGATCCAGCAAACCCACAAGTTCCAGCGAATATGATATGGTTTCAGCAAGATGGAGCACCACCCTATTACCAAATCAATGTCCGGCAGTACCTCAAGCGAATATTTCCAAATCAATGGATAGGGAGGCGAAGATCGATTGTTTAGACTTTTAGATTAGACTTCTTCTTATTGGGATATGTCAAAAGCATTGTATACAAAACTAAACGCCTTGACTTTGCTGGCTTAGGAAGACGAATAACGCTTGCGAGTAGATCGGTCACGCTTGAGATGTTGTGTAACGTTAGAAGAAATTTCTATTTAAGATTAGGATGTTGCCAAGATGCATACGGCGAGCATTTTGAACATCCCTTACATCGACATTAATGTTTTTTTTTTTTTTTTACAATATCAAGAAATAAACGGATTACTTATTAGTTTTTGAGTGTGTTGTAGCGAATTTCTGTAATCAAATAATTTTCCTTCTTCAATGTTATTTTTGCAAAAAAATTGAAAACAGTTAATATTTCGTCGTTGTCAAGTCAAAAGCTGCTATGTGGTATTTTTCCTCAAAATGAGATATATGTTTAATATGGCAGATTTAGACCCCATACACCTTCCTATACTGTCAGCTTTGTGATAATGTACGCGATTACCATAATATTTTAGCTTGAAGATATCTGTTATGTGATTGGTAGTCAGAAAATATGCTATGAGAAGTTAACCGCGCTTCCTACATCTCGAAAACTACCATGTGAGTCATTTGCTCACAGCAGATATTCACAATCTGAGCGGCTGAAAAACTTTGACTTGTGAATATATTCGCACGTGGATTATGTTTCCATCACGACGTTTTTTGTAGTTCTTTCGATTCTCAGCTTTTGAAATTCAATTAACACAGTTGATTATATTTAAACGAACATTTCAATTTTTACTAGAGTGTGCCCATCTATTTAAGGGTAAATATAAGTCGTTTAAAAATTACCATGATTCTTAAATCTAGCCTTGAAATATTTGAACTAAGAAGGCTCGTAAGGAAAGGTTGTTTTGGAATATAAGTATCACAGTTAAGCGCTTTTGGATCATTTTTAATTTGGATACTGCCACAGTTATTAGCCGTTAATATTTCAGTTTCATTGTGACACTTTACAAAGGCCTCTTTTCGCAAAGAAAATTGAAAAAGAAAAGTTCGTTCATCTTCAGGAGGTAAAACTTGCACTGTCTATAGAATATCATACATTTTACGATTCCCTTTTACATAAGTACACGCAATAGTTAGTTATACGATTTAAAACAAAATTTTTGGTCAAAATAAAGTGTGTTTTTCTAATTTGAATGTGTTTTATTTTTATATTATCAACTGGTATGTGACATTTTTAAGAACCAAAATCTGCTGTGTTCTCAAAATGATAATATCGGTTGAAAATTGAATACATTCAATTGTATTTTGCCACAAATGGTTTAAGTTTGCACATTGCTGTCTAGCCAATTATTTATGGACTAATATTTAATGTAACTGTAAAAATAGAGGACTTAATTAGTTTGTTGCTTCTCCTGTAAAATTTCGTAAAACCCACTTAGCAGATTTTAACTTGACAACGACGATTTCTTAAACAGTTGAAGATAGGTATAGGAAATTGTATATGAAATATATCTTGACTTTTCTGAAGAATCCAAAAATTGAATAATATACAGGGTATAGGATTTAAAATAAGAGAGTTGGTATTGGTCACTGTTACATGACACACCATGTATAGAAGGTTTCTGTTGTAGAAAATGCACGCAAATTAAAAATACCAATCGACGTGTCCGTAGCGTTTCTTCGAACACGCACGCACCATTTATTTATTATCGATTTTATTCCATTTGGCTGATACACAGTGTATACATTATTTTTCGCAAAACATCTATGGTTATCGTAGTTCTGACCCTAGATAATATGCAATTTGTTGTCAATATAATATTTGTCAAAAATCATACATACATGAAAGGTGTTTTCCTTTTTTTAATAAAATAACGTACCTGCAACCATTTACTATTCGTTTTTAGTGATTATGTATCGAGCTAAAATTACTAATAACTAAATACTTAAACGTTGAACTGACATTTTATATTTCTGATTATTGACAAGAACGCCACTTTTCCCCCAAGAGATGGATGTGAATATTTTCGATCCAAGAGATTTTATTTATTATATTTTCCAACCTCATGCAGATTAAAAATAGCTATTTCTATTTCCTATTATGATCACGAATAAAAGTAATTTACAAGACCTACCTCACATACCAGGGTCTCATTCGGAATATCTTGAAATTGGAATGTTAGATCCGTAGAAGGTCTTTGGCTACTGTCAATTCAGGAACTGGGCATCATCTTGTGTTTCAAAAATGGAAATCGCATGATGCTCTTCGGATTGTCTCGAAACAGGGTCTTCTAGCGGATTGGTTCAAGATTTATGAAGAACACTACCCTTCTGTAATGGATCCACAACGCAATTAGCAATTGACACGTATTTCTTCCAAATTAAATATCAAACTCTCCTAATGAGCAGATTTCATGGAGCTAAATTGTTTGAAAGCAACACTAGATATTATTTGTTCAATTTTTTTTCTCAACATTTTATGTAGAAGTACTTCACTCGGCATGCCATTCTTTATATATCAAAATTTTACAGTCAATTTAGCCAGAGGGTTATAGAGTATACGCATTCATGTAAAAACATTTTTTTACGGAAATTTCTTCGAAAAGTTGTAATACTTTACTTTTAGACATACCTTATTACGTGAAATTTGCTTTTTATACAGTAAAATAATACATTTTGCAATAATTTTAACTTTTGTTCTACATAAATGCAGTTTTATTTTTGCATTTTTTACATACGCTAAGATAATTTCTGGGAAAAGGCGGCTATTTTTAGAAGTATCCTTTTTATTTGTATAGTATGTGTTACCAACCTATACAATGAACTTCCTGGCGTAGATTTTTTTTTGTATTATTTTGAACAACATTAATATTTCTCGGCTCAAAAAATAGTGTGCAACACATGGCCAGAAATGTTTCTGCCAGTACACAGCGCTCTTACTCGCAAAATTATAGTTAGAGCCTAATGTTTAATTATTAATTTAATTCATTTAATTTTTGTCAAATATATGGGTTATCTAAAAAAAATCAACAGATAAGCAACCAAAATATTAAATAAACCATATAAGTGGTCAAATATAAGGTAGATCGAGCACTGTGAGATATACTGATAACTAACACGAAATACCAATAAACTTCTCTCTCACAAGTTCTTTAATCTTCAAACACTATGTACATTTCATTAGTTAGGCTAACATCATCAGGTGTACAGATTTGGCATTCTGACAAGTATATTGTCAGAATACCAAATGCGCAAATATAATAAGTATATCCTAGGTTGCAAAATTAATCTTCAGGGCTACTATATTCAATAAATCCTAAATATTTATAATTAAGGGGTGTTAAATCGGTATTAAGTAAGCTATTATTATGTTTTTTCATATAAATAGCTTCCCACATATTAAGATTCTTACAATTTGGAGACTTAATTAACTCTAAATCATCAATTGGAAAAGTGTGTCCTGTATTAACAAGATGATACGCTAAAGCGGATTTATCAGCATTATGATTCTTAACGTGATATAAATGCTCTTTAAATCTAATCTCCTCATTCTTCTATGTTTGATCTATATATACTTTATTACAAACACCGCATTTGATCTTGTATATCCCAGAACATTTTTTAAAATCAATAATTTCCATATTACATTTTAATTTATTTTTTAAAGTATTACAATTTTGAAAAACCGGACTAAGATTGTATCTTTTACACAGGTTTAATATCTGGTCAAACCCATAATTTATTAAAGTTAAATCTGCAAAACTTTTTCTTCACTATTTTCTCTGGAATAAGTATAGTTATATTTCTTAATGACCTCTTATTTTCTAACTTCTTTTTAATTTTATCTACCACACTTTCCTTATAACCATTAATTTCTGCTACATGATATATATATATTCTAACTCTTTTTTAAAATTATCTTCCCCAAGCGTATGTTCAATAATCTAGTGATTAAGAAACAGAATGTTGTGTATTTTTGTTTATAGCTTGTATAAGATAAATTGAGTGTATAATTGTTTGTGTGTGTGGCTTTTCTAATATATATATCAAAGTGGAATTAAAAGATAAGATAAAGATTGAAGTGTTTTGCAGATCACGTACCTAGATTAAATAATATCTTGAATTAAATTTTGTCAGCCGAATTTGGGTATTCCATAACGTATATTAAATTTCAAGAGTACCTTAGTACATGTTATGCTTAAATTTTCTATTGTCGTCAGTTGTGATTGTAATCAGATGTAATTTAATCTTTTAAGTTTGCTGTTGCTGTATTTTAAGCGCTATTATTTTTGAACAGTTTTATTACATTTAGCTTCTAAATTTTGTGTTTTGGCACTTGTAGATTTGTCGATATTTTAGGATAACATTCTAAGAAAAGATCAAACAAATTTAGCATGCTTTTAAATATTCATTTTTTGATTTCATTTTTTTTTTATCTAGAAAAGAAGAAAAAGAAGACTTGGAATACTCAGTCGTAACTGTGAGAATATGATTAAAAACAGTAGTTTTCGAATTTATTGGATACACCCATCGTTTATGCGCTTGTAATCGTTATAAAAATTTTGGTACAATTTTATCAAATGAAAACAAAATGACTTCCTAGGTACAAATTTTACTTTGCGACTAATATGGACTGTTTTCAAGTCAAAGCTGTGCTGTGTCATACAACAGAAATATTCTAGTTAAACCACTATTGGTTTTAAATAATTTTTTTTTCTTAGCACCTAATTAATATTACTCTCTCACTATTTGAAAGAATAATATATTTGCACTAAGGCATATGACGCAGAAATCTTTTTTATCAATGTAATAACATTTTTCTAATTAAATGACAGATTGATTGTCTATCATATATGCTATATGCACGTGCACATCTTTAGATGCAACTAACCAAACATTTATTAAAGAATAATTTAAAAAGTTTCGAGTTATTTAAAGTATAATGATGTATGTATAGGCTGGTTCTAATTCGATATAAAGATGTCCCACAGAAGAGTTTTTGCCATATTAGAAAAAAATCGTTGCTACAAAATTTTGTTAAGTAATATAGTACAATACTGCATAACCTAAAATGGTTGTGTATAACCTAAAAATGTTTTTCACTATACGCCGCGTTCCCGAAGTACACAAACGCGTACTTACTTCGTTATTTTAAATACAACGCCCTAAATATTATTTTATTTTAAAATTCTACGCAGAAAACGAACATGACTTTATATAAACTATTACATGTCAATATTATATAACAACGTTATTTACAATTTTGTAAAAAAATGCCTCGGCTACAAGTTTTCGGTTAAGGCAGCTTAGTTTGCATATATTCATATTTTAAATATCATTATTTTGATACAAGAGTGAAATCAAAAAAAAAGAAACAACAAATTACGCTGGACTAAAATTAAGCAAATATTCAGGAATGTAGTGGACATCTACGTATAATTATATCGATTTTAGTCTCATTGTTATATTAAATCTATTATGTATGTATTAACAATATTAGTATCTAACACGAATGTAAATGCCATTTTTTTACAAAAGTGTAAATGACAACGTTGCTATTGAAGATAGACACGTTTCAATAGGGATATGGACTCATACTCATAAAAACTCACAACTGTCAATAACAAGCCCCGCCTTCCATTGCTATACATGCAGTCGTTCCATACAGGTCGTAATATAACATTGCGTCCCTCTCTGAAGATAAGGACGTGTAAATTCAGTATAGCAGTTTATATAACGTCATGTTATTTTTTCGCGTAGAGTTTAAAAGTGGAATAAATATATAGGGCGTTCCATTTAAAATAACGGAGTAAGCATACGTTTGGTCTACTTCGAGAACACTCTATATAGTCAGAAATGTTTTTAGGTTATGTAGTATTAAATTCTATAAAGTTTTTGTTTAAAAGACTTTTTTTTCTACAATAAAAAATAGAGTTGTAATCAAAGATCCAATCTTAGTTACCGGATAAATAAACTTGTAGCAAGGATACGAAAAAATGAGATCAGTTCATTACATACAAGCATTGGTGAAATCAAATTTTAAATTTATTTTACTGTTTTCAAGTTATTTTTAAAAATGCGCTATAAATTTTTTATTATATAAAATTTCAATAAATAGTTTTGATATTTTTGATGTAGTTTTGTTAGTATTTTTATTAATATTTCTACATAATCTATAGTTATGGCGCTATATTATTTTGGCAAAAAGGAAAAAACCTCCGCTTAGAATTCATTAAAATTAATAATTTGAATTTTATACTTTAAACCTCAATAAGTGAACAATTAAAAAAAATTAGAATGAAAAGTACATACCAAAAAGTAGGATATGAGATTTTGTAATCCTCTTGGATCAATAAATTACTTCTAAGGAATCTCGTCTAACCAACAAGCGAATTGAAAGCTAAACACATATGTATAGGATTTCAAAGCGACCGCCTTTTAATACCTATATACTATCTTATCAGAGACCGTTTTGAGTGGTATGATGACACGAAACATTAAATCATCCAATAGATAGATAGATTTTTTCATGGAAGCGACACAAAAAGTGTATAGGACAAGTCATAAAATAAATATATATGTAAAACACAATAATTACAAAACAACTATTTAAAAAGTGCGACAAACTATCTCAGGCGCTCAGCGCTAAAACAACAAGGAGTGCATCCGTCTCTTAAAGATTTTATCATTATTCAAGGACACTATTTCGGGCGGTAGTAAATAGAAAAGTGTCAACCCAGCTGACGTTGGGGATCTCCTTGTTAAGTTGAGCCTACTTAAGGGTGTACTATATTTACTTTTTTGTCTCGTTTCATATGAATGCAGGTCACCAAAATGTGCATCAAAAGTTCCAGTATATACACACTAGGCAAGGGCAAGATATTAAATTTGATGAAATATGGCCGACAAGTGTCTGTTCTTTTAATATTTGCCATGCACCGAATAACACGCTTCTGAGCCAGAAAGACTTCGTTTGATGAAACCGCCGCGCCCCAGAATACAATGTCATACTGGATAACACTGTGTACCCGACCATAATAAAAGCTAAGTAAGTAATTAAAGTCTATTATGTTTTAAATTTCTAATTTGGAAACATGCCGAATTGATTTTCTTAACTAAAGCGAGACAATGATTTTTCCAACTCAAAATTTCATCAATATTTAAACCCAAAAATTTTACGGTAGTTTTTTGTTCCAAATCAAAACCACTAACCTGTACATTATCATTAGAAACCGGCTTATTTTTAGAGTTAGAAGGACGGAAACGCATATAATTCGTTTTATATAGATTCATGCATAGTTTATTGATGTTAAACCACCGACCCAGGTCATCCAGAAGTCTCTCTGCCCTTTTACATACATCCTTAGTAAACGCACCGGTTACTACAGCAGAGGTGCCATCTGCGTAAATGATGCACAAAGTTAACAATATCGTTGATAAACAGGATGAAAAGAATTGGACCCAAGATTGAGCCCTAGTGCACTCCCATTGCAATAGGTAACTGAATAGACACAACATCCCTAATTAAACCATGTTCGTCCTTAAGATATTTCTACATATTGAAATCTGTTTGACAGATATGATAAAAACCAATCTGCCATTACACAACGAATGCCGTAAAGATCGTGATCAACACAGTCAAAGGCACGAGATAGATCGCAAAAGACTCCGGCCGAATATTCACCCCTATCTAGAGATTTATACACGTCGTTTGTAAATTGAAGCATAGCGGATATTGTGGAAAATTGTTTTCTAAAACCATGTTGTCTATTTGTAATTATATTGTTCTTTTCCAGGTGACTAAGCAATCTGTTCAATATTGCGTACTCAAAAACCTTGGAAAGACTTGAACTTATTGAAATGGGGCGATAATTCGATATAGTAGAGACTGAATCTTTTTTCTGTATAGGATAAACTGCCGAAATTTTAAGTAGATCAGGATACACACCATCCTCCAAAGATAAGTTAATCAGCTGGGTCAGCGGTTCAACGATATAGGGGAAATCCGTATTAATAAGCTACTAGGTATCTCATCCGGGCCCGAACTATTTTTATTTTTGATTTGATTGAATATGTTTAAGACTTCTTGTTCGTGAAACGGCAAGGCGCACATGCTACCGCATGGACTTAAATTTACCCCAAAAGAGCAAGAGCCCGCGGACACAGGATGAGTGGAAGCCGCGGTCCTTCTAGACTCACCAACAAAAAACTCATTGAAGGCAGCTGCAACCTGAGTGGTCCCATCAACCGCCACATTGTCAATCAAAAGTGCAATATTGCCGGCGCTCCTGCCATTAGAGTCCGACATAATAGACCACGCGGTTTTACTTGGGTTACTGGAAATAGCAATTTATTTATTTATTTTATGTCATGGTTCAAGAAAACATGGACATAGTCAGAAAATAAAATACATGAGTAATATAATGTAAAATCAGTGAATAAAAATTACACAAAATAGAACAAATAACTAAAAATGATGATACTAAGATAACTACCTTAATTAACTTTCCACAAATTCCTCGATAGCATAATAACATTTTTTCGAGAAGAAATTTTTTTAACTTGAACTTAAATTCTCTCAACGATTGCAATTTTTTTATTGCCTGAGGTAATTTGTTATAAAATATTACTGCTCTATACTTATTCGTCTCGTATAACTTCGTAGTATGAGAGGGTACTGCTAAATCTAGGCAATGGCGTGTATGCATTACCTTATAAATATCCCTGTTTTTGACGAATTTTTTTTCATTAGCTTTAGAAAATTTCAGGATTTCAAATATGTCTAAACATGGCAGAGGCAGAATATTTTAATTAATTCTTTAAAAAGTGGCCGACACGATACCAAAGACGATACACACAGCATGCTTCTAATGATACGTTTTTATAATATAAATAATCGTCTAGCACCAACTGATGAGCCCCAAAAGATTAGGCTATAACTGAGACAAGACTCAACGTATGCAAAATAAAACAATCTAAGCGAGTGCACATTCACGGCGCAACGGAGGTTACGAATGGCATACAAAGCAGTACATAATCTACCCTCAAGCATCTCGCAATGACTGTTAAATTTTAGATTGTGATCAACAAGAAGTCCCAAAAATTTAACCACCGCATCAGACCAATCAGTCATCTGATTTATTACTGTTGCAATAGAAAGTGAAAGGGCGACGTTCTCGACAGCAGAAACAATACAGTTCGTGTCGTCAGCATATTGTGAAAGGGTGCATGATGGCAAAAGAGAGATGGAGATCATTAACGTAAACTAAAAATAGGGTCGGCCCTGGAATCGACCCCTGGGAACGCCGCAGCTTATTTCTAGATCCTTGGTATATTCTTTGAACTTAACGTTATCAAAATTCATCGTTAGCGCTACCCTAGAGGTCTTACCGCTGAAGTACGATGCAAATAAATCCCGCACCCCAAGAGTTCGCAATTTCACCAACAGTAGCGAATGATCCAAAACATCGAAGGCCTTCGTCAGGTCGAAGAAAACATCCGCAACAGCACCCCTCTTGTCTAAGACATTATATACCGTATTGAGTACAGGAGATATGGCGTCATACGTCGACCTACCAACGATGAATCCATACTGGTTAGGGGATATTAGTTTATGTTTTAATAATCTTACGGTTAAAGAAATCTCTCTGGGACCTCCTCACCAATCCAGCGTGAGAACGCCTTACCCTTTCGTAGGGCTCAATAAAGGACGGATACCGCAGCCGCAGACTATATAAGTTTCTTAAGTTACAACTGGATACACGAACATCATCACTAATCCAGCCATCGCGATTTGATACATTATTGCAAGAAATAAGTTTTTTTGGAAAACAAATTTGGAATGAGACACGATAGTTTCATGCAAGAATTGGAAGGCTTCATCAAAATTATTGAATTGACTAAAGTCCGGCCAAACTTGGTTAGAGAGGTACATTTGGAATCGTTGAATAGATTGTATATTAAATACACGAGAGAGGTTTTTAGAGGAACTGTCGACACTCGCACTTTCAAACAATATGAAATACATTTAAAACACTTTGAAACTTAGGGTCATTAGTTAGAAATAAACAAAGTTTAGTAAATCTGACAGAACATCCAGAAATTTTTAAAAATTTCCATTTGGGGATCTATAACAATTTATTAGTGTCACGGAAATATCACTAATATCGCACACTTCAATATCCAATTCAAAATAATTACAAAAAGCGGTTATTTCTAGAAATGGTTCATATTAACAGTAATCAAAATTCCATCAATTTCAAAACAGACACAAATCAACTTAACCATATTTATTGTAACATTTTACATAATATCTAGTAACATTACCAAATTTACAAAAATGTTTTTTTGACTTTTTAAAATTCTAAATTCAAAACATTTTATTATTTTAATTGAATTTGTAAGTATTATTTTTACATCTTTCATCACTATTGCTTCATATCCTTTGTAATATTGTAGATTTCCTCCTGAAGAAGTCATAAAATATATGACGAAATATTGAGGCGATTAAGTAGTTTTATTAGACCGAATTATCCATACTTACATCTAATTTTATTCCTTAACCAAGTAACCGGTCGGTACTCCTTTTCAAATGAAAAAAAGTAATAACTAGAAAATTGTGTAGGTATGCATTTGATAGTACATATATGTATCTATTAATAAACATAGTACTTATTGTTATTTACATGGAAAATATAAATAATCTACTTATCTAAATATCTTTACTACGTTTTTAGATCATTTATCCATTATATCTCATTATTTATATTTAAACGTATTCGATTAGCGCATGTGATGTCGCACACGCACTGAATTTATGATCGCTGTGAGGTATTGCTGATAAGCTTAAAAAAATATCTTTATAAGGAGGTGTCTTCAGTGCTCATATTTAGTTATTTATCACCGATGATATTAAATGATTTCTAATGGAATCCTTATCTGCAGATCTTCACATGCAGATTAGATAATTCCCATAGTATTTAAATTTTATCTAGATTGAGTATTTGAATATCGAATATGCCATAAATCATTGCCTCCCTTCGAAATGCGTATATATAGAGCAACAGAGGTTAAGAGTTGCAATTCAGGGCTCATTGACGACTATAGTTGTAAACTACTAAAAAATATTTGAGAGAGATTATTACCGGTAAACAATAATTGGGAGAGGGAAACTATTGATACTACCCCTACACAGTTAAATATTTATCTTTTTTTTGTGGTGTTTGTGATTTTGGAGATATTAGGGCAAATAGCGAAGGGTAGTGTTGCCGATAGGGCGCTTCACTCTCCGTAAACGTGGAATTTAGCAACTAAGAGAGTTGCCGTTGTTCTTATACTACTTTAGTTTATAAATCCACCAAGTGTCTTAAGGGGGTCACTACATATCTTTAAAATCTTTATCCATATGCGAAAACCGCCATTACGTATGTCCCTTTTTCTCAGAAACTCCGTATCTGATGTCATTGATTTTTTTTACACACGTTATCTAGTATTGTCCTAACAGTTGTGTGTGAAAGATTTCATAATATTTCTAAAGACTTTCTTTTTGCATTTTACAAAATCGATATTTTCTTCGCTTGTGCTTTTTAACATACTTGTCCCGTTTACTCGCAACCTGTTCAAAGTATTGCGATATATTTTTTTTCTAAATGTAGAATTAGATAGAGAATATACTGAATGAAGCGTTTTTTAAAATAAACTTCTGCTCTTTAAACAACAAAATTGGAAATTTTAAAAAAGTGAGCGAAGAAATTCAAAAAAAAACGTCTTTAGACATTTCATGAAATCTTTCACTTAAACTGTTGGAACAACACTAGATAAAAATTCAATGAGATCAGACACGGCGTTTCTGAGAAAAAGGGACACACGCAATGGCGGTTTTCCCATATGGATAAAGATATGTAATGAGCCCCTTAAGTCTGACAGTCGTATACTTGTGTAGCTGAAGTTTGGAGTTATGTATGTAAATCGCTGTTGTTATTATTACGTATAATAACAGAGTGAAGAAGAGGGCTTATGGTATAACGTCAGGATCAAGATAGAAATTAGAAGCAGATGCCAGAATGTTGGGGAAAGATACCAAATGAGAAAGTTGAGAACTCCTTTTATTTGTTTCTATAGCTTTCGAAATAAATTCATTTCGTCTTCAGTAGATAACAACTGTAATGAGATTTAAGTTACTTACAATAGGAGTAACATTTTTCTCCAATATTGTGACATTTATTACGAATTTGTAGAGGTAAAAGTAAAAAGTTTTTAAAATGTATGATTATGCAATGATATAATGTTGTGATACTGCTGAGAATTCAAAGAATAATGAAATTAGCAAAATTTTAATTAAAAGAAAGAATCACCTCATTTTTTTATACATATAAATTGTGGCAGCCATAAAGTTTCCAATAGCAGGGCTTATGTTAATACGAAGGAAATTCATACCGATCATGACCCTTATTAGTGATATAACCATGATGGATATAGTATATGCAGAACGCTATACATCCTAAAGACTTAATTTTGAATTGAATGTTCGAGGATATTTGCTATGAGACTTTTTGTAACCTTGTAGAACTATTTCACCTATATATACATTGGAAACTTAAGCATTTTGTGCATTATAATAATACAGCAAACGATATTCTTTTCTAAAAGACGATTCTGTAACAGCCTAAACAAATTAAGCTAGCAGTAGCTACTAAGGTGATCAACTTTTTGTTTCAGTTTTGGCGCTGGTTAAACTGAATTTTATCCCTTATGAAACCCTGGTAAAGAATCTAGAAAGAACAACGGTCATTCCAGGATCTTTTAGAAATGCACCAGGTGGCTAAAAAAAAGCCTATTCCAAACTTGAAGCTATTTTAGCTAAGAATCCGGGATTTTCCGTTTTGTACGAAATATCTCAAGTATTGAATGGATCTGGTTCGAATGACCGCACCATAGCAGTAGAAAAGTTGCCACAGTACGAATACGCACCAATAACAACGTGTGATGTCGAACGATCCTTTTCACATTACAAAAATATTCTATCTGGTAGGAGATACAATTTCACTCCAGAAAATTTAGGAAAATTTTGAAAATATGTTTACAGCTCATCTCCCGTATTATTTTTTTCCTGGCATCAATTTTAAATAAAAAAGAGAGTGATTTTATAATGCATATTTTCCATATTCAAATGCATATTTTGCCTATTTAAATGCATATTTTATATTAGAGCATATCTTGCGTGCATATTTTGATATTTTTAGTGCATATAAAATCCGGCCTTTATAGTAAGCAATTAAAAAAAAGTAAAATGAAAAGTACATACCAAAAAGTAGGATATGAGATTTTGTAATCCTCTTAGATCAATAAGTTACTTCTAAGGAATCTCGTCTAACCAACAAGCGAATTGAAAGCTAAACACATATGTATAGGATTTCAAAGCGACCGTCTTTTAATACCTAGTATACTATCTTATCAGAGGCCGCTTTGGATAGTGTGATAACACGAAACATCAAACCGTCCAATAAATCTCTCAGTACATAATCTAATCAAAATCAAACTTCGTTTCATTGTACAAATATTTGAGATGAATTACATCATTTAGGTGTGATGTTAATGAATCTTTGATCCTATCAACTACTTCTACCAAAATAAAGAAAATGTTTTTTTTTTTTCTTAGCCAGCGTATTTGTATTTTAAGACTTTAAGAATGTAGTATGTACACAATTTAAAAAAAATATTTTACAAAATGGAATATATATAATTGAAATGATTAATCTCATTAGGTAGTAATATCATACCCCCATAATAAATATTATTGATTAGTGTGTCGAGCACTAGACAGCTGGACTTAGGTCACTCTTATATATACTTCAGCAGTACGGGCCTTGAAGGAACTTGGCTTGGGGTGCCGGAACACACCGAGCCTCTGAGAAGTGTTGTACGAATGGTCTCACCCATCAACAGCCGGTCCCGCATATTGCTGCTTCACTCGCAAGATTGGCAATGATGCACTCTTCCTTCTTAGCCGTACTGTCTGCTTATAACTATTACTAGCTAAGTCTAGACTTTCAAAATAGTCCAGAATTTTGTTGCTAATTTAACACTCAAAATGCACACTCCATTTATTGTTTATCACTACATATAGAAGGAAGTTAAACTATTTACTATATTACACTTGTGTGTGTGTGTGTGGAACGCTTCTTAATTTTACCCTCTTAATTAGGCCTATCATCCTTGAGAGCGGCTTCTTTGTGTAACTGCTAATTGTAGGGTACTCCGCACTTAGCAACCTTGTCCTCGCCAAGCCGTCACATTGGCACAGCACATGAATTTATATTTCTTCCACCTCTTGGCAGAATGTACAGCTCCTGCCACAAAAAAAGGTTAACAATCTGAATCGCGATTTTGATTATATATTCTCAGGTTGAACTATACATACAATTGTGTTTATTGGAGGTAATTTTATCCATGCCAGCGGAAGAGTAGCGCACATACGTAATGTCTACTCGTATTTGATAAATTCATAGTTTATATCCGCTATTTATTTGGTAAATTGTCTATGAAAGTTGTTTTGGCGGCCTTGATTTATTATTATTAGTTTTCAAATAAGGGTATCCATTCAGTTTAAGATGCAACAAGTTTGCGGCAAAAACCACAAAGAGAAACGTTTGTGTTTATCTGATACTCGCCTCTTATGACATATGTATAAACATATTTTTCATTGAAACCTCGCATAACTAAAATACGTACAGTTATGGGCACATGTCATACGCATGCATATTCTTTCATAATAAAATTAATGAAACATTTCAATTAAAATTTTGTATAGCTTTAATTTTTTTTATTATCTCTCAATACTTCCTAAATAGTTAGCTTTTCATTGCCTTTTTACAACATACTGAAAAATAAATTGCAATTAACTCTTATCTGCGGTTGTATATCTCGACACTAATATTAGGTCTCTCTTATATTTTTAATAGTCAAAAAATTAGAACACTAAATAGTTGAAATGAAAGTAGTAGGTGTTACAGAAATCAAGGCATCCTTATAAATTTGATGGTGTCATCGGTAAATATGGGGACAATTTTGTGTTTCAGCACAATAACTGTCCCGTGCAGAAATCGCAAATTGTGCAAGAATGGATACGTTCCGCAAACATTTATTTAACAAGTATTGACCTGGCCTCTAAATAGTCCGGACTTAAGTCCTATTGAAAATGTTTGAGCTGCATTAAAGCCTAATACATATTTATACATATATAAAGACTTCATTCCAGAAAATGCAGATAAACTATGAAACTTCTAGAAAGTAATCGAACATAATCGGGGCTGGAGACATTGGATGCTTCAAGATTGAAGAAATGAATTTATAATAATAATAATAATAATAATAATAATAATAATATAAGTTTATTGTAATATAACAAAGGATATTACAAGACGTCCATAAAACTAAATACAAAATTAATAGCAATCATACTTTCAATATAACAGAAAATCGTTAATACTATATGGTTCAATTTCACAAAGAAAATGAAACAATCTTGTCCTAAAAGTAGGAAGTGACTCAATCATTTTTAATTCAGTTGGCAGTGCATTATAAAACTTGAGGCAAATATAGGTAATATTTCGTTGAGTTAGTGATAATCTACACAGAGGATAGCAGTAGTCATGCCTGTTTCTTGTGAAGTAATCGTGTAGTATTGTATTGTGAGAGAAGAGATGTTTGTTTTTAAAAAGAAAAAGTATAGATTGAAATATAAAGATTGCGTATAACGTAAGTAATTTATTATTCTTGAAAAGATCCCGACATGACTGTGCAGGGCTCAATTTATAAATTATACGCAAAATTTTTTTTTGAGTTGAAAATAATCTGGGCATGTCACTGCTATCTCTCCACAACACAATTCCATAATTGAGATGACGGTAACAACAACCAAAATACATTGTGCGAAGAGTATGTGTGTCAACCAGGTCTCGCAATCGCCTTAATCCAAAACTGATACTGTTTAATTTTTTTACAATGACATCAATGTGCTGTGTCCATTTCAAGTGGTCATCTACAGTGAGGCCTAGTAGACGCACTGCACTTTTAACAGAATAAGATACATTATCTATTACAATTTCAGGGGGGTATTTCTGTGATTTGGTTTTAAACAAAATTACTTCTGTTTTACCTTGATTAAGTTTTACATTGTTCATATGCAACCATTCTGTAAGACTTTGTATGTAATTAGAGCTTGTGCTTGTAATGGCGGTTAGCGTATCACCCGTCACAAGGAAGGAGGCATCATCGGCGTAGTTAAAAGTCGACAAACTAGAATCCACCATCGGACCATTTGACAGCATAGATATCGTTGAAATACAAAATAAAAAACAGGGGGCCCAGAATACTACCTTGGGGAACACCTTTGGTTAGTGTTATCTCCTTTGATCTAAAAGTGCGATTGTTGCTGCGAATTACTACTGACTGTATTCGATGAGATATATATGAGCGTACCCATGACAGGGTCATACCCCTGATTCCATAGCATTCCAGCTTATACAATAACATGCGATGATCTATGCTGTCAAAGGCCCTGGACAAATCCAGCAGAAAACCACAAGCAAGTTTTTCCTGTTCCAAACCCGACAACACCGCTTCAATGAAATCGAAAAGCGCTGTTTCAGTGCTTTTACCTTTTACAAATCCATGCTGAGACTTGTTTAACAGATTGTACTTTTGGATGAAATCTATTAATTTATGCATGTTATAATTAGATAAAGCAGTAAAATAAAAACAACATTTTGTTGTTACAGTATCACATGCGTATATGTATGATACGTTACTAGCAAATTAAAAATCAACTTAAATGTCAAAATATTTGGTAGGCTTAATCGTCAAATATTTTTTGAAAATTGTCAAGTTAGCGCGGTTTTTCAAAAAGTGTTCAATATTTTAACTGAAATTTAATACCTAATAATTTAACAATTATCTCATAAATGGTCTCAGACTGGGTCGAATGTACTAATGTCATCTGTCAATAATGTCACATATAAGATTAGAAACTTTTTTTTTTATTAGATGTACTGTTTCATCATGTCAGTGTCACTTACTTTCCGCCTTAAGGAGGAAAAGTACAACTTTCCTTCCTCAAATGAGGTGCTGGGAAAAATTATATTTAATTCAAATATTATGACCTTGTCAGTAGTTCACAATAATAAATATTATGAAAAATAAACTGAGAGTTAATTCTCTGTTTAATATTTTGTTATTCATTTTATTTTTCTAAATGAGTTCTGAATGACGAAAATAACTTTTCTTTAACATCAACGTAAGCTGCTTTTGAAGACACGAATAAACATTGATATCTTATCTAATTCCCATTAACGTAATGCAGTTCTCTCACAATACTTACCTTCGAAAATTCGCTGTGCTGTATTCTTCACACATTAAGTGCATTTACAAGCTCTTTACAACTAGCAGTAAAAAATATTTTTTTAATTTACAATCTATTTAACTACCTCATATGGTTTACTAAATTAATGAAGTAAAAGTGTTAATACAACGTGAAAAGATATCTAGAACCATCGTAATATAGTATAGAAATTAGGCGTTCGTACTGAAAATTATAAAATTGATGATTATTGGTAAATTTTCATTCCAAGTAAAAAAAATATTTTTACATAGGTATGAATAGCAATATTTTTTACTTGAATATAAAATTCTGAAGAGTAAAGAGCTACACAATGTAAGTATATTGCGTTTCTTCAACTTACGGCGTGATAAATTCTGGATTTCTTACAATATATGGATGGAATGAAGTTACTTATCCCCTTAAAAAAAGTAAGAAAAGTTACCAGAGTGTACTGGAATATATATTCTACATTCTTGTATTTAAACTCATACTTGCTTACTAATATTCGAAATAATAATTTCTAGGTTTTTTTTTTTTTTTGCAAAAGGATAGCTGCTTTTTAAAAACACATAAATATTTAGTATGTCAGAAAACTAATTATATATAGAGGCGTAAACGTTTAAGGAGTATTTATTACTCAAATATGTTAGTATATAAAAATGAACTCAATATTAAACATAGCAGCATCCAATTCACTAACAGTATGTACGCTCCGCCTATCATTCCGCGACTACCGCCTCGCTCGCTGGCACATTCGCCTGCTGACTAGTCCGTCCTCGACTGGAATATTCACGCCTAAAAACATACGACTCTAATATTCTACTAAACATAATTATTAAAGCAAACTGTATCATCCAATTAGCTTCACCTATTATCCCATCTCAATTGCTGAGTTGACATTAACATGACTATCTCATGACCGAAATAAACATCCCGCCTCTGTGGCTGACATCTAGAAGCCATGTCAATTCATCATAACCTCCATTTAGCCATGCTTATTCTAACAGATTTCTCTTTTGCAGCTTACACTGCCACCATCTCAATTCATCATCGAGCAACCATTTAGCAGCTACCCAACAAGATTTTACTTATGCGAGCTTGACATCTAGCCATGGCCATTCATTTCATACGATGAGCATACTATGCCATGCCTATCTCCAACAATTCTACTTATGCGATGTTGACATCTAGCATCCATCTCAATTCAACGATGAGCAACCATTACCATGCCTATCCCAACAAGATTCTACTTTTGCGAGTTGACATCTAGCCATGCATCTAATTCATACATTGAGCATACCATTTAGCCAGCCATCTCGCCTTTCGACTCTACCATTCCCGACCGCATCTTTATATAAAATGAGCTTCTACTGAAATTAAAATATGATTATGTAAATTTCATTCCAAGTAAAAAAAATATTTTACATGTATGAAAGCATATTTTTACTTGAATATAAATCTGAAGAGTAAAACTACATAAGTAAGTTATGCGTTCTTCAAACATATGGTAAATCTGATTTCTTACAAAATGGAAGAAAAGTTACTTATCCTCTAAAAACTAAAAAAGGTACCAAGGACTGAATATAATTACATCTTATTTAAACTCTCTACTACAAATTCGAAATAATAATTCTAGTTTTTTTTTTGCAAAAGATAGCGCTTTTAAAAACACAAAATATTAGTATGCTTATCTAGATCTTATAACAGTGAAAATCAAATTGGGATTTATACTCACAATCATACTTCATCTAATTTGCAATTTTATTCGATCTACAAAACTGGTTTTAAGTGCTACATACATTTATTCATGTTATTTACGCAGGGAGTAAGTGTTTTTGGTATTTTTTCGAACACCTTTGCTTATGAAGATCTGATTAAAAGAAAGGCAAGAACATAATACATGGATTAGTTTATTAAACAGTTATAGTATACAAACATGATATCAATAAGTGTTTACAACATTAAAATTACAAATTAATATTTATCCCTAAAAGTACAATTAAATAAAGTAAATTGGAAAGAAATAATATTAAAATAATAAGGAATATTTCTAAACAGATTTAAGTAACTTACAATTACTAGCCTTCATAAACTATTTAATTACACAGCGAAATACAGATTAAACTAAGTGAATAATAATACTACACTAATTCCTTCGAAAACTTACAATAAATTAAATTGATTACAACATTTATTTGATTACTTGCATAACATCTGCGAATGTGCCTACTCGAGAGACCTCAAAACAAAATACTAATCTGCTGTTCTGCTATTATAGCGCCATTATTATAGTGTCTTTTTATTTATTTTCTTTATTTTTTACGCACCGCGCAAAAATATGTTCCGGATCAACTCCTCCGCGATTCTTGCTTTTATCAGTGCAAGCTTTATTTGTGTATTTACTTATTTCTCAATTTGTCAATCCATCTCTAACTCTCAGAGGTGATTGCCAAGCAGACACATTTCTTGGTCTATTATGTTAAACCCAATTCCTTTCTATATAGTATGTTTTTAAAAAGAAAATCCCCTTTCACTGGTAATTATAATTAGGAAAAAATAGAATGTTTCCAATTAGTATATACACTACACTACCTACGATTCAACATTTTTCTGTCAAAGAATTTACACCTCCAAACATACATTTAAAAAAACAATAAAGAATCCGTACTTTCGAGACAAACTACTTTATTCTGTTACTTTACAAAGCAGGAAATTAAGTTTTAACCATTGTTTTCCGAAGAAGTGGAAATATATTATTCATCAGTAATATTAAGCTTATCCTTACGATAGGTAAAATATGTGCAACGTGCTGCAAAACATTCATGAAGTTTCTAAGAAACATATTTTACTACTTCTTATAAATCTTTACAGCACTTTTCAGATTGGCGCTCCATTTTTTACGCTCTCATCTTAACATCGAGTTTTGTTACTCCATTTTAGAAAATTCTCAAAGCTTTACAGCTAGATATTCTATTCCACAATCAGTCCTACTTACTTTTTATTCATGAATTAATTTTAAGGAGCAAGTAAAACATAAACGCCTCAAACTTACCACGAATGAGTTCAAGGTAGCTACCTGAAGAGCAGTTCAGGGTAGTCCATGTGTTATGATGATGTTGAATGGACTCATGAAGGTCATGGATTGGACTTTTGAATAGTACGATAATAGAATTGATTAATACCTACCATCATGACAGAATGTTAAAATGTTTTTTGACAACCAGTTTGCTTTTTATTTGGAAATCTTTCGTTGAGATAGTAGGTTTATGTCTACTAAAACAAAAAAAAAAAAGGAAACTATAAGAGGAAGTATTACGACGGACGACGGATTCAAGACGATGGTGACGGTTCTCTTCTTTTCTGCTAAGCTTCATTGGTCAATTCTGATGAACTTCGATGTATAACTCAGCGCTGAAACATTTATGATTGCCATCTTAATAAATCTTAATTTTGATCTAATATTCCTAGAAAGCCAAATTGACACTAAGAATTTCTGATTAGTTACTACAGAAATTAAAATGAAGCATCAAAAATAAAAGACGTACTATCTTCAGGATAACTTCATACAAAAAATAAGTATTACCTTTATAATTTCAAAGACTGCTATCTTTAATTAAACAACAAATTTAATATCAACTTCGCACAAGAACTATTTATAATGGGCACAGAGCAACAAACAATTCGGAAATTTCACCCAATTTTGAAATTTTTGGATGTGAAGAATGTTTTTCCAAAACAGTCAGACATTGAGATACCCACATGTTGAGGGGGTTGGAGGGGTGTGAGCATCTTGCTGGCCATTATATTTTGTTTCAATCTTTGTGATGCTTTGCCACATCCACTGATATGCATGTCGAGGTATTTTTGAAGCTATTTACAAAGCATTCGCCATAAGGTGATCCAACGTTTCTCTTTTGTCACACACACCCACGCACAGCATTTGGTGTCTTCTGGTTAAACGCAGGATTCCTTCTTGTTGGCCTTCGTCGCTATTATTGTTTGTTGAATAGTAGCTATATGTTCTTCAGTTGCTCGTCTTGTAGCCATGCTTGTGAAGACATTGCTCACAGTTAGCCTTTCAATAGCGGTACATATTACCATGTAATGATCTATTCTCCATTTTTCTCTAATTTTTCGGGCTTGCGAATCTCTGTAGAGAGTCGTAAGATCTGCTAATTGCAACGGTTGTAATCTTTAATTTTGTTTACTAGCTTGGTGTTTGTTTCCAAACTAATCTCTTAATCTTCTTACTTGTGCTAAATATCTAGAATTGGCCACTAGAAATATCTCTTTCACCTTGCAACCTCTTCAGTAGCGCTTGAGGGTGCTGTTGCGACTGCAATTTACTATGGTTTTGTGTCTTGTTCTATTAAGTTGTTTGTTGTCAATTCAAAACCCAAGTTAGACGCTGATATCGAGGTTGTAAGCGCGACTAATTGGCCTTGATAGTATTTCTTATTGACGATTTGTTGCGCCAGACATCTTAGGCTTTGTAAATATTTATCATTATCTGTTTCCTCGCATTTATTATTAATTTTTTTCAGGCTTGTAATAGCCCAAGTATCTGCTAGTTCCTCTTGCCATTCCACTAATGTACTTTAACCTGCTGCTGCTCATATCCAAGATTTCCATTTATAACCTTTTCCATGCAGCTTTGCATTTTACGTTTGTCTAAGCCTAAATTACTACACCAGGCAGCAGATCATGAAGATCACCCTTTAGTTGAGCATAGATTTTCAAACCGTTCAATGTGCCATAGATGATTGGTTTCAGTATATATGTTATATTATTATAATTCTCTCTCTATTACTTTACAATTACACTATTAATTCAAATGGTTTAATTTTTAATAAACTGTGTATAATATATTATGATGTAATTGTAAAGCAACCTCATCTGTGTTCCCATTTCAGATAAGAAAATGCTATAGTTGATGCATGCGTTTCACATGCAGTTCCCGGGAAAGTAACATAATATCCGTAAGAACTAAGTTACGCGGAAGATAAGGTCGCCTTTACGAAAAGGACGCAAATAAAGGAATAACAACTTGTACTCAATTGAGGCACTTGCAATTTTGCAACGTTTGTAACAAAAAGAATAAACATTGGAAATTCTTCTCTGTCAACACGTCTTTCATTTCAACAACCTACGCTGCAAAAGTTATATAGACTTTCTATCTTATATCCCTTGCATTGTTTCTTTAGTAAAAAAGTGAGTAGTTTCAGGCCATACAAAACTAAAGGCATTACGTACATTCACTGAAACTTGCTTCTTCGTGATATTAAAATTGATTTTCTTCTTTGTCTTGACTTTATTTATTATGACACTATCTTGCAATCTTCATTTTTCGCGTGGCAATCCGATTGTTTTTATGCTATAATCTTAGATAATATTAATCGTTAAAATTCCGGATGTTCCGTCTCATCTCTTCATTTAGAACTCATCATCTTTCCACGCAGTTATTTTTACCGTTCTTGTTCTGTTGTGCTATAGTTCGTGTTGCTCTTCTACAGATTAGACCCGCTCTATTCATGCGGTGCAGGTCTTTACCGATTCATATACTTTTCTTGTGACGCTGAAATAAACTAAAAGTTCTATTAGATCTGCTATTAACGACTTATACCTTGTTTCGAAACCAATGGTTTAACTTGATGCTTGTTGAAGCCAACAAATAGAGGGGCTTTTTAGAAGATTTATAGCATTTGATGTACAATAAATTTTCAAAGATCATTAGAGGTGATCAAGGTGGAGATTTTTTAATTTATATTTGGAAATGTCAATGTAAAGTTGTAATTTCTATTTAAGAGGACACTAAACTGATTTTTTCTTAGATAAACTATTAAGCTTGAACTCTTTCCAATAACTTCATTAAATCTAGCTAGCTCGAATATTCATTAAAACAGAAAAATATCTGAGAAGAAGAACTATATCATATTGATATAGTTGCTATGATTTCTTACAAAGCAGCATACTTTGATTTTCGAAAGAAGCATTCCTCTATCAATCATCTTGTATGTCTGTTGGGCAAAACACTTAAAAAAGGCTATAGCCGTATAAGCTAGTGAAATCGACCCTCGCATGGATTGGGCCAATATTTTTCTGTGAAACAGTTTTATGTATAATATTGATTTTCGTAAAAGTTTAATTTTAGATGATTTATAGTTTTCGAGTATATGATCATTATAATTACATGTAATTTTTTCGAATATGTTGTAGTAGTTGTCGATAGTGATTATCTGTAGTTTTTTGACGATCCCAGACATCCCCCAAATAAGGCAAAAATATAAGTAAATATGTTAAAAATGTTTTTTTGTATGTTGCCCCTTGGGGACACTCAAAATTTTTTCAGCAAATATACTTACTACATGCCCAAAGAACATGTACAAATTTTAACTCTATACAAGTGGTATAACATCAGTAAAATGTAGGAATATTAATTAAGTAAACTGTATTTGTATAAATTGTATTCATGTGAAATTTGTATTTGTCGGTTGGATGTATACTGCCGAATTATTAGAATTTCTTCTATTTTGATGATTCCCAAAATGTAAATTTCTATTATTCTAATGATTACTACCATGAATCTGACTAAGAAATTGCTGAATACTTTGATTTTTGATTTTGTGAATAATGTTGTCTTTCATCACAGCTATTAATTATCATTATAATTTTGTTTATTCTGTAAGTTTCTATTATGTCCAGTTTTATAAAAATTATTTGACTGTTGTTCAAATTTGTACAAATCATTATATTGATTTAACAAAATAGTAGAATTCCTGATATGTTCTAATTTTTTGATTCAGAGTAGCTTTAACTATTTCACAATTAAAATGCCTTGATAAATATGTTATTAATTCATATTCTTCTAATTTCGGTGTCAAGAATTGCATTTTTGAATATTTTCTAGTAATATATTTTTCCCTTGTTAAATTCCCTCTCTTATAATATTTCCCTTTCAATAACTCATCCCTAACCTTCGATTGTGCTTGCTCCCAACAATACTTCTGTAAAAGTAATTCTTTAAACAAATTCGTATACGAATCTTATACGATATCATGCCAAACTAATGCATTACCTTTTAAAGAAGCTCTAATTACCATTTAAGCGATTATTATTACCGACTATCCTGCACAAAGAATCCACAAACTGTAAAGGATTCTCGATTCCACTAAATACGGGTAAAATATCATGTATTTTAAAATTAAATTTACTCATATTCTGATTGATTTGACTATTTATGTTCTCAAGAATAATATTGTGAATATCAGATCTGATATTATTACTTTGAACGTTTTCTAAATGACTTATTCTAGTAACAAAACTTTCAATCATAAGGCGCATCTGTTCAAACATTTTCTCAGATTTCTCATTCATGTTTTGTGCAAACATGTGAATTCGTCTTTTAAACTGTTAGTTTCAAAATCCCATTATCATTCTTTCTATTTATTGGCATCTTTTAATTTAAACGTTAATAAAAATTAAAATTTTACTAATTAACAATATTCTGACACGTTGGACGCCAATTTATATTATGTCTAAATTTGATTTAATGTTGTCGCTTGATACAAATGTGAGTTCATATCAACTTTCAAATTACATTAAAATTGTAAGGGTGAGAAGACTAAAAAAGTCGTTCTTTCGTTCAAACATGTATTAATATTATCAAATATTAATACATTTTTATAATATACAACGAGTTTTTTACTCCTTTCATCCTTATAATATTCATCGTTCATTGGATACTTAGAACACAATAAAATTAAAATGGTATGGAGGATTTAACCATCTTAAACAATGACCAACCTTCGAATCCTCCTTTATCATAATATAATAATTCATTTCCAGAATTTATAAAAGTAATGCTTGATTTTTGATTCCTCCTTCCTTCCAATGTTCCACTTGCCCAGTTTCTAATTATAAAACTTCCCGAAATTTTCCAATTGTATGACTTTTTTTAGGATTAATCATTTTTTTATTAATTTCTTTCGTTTTTTTTGTAAATATTCTTAATATTTTTAAAAACTTGACATACACAAAAGATTCTTATTCTCTCCTTCTTTATAAAGAAACTTTTCCCCACAATCAATCATTGTCAATATAGCCTCACTAACATTGTGTTAGTGCTGTTTCACCTGCGGTAATCTGGTAAAATATCGGTAAACACACGAAGGATGTTCTGATGGAGTGATGCGATAGTAAATGTTGAGAATAAAAGGTTCGAAAAATTATATCAGTAACGCTTTATTATTAATAAATAAAATAAAATTAGGCAGCAAAAAAAAAAGAAAAAACTTTAACGTTAACAATGACACGTGGTTTGAAAAACCAGATCGCAATTATTTATTTAAAATTAAAGAGGTAAACGGTATATAGCGGTGATTAAAATAGAACAAAGGGTTTCTGGCAATTACGAGTTCTGCGTTGTATACAAAGCACGAGGTGAGGATTAGTAAAGAAAAATAGAAAAAGAAACAAAACTATGAATAAAGAAACGGGTAAATTATAAATAAGGTAAGTAAAAAAATACTTAGCGGTAGCTTGAAGGCAAAGGGCTTCGAAACTAGTGTGTATGTGCTGAACGAGCAATACATGGTCTTTGTGTTTTTCGAATCACAATGGGTCTGAATGTCCAATGAATCGGAAGAGTAACAGAGAGTGAGCGTAGTGCGTGAAGCGCTTATAAGGCCTCGTTAGGTAGGTAACAAAGGGACGAACGAATAGCGACGTTGGAAAGTGCATAAAGGGTCGTAAAACTGCGGTCTTGGGATTTTGGCGCGTAAACTAAATGAATGAATTTAATATTTGAACATGAGTGACGTAAAAAAATCGCATCTGTTACTGCCAGAACCACGGCAAGGAAAATGAAATTAAAATTATCTTCAAATTAACGTTTATACCGCGAATGTTGTCTATGTTCTCGAAAGGAGAAAGCTAAAAGGAATTATTAATTAAAAGTATAAGTCATTTCGATTAATTCAATGTGTAACAATTGTTTTATACTGTGTTGCAGTGGGATTGCGATCGTTTCATTTATGGATTTTAGTTAAATATTATTGTTTAATTAAATTAAGAATTAGACCCTGCAACGCCATTTAGCAGCTAAGTTTCATACTTCTAGCTGGTTCTAACGCATCTTTAGTTACGTGATAGTCAACAGTAATGTCCCATTTTTCGTTATTCATTTTCAAATTATTAGTAATTCAGTGTCCGTCGAAATAGCTTTTTATTGTTCAATTATTAGTTCAAGTTTCGTTCATTAAAATCTTTTCTTTTGCGTGAATTACTCCGCATTGTTAGTTTGTCAGTGACTGATTTGATTCACGTTGTGCATCTTCCGTTTCCGCCCTCTGGCTAAGCAAGGGAGACACACAGAAAGGTTTCTTAACATCTAACGCTCTGTAGTTCTCTCCGTGAAAGTTGTATTTTAGTTACCACGTTTGTTGTGGGATATTGTCACGTGAGGAACCTCCAATATCGAGTGCATTTTCTGTTTTACCTGGGGCTGCCAGGAGAAATGTTCGTTGAATCGATATTTTTCTGAAAAGGGGTTTACAAGCAGTAGCGTAAGCCGGCATTGATTTAGTTGAATGGCGTCATCTTTAGGTCACTGGTAAGCTGACTTTTCTTTCGGTTGTTACCTTTATTAGTTTTGGTAATCCGGTCCTGTCCTTTAGGACCTATTTTGTTTTGGTTTGAATTTAGGGTGAAAGAAGTACCTAATTTCGGGAGACCGCTACCGCTACCCGCGTACAGGGGAGCAAATTTGGACAACGCCTACGACACCAGCGTAACGCTATAAATACCCTCCAGGACACACACACCGACACCCGCCAAAGTTACCAGCTAAATTTTACATATATTTACCTTTAAAATCCTATCACGTCGTAAAGACTGCCAAGTTGAAATTGCTGGACTATATTAAGATTCCAAGTTACATTTCTTAAATACCATCATAATAGTATATTTACTCATTGCACGATCATTAAATATAATTTAGATTACTAGTTAAGTGTAGAGGTTAAGAGCGCGAACACCAATTGTGATCGTAAAATTTGTCAACCTATATATGCTAGGATTTGTATTTCATTGTATTTTATTATTTTGTTTTTTGTAACAAATATACAGTGTCACCCAAAAATTTGTGTTTTAAATAAATAATTTCAATTCGATGAGACCTTCGAGTTTGAGAGCGAACGAACCCCGTAGCAACTGCCGAAATTCGTCAATTTGACATTCTTGTCGAATGACTTCTATCATGTTGTGTAATTTGTTCACCTAATTTAAAAGTATTCAAATAACTCCAAACCCCAAACACAAATACAACGGCTAGAAACATTCAAAACAAATTTATAATCACTGTTATTTTAAAAAATAATTAAATAGGACACAGCTATAAATATGTTACAGAAGTACTGCGTGCTCCATCAGCGCAACATATAAAAAAATATATTAAAACATTTGTTAATACTTTTGCCTTACTTAGATCACGTCTAAAAGTACATTACTATAAAAAGTCCAATATCATTACGACAATATCGTATTTTTATACTGAGAAATTTAATAATTATAAAAAGTGTTAATGATTTGAATTTTATAAAGAGTGATCTAATTCCAATTTTCGAACTTTTATCTTATTATCGAGTCGTATATTGGTATTATTCATTAATTATGGAAAAATTATCGTCACCCAAATGTCCGCCTTTGGACATGTTGCAGCATTCTCCTATCATTAATTAATTATTAATATTATTTAAAGGCCGATTTTACTGGCTTATCCGGCTATAGTCTTTATGTTTTACGTCTAAGAAAATTTGAAAAACTTTCCGTCATAGCAAATCAAGTGAGATAATAATATAAATACATATAATTTGTAGTAAACAATTATAAACACAATTCCACTATAATTAATGTATAATAAATATTTGTCTGTTCACATCATACAAAATCATAAGAGGATCATTTGTAGGGTACATATGGCACATCACACCACTCTCACTTATGTTACCACCTCTATGGTAGTTACTTAGTTTTTATATAATTTTGGGTTCGGGTAAGGGTTACTCTTAGAAATAAAACGCTTATTTCTTAATATTAAAACATATAATTTGAAAAAAATAATAATTTAGAATTTAGTGAGACTGATTTAACCTAAACATGATCCAATAAAAATACTTTTAAAATTAAAATTAAATTACTTAATTTAATGTACTTACATAGCTAAGAATATTCACCGGCCGGCTACCCACTCACACACCACACGCTCTCGTTCGTCTCTCCGTGTCATCACCCGCTTCGCTTGTCCCCCCGGGTATCTATTTTTTTGCTGCTCTAGCTGAATTTACGCGAAGCGAGGAGAATGATTTCACAACTTACTGCTAATTACACTTATAATACTATAGGGGCGTAACACTTATTTTTAATTCCAAGTAGTCGTCGTAGCCACGACGGGAGACGTGCTGTTAATCCACTAAATCTAGACGACTTAAATGATGTTGTGCTAGCTTCCATTGAACCTGTTGTTGTTACGCTGTTGATGTCGGCACCATTCTCCAATAATATTTTTACGATATCAAATCTTTCATATTGAAAAGCTAACGTAAGCGGTGTTCTGCCATCTGTTGTTGCCCTATTGACGTCGGCACCTTTTTCCAATAATATTTTTACGATATCAAATTCCTTAAAACGCAAAGCAAATATAAGCGGTGTGTCACCAAATAGTGATGCGGCATTGACGTCGGCACCTTTTTCCAATAATATTTTTACGATATCAAATTCCTTAAAACGCAAAGCCAATATAAGCGGTGTGTCACCAAATAGTGGTGCGGCATTGACGTCGGCACCTTTTTCCAATAATATTTTTACGATATCAAATCTTTCATATTGAAAAGCTAACGTAAGCGGTGTTCTGCCATCTGTTGTTGCCCTATTGAGGTCGGCACCTTTTTCCAATAATATTTTTACGATATCAAATTCCTTAAAACGCAAAGCCAATATAAGCGGTGTTCTGCCATCTGTTGTTGCCCTATTGATGTCGGCACCTTTTTCCAATAATATTTTTACGATATCTAATCTACCATATCGAGAAGCGAACATAAGCGGTGTTTCACCATCTGTTGTTGCACCATTGACGTCGGCACCTTTTTCCAATAATATTTTTACGATATCTAATCTACCATATCGAGAAGCGAACATAAGCGGTGTTTCACCATCTGTTGTTGCACCATTGACGTCGGCACCTTTTTCCAATAATATTTTTACGATATCTAAATTACCACATTCAGAAGCCAACATAAGCGATGTTGTGCCACCTCTTGTTGCCCTATTGACGTCGGCACCTTTTTCCAATAATATTTTTACGATATCTAAATTACCACATTCAGAAGCCAACATAAGCGATGTTGTGCCACCTCTTGTTGCCCTATTGACGTCGGCACCTTTTTCCAATAATATTTTTACGATATCTAATCTACCATATTTAGAAGCGAACATAAGCGGTGTTTTGTCAACTCTTGTTGCCCTATTGACGTCGGCACCTTTTTCCAATAATATTTTTACGATATCTAATCTACCATATTTAGAAGCGAACATAAGCGGTGTTTTGTCAACTCTTGTTGTCCTATTGATGTCGGCACCTTTTTCCAATAATATTTTTACGATATCTAATTCGCCATATTCAGCAGCGAACAAAAGCGGTGTTTTACCATACATTTCTGCGTCATTCAAGGCCGCACCTTTTTTCAATAATATTTTTACGATATCTGATTTACCATTTTTAGAAGCGATCTTAAACGGCGTTTTACCATAGTAGTTTATACCATTGACATCAGTGCCTTTTTCTAAAAGTAATTTTATGATTTCCAAATGTTCTTTACTGGGTACTTTGGGTACCGTAGCTGCACTCACATTTCTAATTTCTTGCATAGCAAGGAATAGAAGTCGCAGCATATATTTTCTTGAACTTGCGGTGCGAACATATTTTTGCAACAATAGTTTCATAATATGTACATTTCCGGAAACAACGGCAATATCAAGAACGCTCTCATAGTTACAGTTTTTGATGTCTACTTTTGAACCGCTTTCTAACAATAATTTCGTCATATCTGCACACACTTCTGGCGGATTCATAATACTATAGTGCAGCGGTGTGCAACCAAACTCATCAGTAACGTTTATATGCTTGCGCTTTATTAATTTTCTTACTGCTTCCACATTGCCGTATATACAGGCGACATGTAATGCAGTGAATTTTCTGGTATTTCTTAAATGCAGTGTATCCACCTCTGATGCTTGAGACACACCATTGCATTTGAGGTCTTCAATGAAAAGTAAATTACGCATCATTTCTATGCTATTACTCATTATTGCGAAATTATATATTTTCGGTATTATTCGATAATCGTGAAAGAGATTTATGTAGTTCCTATCATTTTGTGCTTTTTGTGATACGCAACTTAAATATGTTTCCCATACTGACATTGAGATTCGTGTACGTAGCATAGACTTTATAATATCTTCTTGAAACGAGTGTTGTACCCAATCCCACTGCATGAGAACATCAGACTGAGTAAAATCGATTTTAAAATTGTGCATACTGCGAATAATAATATCTAGAACGGACCAAAGCGGTTCTGGTTGGTGTCCAGCGGCAATATGAATAGCCATTCTGCCAAGAGCATCAGTCCTTTCCAAATGTGAGCGATCTGCGGCATACATTTCTATTTGCTGTTTATTTCGTGTCAAGACAGCTTTATGTAATTCTAAATGTTCGCAAAGGATATCTAAGACATACAACTTTTTCTGTTTTCTTAGTTCTTGGTAAATTTGCTTAGCAGTTTCTTTCGTCTTATTTCTGATTATCCAGTCAGCCGTCAGATACTCTGCGAATGTCTCATGGACGAATGTAGGATACCCTTTTTCGTTAATGAATAGCACGGCGCCTAATTTGAACTCTTGGATCAATTCGTTTTTGATTTCCATTTGAAGCAATTCTTTTACGGTATTTGCACCAAGTATCCTCACCAGTGCTAAGTGGAAATGTCGTTTTCGAACGGGCTTTAAATGAAGTTCTTTGTTAGGCATATGTTCGATGGAGAAATACCTTTGGAAATATTCTTCCATCTTTATTTCTATGACGTTTTGGAATAAATTTAATTTGCTGAAATTTTCTAAATTAACGTTGTTTTCAGAAATAGTCTTCAAAAGGTTTAAATATAAAGGATTTTGTAAGAATTCATTTGGTATAGTCGCTAGAATTTTTTCATCAAGACTGAAATTTCTAACGTATTCTCTACTATCATCCGCTCTCAAGAAGTCTACCTTCAAAATTCTAGTTTCAAAATTATCCATAAGGATGTAATTTGCTATTGTTCTAGAAGCAATAATGATTTGTACATTGCTAGTAGCTAAATTTCGTATAAACTGTAAAATATTTTCTTTGTAAGTAGGCAATACTTCGTCGAATGAATCTAGAAGTATCAATCCTCTATCCTTTTTCTTAAATAAAGCCAATAGAAACTCCTTATACCGTTTGTCCATTGACCGTTCTAATAAGACATTTATTGAACTTTTAGTCGGTACCAACTTTTGGTTTTCTAAGAAGGGACTGCAATCAACCAAATTGTAAAACAAAATATATTTTTCCACGGCATGATTTTTGAACATTGATTGAAGCAACGATGACTTCCCTATACCTGGTTCTCCTGTTAAAATAGTTATTCCGTCTGTTACTTCTTTTAGAATACTTTCTTCTGATATTTTCCGCCCATTATGTGTTTATATGCTCACTTAAACCTGCCCAATACTTGCATCTGCGTAAGTACATACCTGTGTCTTCAACATGAATATGGAGTAACGGATACTTTAAAGCGGATGCTTTTTGCCAATATTTATGTACATCTTCATCTTTCACCTTAATGAAGATATTTTTATTAGCAAACTCTATCTTGTCAGGCATTTCTATCAAATATTGTCGAACATTTTTCTTTAAGTAACTAAAATTTCCGGAGAAAAAACAAATACCTTTTGTTTTCGAATCAAATAGGGATTCGGATACAAGAGCATGGCATAATAATCTAGGAATATATCTTGGTTGAATATTCTTTAAAGTGGATCCAATAATCGGCACTGGTTCTTTCCCTAATGCGTAGACAGCTTCTCCATCTTGGTCCACAAAGAAGTCTCGTACCAGTGATTTGTTCCCTTTCAGTAAACTAAAACTCTCATCACTCGATGATGTGACACAATGATAGATTTCATAATTTTGGAATTTTGGATTGCCGTCCATCTGTTTACGACATTTGGCTATGTCTTCTGGGCGACACGGTATTACAATATTTCTTCCTACCCGATTATTACTATCTATAGAATATTCTGCTGTGGTGTCTTCAATCAAGAATAACAAATTTTGGTTGCCATCTAAACATTCCTTACTCAGATACGCCATTCTTGATTTCATTAAGTGTATTATATGGGAACATGATAAAGCTGTAACCAATTCCTTATGATGACCTATAATACTGTGAAGGGTGATAGGCTTTCGTCCTTGCAGTGAGATTAAAATGCCTTTTAGAAGTTCAACTCTCACTTCTTCGCATTTAATATCGCTTACTTGCATAAAAACACTCAAATGATAATTCTCACATTCTTCCCGCTTAGTGGCTACATTTTCTGTTACTATAACATAACTCTTGTTTAGATGTGCGTAATCTTTCAACGCAGGTAGATTGTCATCGCTTCTCAATACAAGTGCTAACTCACCACATTTCCCATAACTCTATAATTAAAGATTTTAGTGTTGTGGGTGGATCGATCCAGTGCCTAACTCTGCCTTGTGCAAAAAGCTTTTTGAACTCAGTTTCGATACTGGAATCTAAAGGATTAGTTTTATAAGTATCCCAGTTAAAGCTATTATTGAACAGGCGATTCAGTGCTTGTGCGCAAGATCCGTATAAACTCTTTTCAATATTTATTTCAGCTTTGACGATTGTGACGTTATGTTGTAATGTTATTTTATGCCACACTGCACTTTGTAGATCGTTAAGTTGGATAATATCTGCCGGAGGTAGTAATATGTGATCTGAGAGACGGATTCTCAATAATTCCGTTTCAAACACTTCTTTAGGCAACCCCCTTTTCCACAATATGTCTTTCTCAAAATATCTATCAATAAAATTCAAAATACCGCTTACGTCCTTTATTTTGCAATGAGTTTTTATGTTTTCTTTGATTTTACTATTATCGGGTTGGTTTAAGTACAAGTGGAAGTTGCTCAAGAAATCTTTGTTCGTTTCCGTGATATCTGTGGTAAACGCCAACATATGACAATTTGAAAAAGGAAGCACCGACCTCCATGAATCACCCGTGGGATTATGCGGATGTAGTGTGTAGGAATCTGCCTTTTTCACTTTATCAATACAGAAGTAGCAAAAGTGGATGTTGGCAATACCAATGTCTCCTATAGTTTTAAATCCTCCGGCATCGGATATGTTATTATAACCCTTCAGATATTTTTCTACATCAAGCGTTTCGCCTTTACCGATGTGCTTTAATTGCATGGCAAATGCGTAGGGAGTATTTTCTCCTTTGAAAAATACTTTGGCCACAACATCATCGAATGGATATGCTTCCTTTAAATTAGTGAATACGTGATAATTTTCGATTTTGTTGTTATTTGATAGAATGGCAGCAACCAAGGTAGCAACCGAGATTTCGTATTTAGAGCCAGCATCAGGAGTTGCTGTTTTGGTGGGATTTAGCTTCTTTTGAGTAGTATTTCCTGTTTCCGGCATTTCCGGTACCTATCAATTAATTAAATGTATTAGCCACTACATTTTTAAGTGCTTTCAGTCTTGGGTTTACTACTATTGGCTTGTAAATCTGTTTATTGTGTAATTTCAATGAACTATTATGTAGTACTAACAATTAATCAAGTAGTAATCACACATACATAAATAATTATCACACATTTGCACTTAACTATACAGAAAACTATAAAAGCAGTTTCAAGCCAAATATCTGGGATTCATTTCATATAATTGTGTCTGTGTGTCGGTAGAGATAAATTATGACGTTGCCGCGTCTGCATGTCGCTGTAAATATCACTATTTTTGACAAAGGTTTGTTCATTGTATTTATAAAAGGATGTGGATTTCAAAAATGTAGAGGCAGGGAGAGGCAGTATTTGCAATTTCCTACAAAAGAGTGTTCGACAGGACCACCGAAGGAGGAACACACAGTATGCATTCCATAACTTTTTTTCCAATAAAAATAATTGTGCCGCATCTACCGACAATCCCCAAACAATTGAGCCGTATTTGAGACGAGTTTCAACATATGCGAAATAAAATAATCGTAATGAATGTACATTCACTGCACTGCACAAATTTCTCAAACCGTATAGAGGTGTAGCCAATTTGTGGCTCAACATGTTACAGTACTCGCTGAATTTTAAACATTGATCTACGGTCAAGCCTAAAAATTTAACGCTGCAGCATGATGGAATTTCTGAACCATTACAATCTATAGTAAAATTGTCATGACCACAATTTGATGTACCGAACTTGATTATGCTTGTTTTATTCGCATTTAATTTAAGATTGTTTTTCATCACACCAGTTGGCCATCTGGTGCATCAGGACCAATGCAGCAGATAGCCAAATGCAAAAAGCAATGCAACTAGTGTCACCAGCATATTGAGACAGAGTGCATGATGTCAGGTACTGCTGCAAATCGTTGACATAAATTTAAAAGTGTTGGGCCCAAGACGGACCCCTGACTTCAATGGCTTGGGAATAAAACGTTCGTCTTAAATTATTTGTATCTGCTGTTATGGCTACTCTAGATGTTACCACTAAGATATGAAGAGAAAATCGTTGACATAAATAAAATAAAAAAGTGTTGGGCCAAGACAGACCCGTGAGGAACGCCAAACTTCACTTCAATGGCTTGGGGTTCGTCTTAAATTATTTGTATCTACTGTTATGGCTACTCTAGATGTTCTACCACTAAGATATGAAAAGAAAAGGTCACCAGCCACAGCATCTATCCCGAATATCGGACAAGAGCATAAAATTTTCTTCAGTATTATCACTTGATAATGCCTTGCGCTTTTAATTCTTTGCACCAAAATTATTGAGAATGATATAAGTTTTCAATTTAACAGTAAAATTAATTTCGCATTAATACAGAAGTATTGCTTTTTTCTTCTAAAAATAAAGTGCAAATTTTATTAACCTATTATTTGAATTAATAATAATATTTTAGCCATGTTATATGAAGCGCACGTGCGCCTTGCGTGTGGCGCTTCAGCGCTGACCACGTGGTGCAGACGCACTCGACATGATGACAGAGGAAAATAAACACGTATGAAGTAACTGGTGGTTTCATTTAAAAATTCACATGGCGCAGTCAGTTTAGAATATCGTAATTAGTATAATAAAGTGTACAGAAGAGGTCAAAGTGAGAAAAGAAGCAAAATTTCAATGGATGGGTAAAATAATACCAGATTAATATTAGTGTCGTCCACGTGTTTTGGTAGAATGGCCGGTACCATTAAAATTGGTATTTCACTATTAACCCTGGAGGGAAACGTCAATGAAAACTGGAATTTTCTGGTAAGAACGTTTTCTGAATTATATAACGGCACACGAAATTAGTAAAAAAGAGGAATCAGTCAAATGTGCATTGTGTTTGGAATATATAGGACGGATTTAAAATTTATGAATCATTTAAATTAGTAGAAACAACTGAGCTTAAATTGGTGGACCTGCTCAAGAAATTTGAAGAGCAATTTAAACCGAAATCCAATGTTTCGTTTGAGCGGTTCAAATTGGAAGTAACCAGGAATTATCAGGAAGTAACAACCGGCTGAAAGTGTTGATGCCTTTATCACCAGCATTAAGAATCAAGCGGCAAGGTGTGAATTAAAGGAACTAGAAGATAGTATTAGTAAAACGACTATCACCTGTGGGTTTACGAACAATAGATTAAGAGAGCGATTACTGGAGAGTGATGTTATAAGAATATGTAAAAGCATGGGAACATCCCTCGAACAAGCCCAAAATATAAAGGATCCCAATATAGAAGATGAAGGTTCAGTAAATATGGCAAGGAAAGCAAATACGAGGAGTAGATGGAGTGAAAATCATCCAAAATGGAGACGAGAAAGTGGCAACAATTGTGGCAGATGTGGAAGAAGTCATGCAAGGAACAAGTGGCTAGCAATCGATCGGGAATGTCTGAAGTGTGGACGTCGAGGACATTTTTCAAACAAATGTCGCACCCGAGCCGTGAATGCAATCGAGTCCGGTGAAGTGGAGGAAAGTACTGAAGAGTCCCTGTTCATTGGAATGGTAGATGCAAAAACTGAGGAAAGTGAATGGACTGTAAGTTTAAATATTAAGAATAACAATGTAGTACGTAAAGTAGATTCAGGAGCAATGGCAAACGTTCTTTCATTAAATACTTTCAATAGATTAAATTTAAGATTAGAGCTTGCAAATACATCTGTTAAGTTGCATAATGCATCAATGGAAGTAATTCCAGTAGTAGGTAAATGTACCTTAGATTGTTTATATAAGAATGAATCGTATAACCTAGATTTTTATGTTGTAAATGCAAATACTCCCTCAATATTAGGCTTGAATTCCAGTGTAATGTTAAACATTATTAAAAAGATTGATGCGGTAGAAAATAGTGTTGATATAATTAAAAAATACAAAGATGTGTTTGAAGGCTTAGGATGTTTAAGAAAGGAATATCATATAGAAATCGATACAAATGTTAAACCGGTAATAGACCCACCACGAAAAGTACCGTCTGCCTTACATCAGAAATTAAAAGTTGCATTAGAGAAATTAGAACAACAGAATATTATTAAAAAAGTAGAATATCCCACCGATTGGGTTAACTCGTTAGTTATCGTTCAGAAACCTTCAGGTGATTTACGTTTGTGTATAGATCCTAAGAATTTAAATAAAGCTATTAAAAGAGAACATTATAAATTACCCACATTAGAGGAAATAACGGCAAAATTAAGTAATTCAAAAATTTTTACTACCCTTGATGCTCAACAAGGGTTTTTTCAAATATCGCTTGACAATGAAAGTAGTCATCTTTGCGTTTTTAACTCAATATATGGACGTTATTGGTTTCTAAAAATGCCATTTGGTATACGGTCAGCACCTGAAAGTGTTTTAAAAACGAATGAGACAAATTTTTAACGTAGAGGGAGTAGAAATTTACATAGACGATTTGATTGTGCATGGTCCTACGCAAGAAATACATGATAAAGACTAGAACAAGGTATTACAGCTAGCTAGGGAAAATTGCTTAAAATTAATTTAGCAAAATGCAAATTTAGTAAAAGTAGTTAACATTTTTAGGTAATAAATTTCAGTTCAGCCAAGTAAATCTAAAGTAGAAGTAATCACCCATATGCCTCAGCCAACGTCTAAGAAAGAATCAGAACGATTCCTAGGTTTGTTAACATATTTATTAAAAGTCTATACCAAATTTTTCCAATGTAACATACCCTTTAAGAGTATTATTAAAGAAAATATTGAATGGCATTGGACGGATGTGCAAGAGAAGGCATTTAAAAAGTTAAAGGAGATAATTACAAAAGTTCCAGTTTTGAAATATAATATTTATTAAAAAATATACCACTGTAATGCAAATTGGCGCCTGACACACTCGTGAATAAAGGTGATCCGTGTAAACACATTTGTCCTACAAAGAGGTAGAAGAAAAGTTGACGAGGAACGCGAACAGGATCTTGGAATGGTAAAAGAAATACAGGAGAGAAGGTATGGGCAATCAATCAAACCGTTGACTAATTTCCAAATAAACTTGGCTCCAAGAACTTCACGCCGGTGACTCAGAGATACAAAGTTGTGGTCTAACAGCAAAGAGCAGTAATCAATTCCACGTTTTGAATGAAAGAAATTTTAAAAAGCGACGTTGTAACTTTTCAACAGATAATTGCTGATAAATATAGTATACTACGGAGACCAAACTTGAGACGCATATTCAAGTTTACTAACGACGTAGGTAAAAAAGTAATTTCAACAACACATATGTTATCGAAGTATTTACAAGAACGCATGACAAAACCCAAGGTTTTGGCTGCCGACGCACAGAGCTGAGTGATGTGGTAGGAAAAGTTAAAGCGCTTATCAAAATACACTCCCAGATCTTTAATAGTATCCACATTGCTTAAGTTTTCATCACTGATAAAAAAAATGGATGCAATATTGTTGTAATCAGCCTTAGGGGTGTATGATACATGAAAGCATTTACTAATATTTATCTTCAGTTTTGAGGACGAACACCATTCTGTGATATAATCTAAATTATGTTGCAAGTGTGTAACATCATCCCAAGTTTTGATGGTAGAATAATTTTTAAATCATCTGCATAAGCAAGACCAGAACATGGATAGTGAGGACAGCAAATTATTTATATAAAGGATAAATAAAAGTGGATCCAAGGTAGATCCATGGGGTACACCAGACAGAGGTCAGAATCTACGAGACTCAAAACCGTTATAGTGGACATAACTGTCTCTGCAGTTGAGATAAGACTGCAGCAGATAGAGAAGTGCTGGACTGAATCCGTAAGAAGAAAGTTTGCGCAACAATATTCCAGGATCAATGGTATCAAATGCGTTGCTTAAGTCCGTATAAATAACGGACTTGTCCCCGAAGATCCAACTGGGCGCATATAAACTGTGATATAGAAACCAGGTTCGTAATAGTTGAACGACCACGTACAAAACCACGTTGATAAGGAGATATAAGCAATTTGATGTTATGATAAATACATAAAAACATTTCAAATATCTTCGCAAATTAGAAAGGATCGACCTTGGCCTATAGTTATCCGTTAAATCCTTTCACCTTTTTGTAAATTGGACTATTCTGGCTCTTTTCCACTCATCCGGGAAAACAGGAGTTCTGATGGAAAGAATTGTTAAATAAGCAAGTGGTTAACTAACACGCAAATCTTATTTTTTCTTATTCATATAAATTGTGGCGGTCATAAATCTTCCAATAGCAGGGCTTATGTTAATGTGAAGAAAATTCATACCGATTATGACCCTTATTAGTGATATAACCATGATGGATATAGTATACGCAAAACGATGTACATGCCAAATATTTAATTTCGAATTGAATGTTCCAGGATATTTACTATGAGACCTTTTGTAACCTTGTAGAACTATTTCATCTATATATAACTTCGGAAACTTAGCGTTCTGTGCATTATCATAATACAGCAAATGATATTCTTTTCTAAAATACGATTCTGTAACTGCCTAAACAAATTAAGCTAGCAGTAGCTACTAAGGTGACCAACTTTTTTTCAGTTTTGGCGCTGGTTAAACTGGATTTTATCCCTTATGAAGTGTTTTCAGTTTTTTTTTTTTTTTTTAAAATAACATTAAAGAGAACATTATCTGATTACAGACATTTGCTACAACACACTCAGCAACTAATAAGTAATCTGTTTATTTCTTGATCGCGTAAAAAAAAAAACAAAAACATTCCCTTTTACCGATATAAAATAAGCAAAAACTGTAAATACGTTTGTTTAAAACGCCTGGCCTTAGCAAATTGTTGCCTGCCTGCATGACAGTTTACTTGTCAGTGCTATAGTCGTTTGAATTTCGTTGACTGCATATCAGAAAAACGGTTCATTTAACAGAAATGCACAAAATAACATTCTGCAGATGATTGGTTATGAGATTAATAGACGGACACAAATGGAGGTTGCTCTCTTATTTCATGAAAAATTTTCAAATTTGCGCCTATATCCCAAGGGACACTGAATAAAATAGAAAAGCAGTTTCGCGAGCTTGGACATGTAAGGCAGATAAAAAAAGCAGCTGCCAATGCAATAAGTGATGATAGCAAATTGGAGATTTTGCTTAAGTTTGAAGAAAACCAACATAGTTCTAGTCGACAAGCAGCCACAATCATCGATGCTAGTCATTCATCGATTATTCGAACATTAATAGAGAATAAACTGCATCTCTATAAAATGATACCAACTCAGGAGCTCATGGAAGACAATTTTGATAGGAAAACGTATTTTTGTGAACAAATGATGGCAATGTTAGATAACAATGTGATCCAATTAGGACATGTTTCATTTTCTGATGAGTCCACCTTTACATTACACGGCCATGCTAATCGTCAAAATTGCCGCTATTGGTCGAGGGAAAATCCACACTGGATGAGAGAAAAACATACGCAAAACCCTGTAAAGGTTAATGTTTCGGCAGGAATTGTTGGAGATCATATCATAGGTCCCTTCTTCATCGATGGCAATTTGAATGGCGATAATTATTTAGCTCCTTATACTCCAAAATAATGTCGTGCCAACTTTGACAAAAACTTATATCCTGATCCAGCAAACCCACAAGTTCTAGCGAATATGATATGATTTCAGTAAGATGAAGCACCGCCCCATTACCAAATCAATGTTCGGCAGTACCTCAACCGAATATTTCCAAATCAATGGATAGGGAGGCGAAGATCGATTGTTTAGACTTTTAGATTAGACTTCTTCTTATTGGGATATGTCAAAAGCATTGTATACAAAACTAAACCCCTTGACTTTGCTGCCCATCTATTTAAGGGTAAATATAAGTCGTTTAAAAATTACTATGATTCTTAAATCTAGCCTTGAAATATTTGAACTAAGAAGGCTCGTAAGGAAAGGTTGTTTTGGATATAAGTAATCACAGTTAAGCACTTTTGGATCATTTTAATTGGATACTGCCACAGTTATTAGCCGTTAATATTTCAGTTTCATGTGACACTTTACAAAGGCCCTCTTTTCGTAAAGAAAATTGAAAAAGAAAAGTTCGTTCATCTTTCAGGAGGTAAAACTTTGCACTGTCTATAGAATATCATACATTTTACGATTCCCTTTTACATAAGTACACGCAATAGTTAGTTATACGATTTAAAACATACTTTTTGGTCAAATAAAGCGTGTTTTTTCTAATTTGAATGTGTGTTTATTTTTATATTATCAACTGGTATGTGACATTTTTAAGAACCAAATCTGCTGTGTTCTCAAAATGATAAATATCGGTTTGAAAATTGAATACATTCAATTGTATTTTGCCACAAATGGTTTAAGTTTGCACATTGCTGTCTAGCCAATTATTTAGTGACTAATATATTAATGTAACTGTAAAAATAGAGACTTAATTAGTTTGTTTGCTTCTCCTGTAAAATTCGTAAAACCCACTTAGCAGATTTTACTTGACAACGACGATTTCTTAAACAGTTTGAACATAGGTTATAGGAAATTGTATATGAAATATATTTGACTTTTCTGAAGAATCCAAAATTGAATAATATACAGGGTATAGGATTTTAAAATAAGAGAGTTGGATTGGTCACTGTTACATGACACACCATGTATAGAAGGTTTCTGTTGTAGAAAATGCACGCAAATTAAAATATCAATCGACGTGTCCGAGCGTTTCTTCGAACACGCACCCATTTATTTATTATCGATTTTATTCCATTTGGCTGATACACAGTGTATACATTATTTTCGCAAACATCTATGGTTATCGTAGTTCTGACCTAGATAATAGCAATTTGTTGTCAATATAATATTTGTCAAAAATCATACATACATGAAAGGTGTTTTCTTTTTTTAATAAAATACGTACCTGCAACCATTTACTATTCGTTTTAGTGATTATGTATCGAGCTAAAATTACTAATAACTAAATACTTAAACGTTTGATACTGACATTTATATTTTCTGATTATTGACAAGAACGCCACTTTTCCCCAAGAGATGGATGTGAATATTTTCGATCCAGAGATTTTATTTATTATATTTTCCAACCTCATGCAGATTAAAATAGCTATTTCTATTTCCTATTATGATCACGATAAAAATAATTTACAAGACTACCTCACATACAGGGTCTCATTCGGAATATCTTGAAATTGGAATGTTAGATCCGTTAGAAGGTCTTTGGCTACTGTCAATTCAGGAACTGGGCATCATCTTGTGTTTCAAAATGGAAATCGCATGATGCTCTTCGGATTGTCTCGAAACAGGGTCTTCTAGCGGGATTGGTTCAAGATTTATGAAGAACACTACCCTTCTGTAATGGGATCCACAACGCAATTAGCAATTGACACGTATTTTTCCAAATTAAATATCAAACTTCTCCTAATGAGCAGATTTCATGGAGCTAAATTGTTTGAAAGCAACACTAGATATTATTTGTTCAATTTTTTTTCTCAACATTTATGTAGAAGTACTTCACTCGGCATGCCATTCTTTATATATAAAATTTTCAGTCAATTTAGCCAGAGGGTTATAGAGTATACGCATTCATGTAAAAAATTTTTTACGGAAATTTCTTCGAAAAGTTGTAATACTTTACTTTTAGACATACCTTATACGTGAAATTTGCTTTTTATACAGTAAAATAATACATTATGCAATAATTTTAACTTTTGTTCTACATAAATGCAGTTTTATTTTGCATTTTTTACATACGCTAAGATAATTTCTGGGAAAAGGCGGCTATTTTTAGAAGTATCCTTTTTATTTGTATAGTATGTGTTACCAACCTATACAATGAACTTCCTGACGTAGATTTTTTTTGTATTATTTTGAACAACATTAATATTTCTCGGCTCAAAAAATAGTGTGCAACACATGGCCAGAAATGTTTCTGCCAGTACACAGCGCTCTTACTCGCAAAATTATAGTTAGAGCCTAATGTTTAATTATTAATTTAATTCATTTAATTTTTGTCAAATATATGGGTTATCTAAAAAAACTCAACAGATAAGCAACCAAAATATTAAATAAACCATATAAGTGATCAAATATAAGGTAGATCGAGCACTGTGAGATATATTGATAACTAACACGAAATACCAATAAACTTCTGTCTCACAAGTTCTTTAATCTTCAAACACAATGTACATTTCATTAGCTATGCTAACATTATTAGGTGTACATACAAGTGTATTGTCAGAATACCAAATGTGCAAATATAATAGTAGTATATCCTAGGTTGCAAAATTAATCTTCAGGACTACTATATTCAATAAATCCTAAATATTTATAATTAAGGGGTGTTAAATCGGTATTAAGTAAGCTATTATTATGTTTTTTCATATAAATAGCTTCCCACATATTAAGATTCTTACAATTTGGAACTTAATTAATCTAAAATCATCAATTGGAAAAGTGTTGTCCTGTATTAACAAGATGATACGCTAAAGCGGATTTATCAGCATTATGATTCTTAACGTGATATAAATGCTCTTTAAATCTAATCTCCTCATTCTTCTTTGTTTGATCTATATATACTTTATTACAAACACCGCATTTGATCTTATAAATCCCAGAACATTTTTTAAAATCAATAATTTCCACATTACATTTTAATTTATTTTTTAAAGTATTACAATTTTGAAAAACCGGACTAAGATTGTATCTTTTACACAGGTTAATATCTGGTCAAACCCATAATTTATTAAAGTTAAATCTGCAAAACTTTTTCTTCACTATTTTCTCTGGAATAAGTGTAGTTATATTTCTTAATGACCTCTTATTTTCTAACTTCTTTTTAATTTTATCTACCACACTTTCCTTATAACCATTAATTTCTGCTACATGATATATATATTCTAACTCTTTTTTAAAATTGTCTTCCCCAAGCGTATGTTCAATAATCTAGTCATTAAGAAAAAGAATGTTGTGTATTTTTGTTTATAGCTTGTATAAGATAAATTGAGTATATAATTGTTTGTGTGTGTGGCTTTTCTATATATATATATCAAAGTGGAATTAAAAGATAAGATAAAGAATGAAGTGTTTTGCAGATCACGTACCTAGATTAAATAATATCTTAATTAAATTTTGTCAGCCGAATTTGGTATTCCATAACGTATATTAAATTTCAAGAGTACCTTAGTACATGTTATGCTTAAATTTTCTATTGTCGTCAGTTGTAATTGTAATCAGATGTACTTTAATCTTTTAAGTTTGCTGCATTTTAAGCGCTATATATTTTTTTAACATTTAGCTTCTAAATTTTGTGTTTTGGCACTTGTAGATTTGTCGATATTTTAGGATAACATTCTAAGAAAAGGTCAAACAAATTTAGCATGCTTTTAAATATTCATTTTTTGATTTCATTTTTTTTTTATTTAGAAAAGAAGAAAAAGAAGACTTGGAATACTCAGTTGTAACTGTGAGAATATGATTAAAAACAGTAGTTTTTGGATTTATTGGATACACCCATCGTTTATGCGCTTGTAATCGTTATAAACTTAACTTTCAAATTTTGGTACAATTTTATCAAATGGAAACAAAATGACTTCCTAGGTACCAATTTTATTTTGCGACTAATATGGACTGTTTTCAAGTCAAAGCTGTGCTGTTTCATAAAACAGAAATATTCTAGTTAAACCACTATTGGTTTCAAATAATTTTTTTTCTTAGTACCTAATTAATATTACTCTGTCACTATTTAAAAGAATAATATATTTGCACTAAGGCATATTTACTAATGACGCAGAAATCTTTTGATCAATGTAACAACATTTTTCTAATTAATGACGGATTGATTGTCTATCATATATGCTATATGCATGTGCACATCTTTAGATGCAACTAACGAAACATTTATTAAAGAATAATTTAAAAAGTTTCGAGTTATTTAAAGCATAATGATGTATGTATGTACAGGGTTATTCCAATTCGATATAAAGATGTCTCACAGAAGACTTTTTGCCATATTAGAAAAAAAAATTGTTAAGTGATATAATACAATGCTGCATAACCTAAAACGGTTATGTATAACCTAAAAATGTTTTTGACTATACACCGCGTTCCCGAAGTACACAAACGCTTACTTACTTCGTTATTTTAAATACAACACCCTAAATATTATTTTATTTTAAAATTCTTTGCAGAAAACTAACATGACCTTATATAAACTATTACATGTCAATATTATATAACAACGTTATTTACAATTTTGTAAAAAAAAAATGCCTCCGCTACAAGTTTTCGGTTAGGGCAGCTTAGTTTGCATATCATTTTTTGCATGTATTCATATTTTAGATATCATTATTTTGATACAAGAGTGAAATCAAAAAAAAAACAACAAATTACGCTGGACTAAATTAAGCAAATATTCAGGAATATAGTGGACATCTACGTATAATTATATCGATTTTAGTCTCATTGTTATATTAAAACTAGTATGTATTGACAATATTAGCATCTAAAACGAATGCAAATGTCATTTTTTACAAAATAGTAAATGACAACGTTGCTATTGCAGATAGACACGTTTCAATAGGGATATAGATTTAGAGTCGTTTTACACGTACGATAATTCTTACACAAATTATAACAAAATTTATCTCGAAAATTTTGGTGACAATTTTCGTAAGAATTTTTGTCGCGACATTTTAAGGTCATTTTACACAGGAATAAATTTTAACCGGAATTTTTACGATATTTGTTGTAAGCATAGAAATCCTGAACAAATAGCAGTTAACCGATAAACCAGCAAAATATGGATCATAATTGTTTATATTTAGGTTACAACTTTAGAAGTGTAAATGGAAATACCTGTGTAAAACGACCTGAAATCGCGACAAAATTTCTTAGGAAAATTCTCACCAAAATTTTCGGGCTAATTTTTGTTATGATTTATGTAAAAATTCTCGTGCATGTGAAACGGCTCTTATGCAGAAAAACTTACCACTGTCAATAACAAGCCTCGCCTTCCATTGCTATACATGTAGTCGTTCCATACAGGTCGTAATATAACATTGCGTCCCTCTTTGAAGATACGGACGTGTCAATTCAATATAGCAGTTTATATAACGTCATGTTATTTTTTCGCGTAGAGTTTAAAAGTGGAATAAATATATAGGGCGTTCCATTTAAAATAACGGAGTAAGCACACGTTTGGTCTACTTCGAGAACACTCTATATAGTCAGAAATGTTTTTAGGTTATGTAGTATTAAATTCTATAAAGTTTTTGTATAAAAGACTTTTTTCTTCTACAATAAAAAGTAGAGTTGTAATCAAAGATCCAATCTTAGTTACCGGATAAATAAACTTGTAGCAAGGATACGAAAAAATGAGATCAGTTCATTACATACAAACATTGGTGAAATTTTAAATTTATTGTATTGTTTTCAAGATATTTTTAAAAATGCGCTATAAATTTCTTATTATATAAAATTTCAATAAACAGTTTTGATATTTTTGATGTAGTTTTGTTCGTATTTTTATTAATATTTCTACATAATCTGTAGTTATGGCGCTATATTATTTTGGCAAAAAGGAAAAAACCTTCACTTAGAATTCATTAAAATGAATAATTTCAATTTTATACTTTAAACCTCAATAAGTGGGCAAATAAAAAAAAGTAAAACGAAAAGCACATACCAAAAAGTAGGATATGAGATTTTGTAATCCTCCTGGATTAATGGGTTACTTCTAAGGAATCTAAACACATAAAAGCTAAACACATATGTATAGGATTTCAAAGCGACCGTCTTTTAATACCTAGTATACTATCTTATCAGAGGCCGTTTTGGAAAAAAAAGCTTTTTTTTAATAGAGTTAAGTGCGAGTCACATGAGTTGCGATAAATTGACTTCATGCCCATTGTTAAGATATTTTTTAGAATTATTTTTACTTTTAATAATTCGTGTGCGAAACATGTACAAATCAAAATATAAAGTGCGAAGTGCGCGTATTAATACAACTTAATAATATAATTTTTAGCGATAGTTAAATTTACGAAAATAAACAGTACTCTATTTTATAATAGCAAAAATATAAAAATGATTAGTGCTCGTCACTATTTTCATTAATAATTGTTGAATTAAATAATCTTAAATAGCTAAAGAAGAAAAAACTAAAGGCAAACGGTGAAAATTGCCTACAATAAGATTGAGGTGAATGCACACAAAAAAATAATTACTCAATTTGAATATAAATGCATCACATTGAATATAACATAACTTCCTATATAAGCAAGAAGATGATGTATTTATATTGAGAATAAAATTTGTTGAGTTTTCCAAACCCGTGAATTTGTTAGACGAAACATTTTTTTAGTTCAAATGTAATCAATAGATATACTAAAATCATTATGAACATATAATATTTTCACCACAAAAATAATTATTTTAGATTTGAGTAAATAGATTTCCCTCAACTGGAAACTATCATATTTATACCTTAATAATTTATGTACATTTGATGGAAGTATATAAAAGTATCATTTGAAGTATTGCCATTATTTGCTTTCAAAATATAAGTATATTGAACTGATAATACTTACCTGCTTAATCTAAGCATTTCCACTATTCAAGGGTAATAATTACCTACTAATTTTGTGTCTGTAACACCAAAACACCTCCGTAGGGGAAAATTAATAAATAAAGAAATATTATGTAATAAAATAAATTTACTGTCATACTTTACAGTTTTACAAATGTTTGGGAGAAGGTAGCGGATCGGGGTACTCCAGGAGTGCGCACGGGACATTGATGCGTAGAGGTATAGATGTTATGCGTATCCGTCGTTGCGACCGGTGTTCTCGGGATACTTCCCATTCAACGCCTGGGTCCGGTATCTAGTCGGCGTTGGTTACTGATATATTTTCAATCAGTATAATAATTTGCTGGTATTACCTACTGAAAACTAATAATTAGTAAATACCTACATATGTTTGTTAATGTCACACCTATCATATTCATATATTATCGACACAATGGCGCTGACTTTAAGTATTATTTCACAGTTTTTTAAACCAGTAATCCTTTGATATTAGATAACATGTACGTCCTTACCTTCGAATATTTTAATGGTGGCATCTGTGCATCAGCCCCATTTCACCCCATTATCTAAATAGCTGTGAAACGGCTGGGGTATCCATTTAGATTAACTTACACCCCTTCCTAAAAAAGAGGGAACCAATGACAAATAAGTTTTAGTGCAATAAATGGTGGGGTAAAGTTCGTTTCAAATGTTTCAATATTATGGTAATTTCAATTTAATATTTCATGTTTTCAATACAAAACATTTAATAATTTTATATAGTAATTCATTATATCAAACGTACAAGGGATTTTATTATGAATCTACAGACTTTCTCACTATGATTGCATAGATTTGTTCCTTATAACAATAACACTGTTCATTTGGAGGAAGTATATTTCAATGGAAATATTTAGACTATTTGTTCTAAGAGTATATTGTGTTTTCAGAGAATTTACTCTTGGAACTAAACATGAAACAATGAGTGAATCAATGGAAAAGGGAGACAATACAAAACACCAAGCAAACGAAGTAATACATACTGCAAGAAGAAGAAACATAACCAAAAAAAGAAAGCAAATACATTAAACGAACGATTTAATGAACGAAAGAACGAGTTTTATTACTCTTATCTAACCTTCAAATACATTAACCTTAGGATCTTGGAATGTAAGGACAATGTTAGCGGCCGGAAGAGTTGAAGAAGAAGCTGCTAGAGAAATGAGCAGATACAACATAGGTATTTTAGGAATACAAGAACCAAGATGGAAGTGTGAAGGAAAAATAGATGAAGATCAGTACACAATATATTATTCCGGAGGAGAAAAACAAGGAAAAAATGGAACTGCGTTTTTCGTAAGCAGAAAATTAAGAATTTTTTAGTAGTAGCTGAAATGAAAATGAAGGTAGTAAAATGCATTAAGACGAGAGAAAGGCCCAGAAAATGGAACGTAACCAAACTTAAAAGTCCAAAAATACAGCAAGAATACGTACAATTATTAAATCAAAAATTGATGACAAGCACGTACCACAGCATACATAATGAATGGAAAAGCATCGAAGAAAGTATAATTCAAGCAGCCGAAAATGCGCTAGGAGAAAAACAAGTAAAGAAACAGAAATCGTGGTTCGATGTTGAGTGTATGCGCAGGATTGAAGGAAAGAACAACGCCAGGAACAGATGGTTGAGGGACAAAGAAGAAAGAAACCAAAACGAATACAAAAAAAAAGAAAAGAAGCAAACAAATGCTGTAAAATGAAAAAAGAGCAATGACTTATCCAATGTATGCAAGAAATAGAATTAAATAGTAAAAACAACAAAAAACTATACGAATTAATTAAAACACAGAATAAGAAAAGAAGAATCCATACTAAAATACACAAAGAAGCATGGCTAAAACACTTTGAGGACTTACAACAACTAAAGGGAAGCGCGGACGACATGAAGGAAAAAATTACCGACAATAGGGGCGAAGAAGTAAATACGCTGACTTATGAAGAATTTATGGAAAGTGTGAAGCGACTGAAAAACGATAAAGCACCCGCTCTGGACGAAAACCTTAATGAGCTAATCAAAAATGGCGGAGAGAAACTACTGCGGCGAGTGTATAGCATGTTTAACGAAATTTGGATGCAGGAGACAACGCCCAACGAATGGAGATCTGGACTGCTGATACTAATTTTCAAAAAAGGAGATCCTATACAGTGCGCAAATTATAGGGGAATAATGTTACTGAATACCATGTACAAAATAATGAGTTCGATTGCCAGAGACAGGCTAGCAAAATATGTGGAAGAGCAAATAGGAGATTACCAACAAGGTTTCAAAAGAGGAAGATCAACGGTAGACGCAATATACACAAAATACAACTCCACACACTATTCATAGATTTTCAACAGACTTTTGACAGAGTAAATCGACGAGCAGTGGTGGAAGAAATGGAGGGTTCCCAAGCAGGAGTAGTAACAACGGAAGGATTAACGGAAGAAATAAAGATCAATAATAGTCTAAGACAAGGAGATAGTTTAACAACATTATTATTCAATATAGTATTGGAAGGGGCAATCAGAGCGACAAACATCAAGAAAACAATTATGCAAGCTTCCATACAAATAATAACATAGTGCTAATGGCAAGAGACCGTGAAAATTTAGAGTGCGTACTGCTATGTCTGGCAAACGAAACAAAAAAGAGAGGACTGGAAATAAATCAAAATAAAACAAAATACATGATCGTCAGCAGAGAGAAAAAATAAATATAGAGAACCTCAAAATAGGAGACTACAGCTTCCAAAAGGTAGATAACTTTAAATACTTAGGTGTGATAGTGAGCAACATGAACATTAGGAGCCTGGAAATACAAGAGCGAATACAGGCTGAAAATAGAGCATACTGGGCCTATAAAAAACTCTTAAAAAATAGAAATATTAGCAAAAAGACCGAGCTAAAGATATTGTAACGGACGCCAATTTTTAAACTGGTGGTTTCATGAGGCGCTCATGGATGGCGCTCGCGTAGCGGAATAAGGAACTACGTACGAGGTTCGAAAGAGGAATGACAGAGGGCAGTACCGGGTCGAAGATTCGAGATTACTCTTCTCAATCTAGAAGCACGCCCTAGATGTTTCCGGAAGAATCTCGTAGTCCCGGCGCCAAATATAAATAATGCATCGAAACTGGCCGGAAGAGTCAGTCAGTCGATACGAGTTGAATAGTGCGGATAAGCGGATACCGAGTGGAGATAAATACCAGCGAATTAGTACGTGTAATATAAATATCGGTGCAAATAAATCGTTTACATAAATTAAGGCATTAGGAATTAAGTCATTTAATTAATAAGCGGTTTTAATAGTAATTAGTCAGTGATTTAATTCATAGTATTTATTTGATATTTAATAGATTTTAAGTAGTTCTTAAGTGTGTAAATAAATCAAGTTAATTTAAATATATCGCCGGTGTATTTTGCTAAACCTCTACAACGTTTTAAGAATAATTATTATACAAATTATTATTGAAAATCTTCATAAAACAATTGAAAAGCTTACGTCAAGCCTAAATCAACGAAGAACAGTGTGCAATGTTGAGACACAGTCTGACAGTATCTACACTTGTGAAAGTCATCTCAAACGTCCTACACATCTCGAGATCAACATATACAAACCAATTTATAATAACATTGTTTACGATTTTAACTGTAACATGTATTCGATAATTAACTCATTGTGTAATTACCAATCTATAGTTTTCCTTGATATTAATAAACTGGAAATAGTGAACAAATATTTGGGAACTGGATTACACTTTAAGAAGGTGGTGAAGCTAGATATCCTGCGATACCTGCTATCGTTTGTGCAAAATTTTTCTGGTAACACTACCGCCAATGATTCCCCTAATTTTAGTTATATTAATTTTAGTAACCTTACTCAGATACAGATTGTTGATAGTCGGAATATAAATTTTGTAACCGACGGCAACGTCAAAATGCTAAACTAACACCACAAGGATTAAAAATTATCCATCAGAACGTCCAATCGTTAAGTAATAAATTAGATACAATGGAAGTATTTTTAGGCGATAAAGATGCTGCTGTTGTGTGCTTTACTGAACATTGGTTGAAGGCAATCCAGCTTAAGCACATAGTACTACCAGGTTACCAATTACAGACCTCTTATTGTCGACGTTCTATAAAAAATGGTGGCGTCGCAATTTTTAGTAAAGCGAATTGTACTTTCAATTTCCAAAATATAGATCTTGAGTCTTACTGTACGGAAAAGAAATTTGAAATCTGTGGTACGACAATCACTTTCCATAATAAACCAACAAATATAAAAATACTTACTCTTTACAGATCACCAGACTGAGATGTCAAATTCTTTTTTCAGAGATTGAATGAAGTACTTTATAATAATAATAATAATAATAATAATAATAATAATAATAATAATAATAATAATAAACATTTCATTTCTAAAGGCAGTATACAAGTTACAGAAAAAAGAGACAACTCGTATAAGCAAGAAATACGTCACATCAGAAACAAATAGCTTACGTGCTATAAAAATCTTGAACACAGTAACAATTCAAATTAAGTAAATAATCTTTAACTGCTTTTTTAAACTGAAAAAATTAGCGATATTTTTTATATCAGTAGGAAGGTTATTATATAATTTCCATCCTACAAAGTAGGTACCTTTTTGGAAGATTTCCCTTCTATGAGGCGCTGGAAGGTAATAGTTGTCTGTTCGTGTATTATATCTATGATTAATATTACTGCAGTTAAAATATTGCTTATTCTTGAATACGAAACATAATAAATCTAGTATATAGATATCATAAAAAGTTAAAAGAGCATTAGCTTTAAAATATTCCTTACAAGAATCTCTATAGCCGAGATTATAAATAACTCGTAAAGCTCTCTTCTGAATTAAAAAAAAACTCTTTCAGAGTGTGGTGATAATCCCCAGTGAATTACCCCATACCGCATACAAGAAATAAAATTAGATTGGTAAAAAGTCAATAAAGAACTAATGTTACATTTTTCTTGAGTTGTTTCAAAGCATAACAAATTTTTGATAAAGGCTACAAAGATTATCAATATGATCAATCCACTTTAAGTTTTCATTATGATTACTCCTAAAATTTGGAAGAAGGGTCTAAATTAAAAACATGATCATTTATTTGAATCGTATCGATAGACTTAGTTCTATTATGGAAATATACAAATTTAGTTTTTTGTTCATTAATTATTAACTTATTGGAATTCATCCATCTAGTAATTGTGTTTAAAGTAGCTGAAGCCATATCATTAATTGTATCAATATTTTCTGGTTTAATAATTAAACTAACATCATCAGTATACAATACAACATTTTCTATATATTTTAAAGTTTTTGGCAAGTCGTTTATATATACTAAAAAAAGTGTGGGACCCAGGATAGAACCCTGTGGTACACCAAGGTTTATATCAATGCAACGTGACTGATGGCTATGAATTTTAACAGACTGCTTGCGGTTTGAGAGATATGATTGGAACCATTGTCTAGCAATACCCCTCACCCCATACTGTTCTAATTTATATAGGAGTATGTTATGATTTACTAGATCAAATGCTTTAGACATATCAATGAAAATACCCAAGCCGGGTTTACCTTCGTCTAGAATCTCATAAATAGTTTTTAGAAAATTGAAAACAGCTGTATCGGTGTTTTTATTACGAGAAAAACCATGTTGATTGGTGAATAGCAAATTAAAGCGTGTTAACTAATTGACTAAAATGTTTGTTCATTATACTTTCATAGATTTTAGAAAAAACTGGTAACAAGCTAATGGGACGATAATTTTCCAAACATTCTTTATCGCCCTTTTTATAAATCGGGTAAATAGTGGATAATTTTAAACGGGAAGGAAAAACACCCCTTTCGAAAGAAAAATTAATTAAGTACGTAAGTACAGAGACTATTAAAGGTGAGGTATATTTTATAATAAAAGATGAAATATTGTCATATCCAGTCGAAGCTGAGGTATTTAAACTATTAATGACTGCTTCTACATCACCTTCAATTACAGGAGTAATAAAAAAAGATGTAGTGCTGTCCAACTTAGGTACATAATTTTTGATCTCATACCAATTTATGTTATCAGCTAGACTATCTATACCTAGCCGTGTTGGAAAAGAAGCAAAGTGTTGATTAAACTTGTTACACAGTTCTTCTCTGTCAGTATCAGGTAGTGTGAAAGTTTTGTAGTTATTAAGATTATTGCGTATTACAGACCATACAGCTTTAGTTTTGTTCGTAGAAGTACAAATGAAAGTATCATTCATTTCAAATTGCTTTTTGTGTAAGTAATCTTTGTAAAGCTTTTCATAGTTTTTAAATTCCTGACGATAGATAGGATGCTGAGTGCTTATTTCTTTTAAGAATAGTAAATTATTTTTCATTTCAAATATTTCTGGACTAATCCATGATTTAGTAGATTTTCTTCCAATTTTACATTGTATATATGGAAAACACAGGCTGTGATAGTACAAAAAAATATCTAAAAAAGCAGTAAATGCTAAATCAGGACAGTTGCATTGATAGACAGCAAACCACGACTCCCTTTCTCAACATGTTACAAAAGGTGTTTAGAGTATCTATTATTACAGTACTTATGCTTATAAGTGTATTCATTGATGTTGGAATATTCTACAGATAAATGCATAAACTGACTGTAATGGTCAGATAGGTTATTGTCTGTGCAAGAAGTAGAGAAGTATTCATTAGAGAAATTCACAAAGAAGTTATCTAGACAAGTTATAAAACGTGTAAAACCAATAGTGCATTAGTTATTGTGTGTGGTGATTTTAATATTGATCAACAAAAAAATTCTGATAAAAAAACGAGTTATTTAATTTACTTACGTCATATGGCATAAAGAGTCTATTAAATGAACCAACAAGAATCTCGAATAACTGCGCCACCCAAATAGATTATAGTTGTTCTAATATTACATTTGAATTTAATTGTTCAGTAATTCATAATAATTTGTCAGATCATGCATCTCAATTATTATCTTTTCCTTGGCCCATTTCAGAGCGCCATGAACCTGGATATGACAGATGTTATTCCGATCACAATTATAATTCATTTGCAACTAGTGTTGCTAATGAAAGTTGGAATGATATCTATTCTGCTGTAGGTGTCGATGAGGCCTTTCAACTATTCATTGATACGTTGATGTATCATATTGACACCTCATTTCCATTTCGACGGTGAATAAATCAATATGGTAATCATAGTGGTTGGGTGACTGATTCTATTCGGGCTGCTAGTGAAACTAGTAAGAGTTTGTTCCGCATTGCTGTTCAGTCTGGTAGTCCCAACGATTGGGAGTCGTATAAGTCCTTCAAAAGAGAATATAGAGCATCTGTTCGTCTAGCAAAGAAGACATACCTTGGTAATGAACTAAAAAATGAAGCAAATAAACCTAAAGCAATGTGAAACGTAATTAACAACACCGTGCAACCCAAACACAATGTAGTTCCTACATCAATTACTGTGGATGATGTTGTATTGAATAGCCCATCCGATATGGTGGATGCTTTTAATAATTTTTTCAAAAATATTCCTTCTCCGGATACTAATACTGCATGTTTGGGCAGCGTTAAATCTTTTGTTGAGACTAAACAGATACTGTCAATGTTTATTAATCCAGTGACAAGTACAGAAATTTATAATCTCATCTTATCATTAAAATCGTCACATTCCAGAGGTACTGACGGTATCTGGAGTATTACATTGAAGGCATGCGCTGAAAGCATTATCGGTCCTCTTTCTCACCTTATAAATAAATCTCTGTCACCAGGCATATTTCCAACTTGCTTCGAAACAGGTAGAATTATTCCTGTTCATAAGAAGGGTACTACAGAGTGCATGCATAATTATAGGCCAATTACAATTTTATCAACTGTATCTAAAATTATTGAAAGAGAGGTTTTTAATAGGGTGTATGATTTTTTGTGCAAATACGAAATACTTTGTTTTGAGCAGCATGGTTTCCGAAAACGCCGATCTACTAATACTGATATACTCCAATTTATTGATCAACTTTATCAAAATTTGGATGCAAATAATAAAACAATTGGGATATTTATGGACCTTAGTAAAGCTTTTGATTTAGTAGATCATTCACTTCTTCTTGAAAAAACCTTTTAGTTACGGCATGAGAGGGGTCATTCACAAATGGTTCTCCTCGTATCTTGATAATCGACAGCAAGTGATGGAGATAGCCGGTGCAATATCCTCTCCGTTGCAGGTTTGTATGGGTTGTACCAAAGGATCGATCCTTGGTCCTTTGCTTTTTTTAATTTTTATCAATGATCTGCCAAACGTATATGATAATGATAGTTTAGTGCTATTTGCTGACGACGTTTCTTATTTGTGCGCAAAGAACAACATTGCGGATACGTTGAATTTAGCCGGCATTATGTTGGCTAGGTTCAGCACTTGGTTCTCAGCAAATAAGTTATGTTTAAATTAAGATAAAATTGTTTTTATTAACTTTACACCCAAAACTAAACATACCGATAGTAGCTATCTATGAAGAGTCAACTCACAATCAATTAAACAAGAATCATCTACCAAGTTTCTGAGGCTTCATATTGATTGTGATCTGGGCTAGGATACACATAGACAGGCTTTGTGTTCCTCGTTGTCTTCAGTTTGTTATGCGTTATATCGCTTGTCGTTTTTCGTAGATAGAGACGTCTTAATATCATATTATCATGCTTGCTTCCAATCTAGAGTGATATATGCAATTTCTTTCTGGGGAGCTGATTCGAAGCAGCAGTTAATTTTCCGTATTCCGTGTTTCCTCTAGAACCTCCTGTCGCCTCTTATTCAGAGAATTCAAAATACTTACAGTGCCATGTTTATATATTTTACAAATATTATGTGCTGTTGCGTGAAAATATTGATAAACTTTCACGCAATAACTTTAATCATTCATACCCCACCAGACATGGCACTGACCTGCGAATACCTAGCCATAGAATGGTATTATATGAAAATAACTCCACTTGCGTCGGGATTCACTTATATAATAGGCTTCCCAGTGATATAAAGGAAATAAGTAATACTAGAACTTACAAATACAAACTAAAAGAGTACCTCGTTCTCAATAGCATTTATAGTATTGACGAATACATGACTTTCACTTGACGGTGCTGATACCGATATCTCTTTATGCCATAAAATTATAAATTAAGTTTTATTTTATTTTAATCTATTTTTATTATATACAGTTTTTTTGCTAGTACTAGTAAGTATTTTACAATTATATTATGGTTTTACTTGTATTTTATATTTTTGTATTGTACACGACTCTGTCTTATATCATGTTTATGATCAAAAAGGACGAAATATACATTATTATTATTATTATATTATTATATATTATTATTACATTGAGGGTGGTAAGAATGTTACGGGCTGATATTAGATCTTTAGCGCCAGACGAATTAACCACTTCAGGTAGATTGAAGATGAACAAGTTACTCTTCCTGCGCTCTCAATCAGAGGTCTTGTGGATGGTATTCTCTATCTCAAGCAGGTCGAGTTTCGGATCAGAAGGAGCGCGTGGAGGGAGATAAATAGTTTATCTTTCAAGCTAGCAATTTCACTTTGAAGCAAACTAACTGTATTAGTAAGTTCATTTATTTTGCTCAACTGTGATTTAATATCAGAGCAACAGTTGCAACAGAAAGAAAATTTTCGGTTTTTGTTATTAAAGCATTGTATGTACTTCACTTCTCGACATGCTATTATATGTTAAATTATACAAATAAAAAATTAAAACTAAAAAATAAGAATATATATGTCTACACATATTCGTCCAAAGTATAAAAAGCACCTTTAGATAAATATACCTTTACAGATGTTTTAAATTTGTTGATATTTTCGCATTCCTTAATCCGAACAGGTAAAGCGTTAAATAATTTTAAAGCTATACATTCTGGTGATTTCTTGGTTACATTAAATCTAGCAAAAGGAATGCGAAAATCCCCATACGATTTTGTCTTGTAGTGGTGAATGTCACCATTTCTAACCAATTTGTCCATATTTTTCAAAACATATACACACATTTCCAATATATATATGAACTTGTAAGTATTAATATTTTGTATTCTTTAAATATATTCCTACACGAATGCGTTGTACCCACTCCTGCGATTATACTTAAAATGCGCTTCTGCGCAATGAAAACATTTCCCACTAATGTTGAGTCGCCCCAGAAACATAACCCGTAATGCAATCTAGATTGAACCAAAGCGCAATAAACCCTCACGAGTTGTTCTGATGTTAGTACGTATCTCACGTTACGGAAAAGGTATGCCAAAGAGTTTAATTTAGCAATTAGTTGTTCACAATGACCTTTCCAATTTAAATTCTGATCAAGTACTAATCCCAGGAATTTACTTTTATCTGTTTGTGCGATTAGATCATCATCCACCCGAAGATTCAGTGATGGAGCAACTCTCTGATAATTATGAAACACAACGAATTCCGTTTTATTTTTATTGAGCAATAGACCATGGTTGCAAAGCGAGATCTCCAGTTTGCACAACAAATCATTGCACCTATGCTCCAGCTCATCTCGACCTCTGTCAGGTAAAATTATGGACGTGTCATCCGCATAAAAACTAAAGTTGGCGCCCGCATGTACAACAATATTCTCTACATCATTTATATAAAGTAAAAAGAGAATCGGACCGAGTACCAACCCCTGCGGGATACCTAATTCATTCTTTAAACGTGTCGAGGTAATCATTTCATTGCAGCCTTCTAAATTAAAATTAAGGGAAACATATTGCTCTCTATTACTGAGAAAGGAAGATATCCATTGATGCGCTGGCCCTCTAACACCAGACTCACAGAATTTATTCAGCAATACTATATGACTGACGCAGTCGAATGCTCTGCTGAGATCACAAAAGATCGCAACAGGACACTCGCCCGCATCCAGAAACCCCAGGATTCTACTGTAAAAAGAGTCCATAGCAGTAAACGTCGATCTGTTCTGCATAAAACCATGTTGATTTCTCGTAATTATCTCAAAACATTTCAAAAATCCCTGCAATCGCGTTAGAAAAGCATATTCAAAAAATCTTAGAAAAGACCGAAGTCAGGGCAATTGGTCTGTAATTGTTTACATCATGTGGACTACCTCTCTTAAGCACACATTACAAGCAATGGATCGGATACCTTCTCATTACATACATAGCATTGCAGTTTAATTTTGAAAATATATTGCTACAGGTTAACTAATATTAATACATTGTAGTCTTAACTAAATTAGGATGTAGCTTGAAAAAAAAAACGAACAATTTCGTCGAAACATCCCAATTTATCAAATAAACAAATAAACTGTTCACGATTGCTCAACTTTCTTAACTTCAACAACCTTACTAATATAGTAGGTGTAATGATGGTCTTACACCTACTATAGTAATAAGATTGGAGTATTTAACCAAGTTCCATAATCAGCATCAATTTCTTATTAATTTTTCTAAAAATCCGCCATCTTAATTCTTGTTCGTTTTCGCCTTCCCAACCTCCACCACACACTTTTCGGGATAAACTAGCCCCGAGGTCTTCAATTGGTCGAGCCTGGAGTAAATTTGGAGATTTGTCGTTTCTCGACAGAAAAGCTCGTGTTTCAGCACAAAAGGTATGTGAGTACAATATTGTAACAAGTTTGCGCGATTAGACAGTATACTGTTACCATGTGTGTAGTCCAGTTAGTTTGGCTTACTTGTAGATCTGTTTATCTGGTTATTGAATATATTGTTGCTTATAAAAAAAAGGGAGCTAGAATGGTATTCTGGGCTGCTCGCCGTTTTAGGATTCCCTTCCTTCCTGACATTGAAGCTTATAACACCTAGGTAAGGTTATTTTATTTTATTTAACTGTTAATAATTTTCATCTCAGGTAATCTTATCAATTAATTAACATCTATTATATTTAATCACATCTTTATTTGAAATTTAACATTTTACATCTTATTTATCTAACATTTTTTAAAATACAAGAAGAAACGCACATGGCAACATTATATTTCGATTTTCGGGCTTTTTTATTTACATTTATATTCTTATTTTTTGGAATAGAAAATAATTTCAAACCTTGAATCAAGTATCCAACCAGGCTAATTAGTAGGGCACAGCTAATTGCCTGCAAAACATGGAACGGTTATAATCTGCTCGGTTACGACAATTCTATTTCTAAGAAAGAAAGGAAGAAGAGGGCATTGAAAGATTGAAAACACCTCAGCTTGGACTTCTGGATCTTCTGTATACCAGATTAGCCCGGCTGATGGTCAAGTGGCTTGCACGCTTGGCTTATTGGGCACATGGCTATCAGTCCCGGGGTCCTCGGTTCGAGCCCGACGGACTGCTCTCAGAGTGAGATTTTCATGGTTTTCCTCACTCCTTGGCGAATGCTGAGAGATTTAGGTCGCCCCACGGACGGAGGCGTAATAATAACTAATGGTCGCCGATGCACCCTGTAATTGGCGAAAGCTGTTGGGGGATGTTAAGGCATAAATTATTATTATTATTATTATTCACGGTGTAAGAATTCGAAATTCCATCCTGTATAATGCGAGAATTTAAATTCATTTTCTTAATGCGTAGTTGATAAGTACCGTGGCATTTGCAAAAGCAAGCGCCTGCCTCGCCGGAGACAACAACCTATCTTTGTTTAAAGGCTCGCGTAATTAAAATAACATGGTAATACTTTGTATGTTATCTATTACTTTGTCCAATGTATGTTATCTATTACCTTGTCCATTGTATGTTACAAAACGCCGGTCGCCAATTCCTACGTTACGCTATCAGTAGGTCGTCTGAAAATCAGAAAAATAACGCCTTCAGTCATACTTGCGCCCTTCTGTAAAGAGAGGCCGAACTAGTTATCGGTGCAAAATGACGTCACAACTAGAGTTTATAAAAAACCCTTAACATAGCGGTTTTGGGGCAATTAATTCCGTGGACTTCGTTACAGCTAAAGTAAAAGCACGCGTTCCCTTCGTAACGGGCGAATCTAAAACTTAAAATTAAAACTTCTTTTTTTAGAATTTGTAGTCATAATACGCTTTTAAAAATATAGGAAGCAAAAGCTTTCCTCGCGGGGTGATCATATAAATTCATTTAAGAGTTTCCCTCTTTTTTTTCTTTCTTGGCTTAATTTTGCTTGTGAGTGTTGTGTAAGTTTTGTGCCCTAAAATTTGGATTGCGTGAAGAATTATAATTTCCCACATCGGCCGGTAAGATGTTCAAAAATTCCGCTTGAAACTAACCAATGCAAATACATAAAAATCGTAACTCGTTCGCTCTCTCTCTCTCTCCCTTATTAAATAAATTTTGTAGTAAAATTACTTTTGCTTATGTTAAACGTCAATATAGTTTGTAAAATATTTATTAAGATAATTGTGATTTGGATTACTTTTTTTTTTTAATCTCTTGTTATTTCATTTAATCGTGTAGCTTGTTAGTTTAATTTCAAAGTCTCAAAATTTTCAATAAATAATTGTAAAATATAAGTCGTTCTATTATTTCGTCAATTCAAAAGAAAGTCAATCTTGAAAGAGGAAGCCGACGAGAAGGGTAAGTCAACAATCTTTAGGCTAACTAACGGCCCTGCTTCGACTGACCGAGGAAAACGCTGTTGGTGAGCATCTTTGGCTAGATTATCTAAAACCAATCGCTACCGAACAAAAAGTTTGTGGGTTATCTGTGAGACGGAATTTGGCCTTGTCTTATTAGAAATTGGGCTGGCCATCCCCAAAAGTCTCCAGATAGGAAAACCCGTAATTGTTACAACGGAAAGAATCTCTTGGAATAATATACAACAATATTGTAGAGAAAATATTCTGGCACTATTTATAATAATTATGTAACTTTATCACAGATTTTTGTTAATTATTACATGTTGTTTTCGCAAATAATACTTTAAAATTGGTGGTTAAACTTTTATTGTATAATTTCACACAACTGTGACATTTTTTCAACAATGTTTGTGTCGAGACGTACACGACAAGATTCTGGCAATTTTTGATACAAGTGCAACAGTGGAATCTACAAAAACTACTGGATATGTTTAAAGGTAAGACAAATTATAGCATGTCATAACTAGGCACATATATCGGCAATATACCTAACGGCATTCTACACAGACATGGCGGCGTTCAGTATACGTAACAGTTCCCAAGCAGTTTGGGAACTGTTGATAATTCCTCGCAAAAGCGTTAACACTACATTAGTAACATATTACGGAACGGCCATCACTTTGTGTAGTGGCAACGCTTACCGATATGTATCGTATTCTTACTCAGAATGCCACCATTTTCTCCCGTTAACAATATTGTATTTTTTCACACAGAAGTGTAGTAAATAGTATGAAAATTTATATTAAATTTTACTTCTTAATAAGGTGATTTTTCGTACAATATATGTAACTAAAATTTATACACTATTGTGTCAAAGCTTGGAATAGATTTTTCAGTAAGTTTTACAACAATATTGTATTTAATAGAAATACAATCCGTTAACTACAATCGTGTCGTAGAAATTTAGATAAGTTGTAGCCAGTCATATTCCCACGGCAAATTGTAGTTAACTGTTCTACAATTGTTGGTTTTTTGAGAACAATTTTCTTTCAGTGTTATTATTATAATTATTAATATTTGAATAATAATTGGGTGGATTACTTAACCTACGCAACAACTCCGAACACTACCCGGAAAGTCTTGGATCATCCGTATCATACATAGAATCCGAAGTATTAGTAGAGTAGTAATTTGATTTGATTTTGTTCACCTAAATTTCTAAATTAACTGAATTACTTTGAATCGCTTATCTTATGTCTCTGTATAGCTCTCGTTAAGATTGGAAAACTTCTCATATTTGGTATTATAACATTATTACCATTAATTCGTACCTGTAGACTCTACTACAGCTGTGGGTGGGTATATTTTTTTTTACCTGCAACAATAAGGTTACTTACCACATCAGATAGATTTACCAATCCAATAATTCAAACCACTTTTTTAAGTATAACTATATCATAACATCTTTATATATCAAACTACAGTGTACAGGCCTATAATCTGAGTATTATTGATTACCTTTGGAGTTTTATTAGTTAATGCATACAAGGTACCTACTCGTTGACTTATTTTGGTTTAATCAGTTGTTCGCCTTACTTGACAGCGACAGTGTTTTGATTCAGATACAACAATATTAATTATACATACAGTTCAGGTAATTTATTCTGATGTTTAAATTTTATGAATCTGTTTACCAGTAATTATTTACTTAATTATAACCCGGTCATTAACCTAATTACCAGTGATACTGTACTTAATTATCAGGGTTTCATTAACTTACTATTAGTTTTCTGAATTCAGTATTAGTTATTATTTATACATATGTGCCCAACATTTTGTTTGTTATTATTAAATTTATTATTGTTATACTAGTGTCTTATTTTGGTTATTGTTGTTTCCCACCTCCTTGCCGTTGGTCACGTCTGGCACCTATTAGTATCAACTTTATATTTAACAAACGCACGACCCAGCCCAGATTTATGACCAACGGTCAATATTATGCAATTGTTGGTATTTTTCATACCATACGCTGCAGTTGCAATACGTATTCATCAAATGTAAGGTATAGAAATCCTAGCAGCGTGGGCAAGATAGGAGAAGTGAATAAATTTCCACAGCGACTAGATACACTCGTGTTTATTCGCGTCATGAGTGGGGAGCAGGATTAACTAGTGATTTAGTGAGAGCCGACAAAACACGAGTATGTCTAATCGCTGCAGAAATTTATTCACTTCCCCTAACTTGCCCAACACTGAATCCTACCCTCTGCACACAAAACATTACTGAGATTTTCCAAATATGTAGATCTGCCAAGTAATATTTGAAACATTGTTAAGGTATCTTTCATATAGGTTTCTAAAACATCTGATTTTCTTCAGTATTGACATTGACATCTAAGAAACAGTCTTGAAATATTTCTTTTGTTCACTAAGACAACAATTAATTAAATACTAATTAAAGCTACATTTTCTGAAAATCACCAATTCTAAAAGAAGCAATAGAGATAGGTAGAAGAATATCTACAGCTTTTCGATAGAGGCTTCAATTCTACATCACATGATGTAACAATATACAGGGCGTTTCATTTGAAAACAACAACTTTTACTTTACTAAGAAGTTACCTCAAAACAACCCTAGATTATGGGACACCCTGTATAATTTTGTTTACTTTTTATTGCTTGGTCAAATAGTAGAGGTACCCTCCGCAATCGACATGAAAAATCTCTATTTTTTACTGTATAGCCGTTATAAGCATTTACAGTATTATATTTGTTTTGAGCCTTTTTTTACAAAAACCAAAATAACGCGGAAACGGTAACCGACAGGTAAGTAGATGTTTTATAAAATTAGCTTGAAAATTCCTAATAGAACCTAAAAATGCACAAAAAATATAGGTTTCTATTTATAATATTAAAATTGGTCATGACTTTCGATGTAATCGAAAGTGCGACTTAGATGAATTATTTTAGTTATTTTTTCTAAAGAGACCATAGACAACTATGCTTAACCCCAAAGTTTCAAAATCGAGATATCATTGCAAAGTTAAAAACTTTTAATGGACGTGTTCCACGAATATCTCTATGTAAATATGATTGATGATTAGGTATGGCAACGATATATTGATATATTTAATATATGGATATTTTTTAAATATATCCATAAATAAATATCGATATAATAGTTTCGATATATCATAAAATATATCAATATTTTTGTTTAAATATATCGAAAAATTAATTAAATTTGTTTTACCACCAACATTTGTTAAATTACTTAATAGTAGTACAATCTAGCGTCGACCAACGGAAGTAACTTAGTTACATACATTTCATACGATAGGTAACAGAATTATCGGCTATAATCGGGATTCCTCTGAATTACTTCGACAAAATCAAGTTCTTTCCCGAAATTTTTTCTCGAGGAATTACCGTATAAAGTTTATAAATAGAGCTCTGTGAATAAGTGTAGTGTAATTTTTCTGTTGATACAGTTTATTATTATCTTCTATGTCTATATTATAATACATAATATATAATATAATACTCAATATGTAATGTAGGTAATTTCATGCTTTAATGTTGAAGTTACTAAAAATAATTGCGGGAAATTTGAATTTGGTTCACTGGATTAATTATTAAGTGACTGATTGTTGGTTTTGAAAATATGGCTCCTTCGAGGAGTAACATTTGGAAAGATTTTAAAAATATACTCCAAATACTGCTAAATGCAGTCTATGTGGCAAGGTACTGAAAACTTCGGGCAATACAACAAATTTTAAAACACACTTAAAGCAAAAACACTCCTCCATCCTATAGCATTTAACTGAGGAGCAAAAGAAGGCTGATGAACCAAAGAAAAAAAACCGTCTATCCCAACCCGAAAGCCGAATCGATCACGACTTTACAAAACACCTCTTCTTCATCAGAAAATATATACATGTCCCACCGGTCTATTTAAGGAAAATATTTTCAACTTTATAGCACTTTCGGTATACAGGGTGTTGATATCAACTTTCTTATTTTAAATGGAATGGTACAATTTTTATCGGTACAATAAATGTATCGAGTCATTTGCAATTAGTTTACATGAGGGTTCTCTATCCCTGAACTCATCCGTTTTGGAGATATTTACAATTTTGTTGATTTTTTGACGTTTGCGCTATTTCAAGTAAAATTAAATAACTGATGCGGAATCAGATATTTAGTGGTTCTACTAATGTCGATATAAGTACAAAGACGTAGGTAGAAAGTGTTATGGCAATAATGACCAAATCACATACAGGGTGTTCGAAAACGCATCTCCAATGTGGATACCTTTAAACCAACAAAACTTCTTTTTTTCAAATAGAACATGGTATTTTTTACTACAGCATTCAATGAAGCGTAAAATTCTATATCGATTGACATTAGGGTTTGGTATACCTATTTTTGATAGTTTTTGAGATATTAGCATTTATTTCCTAAAATATGACTAATTTCCAAGTTTCGATTAAATAAAATATTTTTTTTCTTAAAACACTCTGTATATTATTTTTTAGAATGATGCGTTATCTTTTTTTGCATTGTTTGGTTTCCATACCTGAGATATTTATTATTGGAAGTCTTCCAATTATTAGCAGATTTTATGTAATTGTAATTATGAGATATTAATAAGCCATAACTATTATGCGACAGCAAATTATATGTTAATATTTTTACCTGCTTATTAAATACATCGAAAATAGGTCAAATTAAAAAAAAAAAAACTAAAACTATTATTCTGAAAGAATATTTATATTGGACATTTTCGAAGACTTTTAATAGTTTGTTCCTGATTTATGTTATCTGTCTCTATCGCTTAATACCTAGTTTAATCCAAAAGCAAGAGGTTGTATTGTTTTCGGAGACTCCATGTCAAACGGCTCCCCTACAAAGAAAATACCTGGTCTAGTAAGTGAACAATATTTGAAATATTATGGGTGTATTTAGGATATCTGCGTTAATTTCCCTTTGTGTTTTATTTTTTTTGAGGTTTTATTCATTGCAAATAAGTGTAGGTATCTAATCATTGTTACATTCTTCATGAATGTAGAATAAGTCTAAAATGTTATTTGTATATGTAACTTCCAATGTTTTTCTTATTTCTTTTGATTTACAATATTTTACTTGTCAGAAGAAAATGTGTGAATGAGTTCACACCATTAGCACTTACTATAAAAGATATGACTTGTTAATACTGCATAAGTTTATCACTGCGCAATTTGATAAATTACCAACAATGGATATCACTTGTTTGTTAGCACGTCTCATGGCTTACTAATAATATCTAATAAGTAATGTAGGTGCTCTATGACTAAAAGACATTACTATTGGTAAGAAACTACTGAACGTTAGGTATCTGAAACATAAATATTTAGATAGGTTAGGCAAATAATGTACAGAGTGTTTTGTAGCAAAAAACTTATTTTATTTGATTGAAACTTAGAATTTAGGCATATTTTTAGCATTTTTTTTGCAAGAAATATTAATACTTCAAAAACTATTAAGAATAGGTATACCACACCCTAATATCAATCGATGTAGAATGTTACGCTGCATTCAATGCTGTAGTAAAAAATACCATGTTCCATTTGAAAAAAAAAGTTTTGTTAGCTTAAAGGTATCCACATTGGAGGCGCATTTTTGAACAGCCTGTATGTGATTGAGTAATTATTGCTATAACACTTTATAGCTACGTCCTTGTATTTACATCGACTTTAGTGGAATCACTAAATATCTGCTATCTCATGAAATATTTGATTTTATTTGAAAGAGTGAAAATGGCAAAAAATCAACGAAAATGAAAATATCTCCAAAACGGTCGAGTTTGGGGATAGGGAACCTTCATATAAACTAGTAGCAAATGACTCGCCAAACTTATTAGACCGATAAAAATTATACTATTCCGTTTAAAATAAGAAAGTTGATATCAACACCCTGTATACCGAAAGTGGTATAAAGTTAAAAATATTTTCTTTAAATAGATCACAGTAGACCATGACTACATTGCAAGCTTCAAAATCAAATTTCCACTAGAAGTTCAAAAAAATCTAATGTCCCACTTCGGTGGGACAACCTGTATATCGGTATTCGACTTTTTTCATGTATCGATATATTTGATCCGATATATAGCTTTCGATATATCATATAATGATTATATCGATATATTTATATTTTTTGCCATCCCATAACAACTTAAATCGAAATGCAACCAAAACTCGTCAAAATATAATATAATACATTTCCGCCATTCTTTAAAGTAATGCCTTCTTTCTAAATTTTCATCATGAATTAAAAAAAAAGTGATTTGACGAAAATCGGGCCAAAATGATTAGTGAGGTGCCAACGTTTCCAAAATTCATTCAACGTGCCAATAGGGCCAACTATCGTTTTGTGTCGTTTGTTGTTTTCTTCGCTAAATTTACAAAAGTGCTTGAACAGTTTTTGCGTAGCCTTAAGGTTAGTTAGGTGATGGAATGTAAACTTGTCACCCGTGCTATTTTACCCATTGCTGTTTTAATGTATAATATACAAATAACTTTTCAAACTTAGTAAAATAAAAGAATATTTAATATAAAATATAAATAATTTACTTTAAATAAAATATTTAGCAGGTGACAAATTGATATTGTGATAGAATCATATTAATCGATTACAGTTTTATCGTTTAAACACAACAACTTTGATACTAATAAAAGTTTAAATAAGAACAGTTTATCCTTTCAATTTTCGAAAAAAATACAAGTAAATTATAATCAGGTAAGAAAATAAAGATAATTTACAGGAACATAATAGATACCTACAAGAAAAGATGCTGACTAAAACTTACAACGAATAATTGTTTGAAAAATACACTCACACCAACAATTTTCACTTTAAAGTTTAAAGTCTCCATGCTTTCAATACTACAATAAAGTTTTAACTCAATAAAAGTCAAGTGTCTACTGTCATTCATGAGATTGTAATAAATGTTTTCTCGCTTCATTATAAAAGTTTCTTGTTGTAGTTTGACATCAACTAGGTGTAGAACTAGAATTCCGTATATCATCGTTTGGAATTGGACAATGATTTTCGTGTGATTTTAAAAATCTGGAGTTAATTTCATTACTTCCATTTCCTATACATTATGTGGTTACTGGTTTTGCTATTCGTACCCTAATTTTTGTTTTTCTAGTTGTAGTAAGGTTAATCCTATATCTTTTATCAGTGATCGCTTTTGAGGATGCCGTTTATAGCACAATTTGAGACACGGGATCAAAATAACATTGTAGGCCTGTGTTCGTATGCCCAAATTAGTCTGGTGAAGCTTGGCTGCTTTCATTTTCTATTGCTTCATCGCTGCATCGTCATTATCATTTCCATCTTGTGACATTTAATATAACTCATCGAATGTTCAATGTTTTTATTTTGTTTTTAGAAATTTATCTCTGATTTTGTTGGTGTAATTTGTAAGAACTGAAGGCTTCCAAAACACTTCTTTTCTAGGAACCACTTTTTTTTTTGGCTTTGGAATACACATTAATGTAGTTTTAAATTTCACGCAAACTTCTCCATTCATCTCATACTACTGTTCCTAAAAGAAATAAAACACACATTAAATAATACACTATTAAAGATAACAAATGAATGTGCGACTTAAGTAGCATATATCGTAGGTATTTATCAACGAACTGATCAATCTTTCAGAAGTTCGGTGTTTTTGCTCTGAATGGGAGGTTCAACAATTTCAAAAATTGTCACAGAAGTTATTACATTAATATTGAAGTACTTCAGCCGTTACATATTAAAATTCCTAACTAACATGATTTCAGAAAAATGGCAGGGAGTTGTTATAACTAAAGACGTACAAGTTTTAAGTATGACTCACACACTGCATCGCCGTAATAAATGTTCCATAGAAAAAGTACCTAGCTAGCAGGGAAATGCTATACAAATAATATTGTTATCGTTTACTTATTAACATACATATTAATATTTTGGTGCCTCTGTCGTTATTCTTGGAGTTAGCTGCATTGCAATTACACCTGAGGTTCATTGCCTTAAGTGGAAAATATAGAAACGGCAATAGAAACTTCTGTAGATGTAGCGTAGAATGTTAAGCGTAGCTATTCATTAAATAATATCATTATTGACAAAGAAAGCATTGTGTATCAGTCTCAAGAGATAAATACTATAGTATCAGGAAATATGGCGTCAGGTAATGCTGAAAGTCGAAACCAGACCGCCAAAAATATTCCCAATCTGTTTAAAACGTATCTTTGTTGCAATCCAATTTAAATATTTCATAATTATTTGTACTTTTCTTTAAATTCTTTATTATTATTTATAACCCTAAATTATCACTACTTGCATATATAAAAATGTAAACTCTCACTTACGTGTCGTATTTAATTTGGCGGCCACTCCATCTCATAATTCGTGAAAGACAAATCTATGATTTAGTTTTTATCTGTTTTGGTCCCAGAAAAAAAGGTCCAATAAATACTTCACTAATTAAGCTGTAAATGTCGATATCAATCTTGTCAACAACAAAGGAACCGGATAAATTTATTATCATTGCTTTTATAGTTTACTACAGCTCCGACATAAGCATACCCTGATTACCATAACTATTCTTAATGAACGTATCCGCTGTACCCATTGTGTGTGGCACGCTCTTAATTTACTATTCACGTCGCATCGTTCTTATGTGAGCGTAAGCGAAGCTCTGCTATCTCTTGCTGACATTGACACCTTTTTCCAAAAGCATTTTTACGACATCCAAACTACCCCACTCGAAAGCGAGTATAAGCAGTGTTTCACCGCCTGTTGTTGTGCTGTTCACGTTGACACTCATTTGCAATAGTTTCTTTACGATATTCCTCCTCAGAGACGCACACAAGTGGTGTCATACCATTTATTGTTGCGTCGTCGAAGTTGCACCTTTTTCCAATAGCATCTTCACGACATTTAACCTAACATTTTTAGGAACGTCACCGAATGTACCATATCGAGAAGCCACCATAAGCGGTGTTACACCATCTGTTGTTTCACGATTGGGGTTGGCACCTTTTTCCAATAGTATCTTTACGATATCTAATGCACCATAATCGGAAGCCAACAAAAGCGGTGTTACACCATCTGTTGTTTCACAATTGGGGTTGGCACCTTTTTCCAATAGTATCTTTACGACATCTAATTTACCATATTGAGAAGCTAGCATAAGCGGTGTTTTACCATCTGTTGTTGCGCCGTTGACGTTGGCGCCTTTTTCCAATAGTATCTGTATAATATCTGGTTTAGCTACTAGGGAAGCAGATATAAGCGGTGTTTTACCATCTGTACTTTCACAATTAGGATTGGCACCTTTTTCCAGTAGTATCTTTACTATGTCTAAGCTATACTCCCGAAAAGCGAACATAATCGGTGTCTCACCACTTGTTGTTGCGCGGTTGATGTCGGCACCTTTTTCAATAGTATCTTTACGATATCTAATTTACCATATTGAGAAGCGAACATAAGCGGTGTTTTACCATCTGTTCTTTTACAATTGGGGTTGGCACCTTTTTCCAATAGTATCCTTACGACATCTAATGCACCATATTTAGAAGCCAACATAAGCGGTGTTAAACCATCTGTTGTTTCACAATTGGGGTTGGCACCTTTTTCCAACAGTATTTTTACGATATCTAATTTACCAGATTGAGAAGCGAACATAAGCGGTGTTTTACCATCTGTTGTTTCACAATTGAGGTTGGCACCTTTTTCCAATAGCATCTTCACGACATTTAACCTAACATTTTTAGGAACGTCACCGAATGTACCATATAGAGAAGCCACCATAAGCGGTGTTACACCATCTGTTGTTTCACAATTGGGGTTGGCACCTTTTTCCAATAGTATCTTTACGATATCTAATGCACCATATTCAGAAGCCAACAAAAGCGGTGTTTTACCATCTGTTGTTTCACAATTGGGGTTGGCACCTTTTTCCAATAGTATCTTTACGACATCTAATTTACCATATTGAGAAGCTAGCATAAGCGGTGTTTCACCATATGTTGTTGCGCCGTTGACGTTGGCGCCTTTTTCCAATAGTATCGTTATAATATCTGGTTTAGCTACTAGAGAAGCAGATATAAGCGGTGTTTTACCATCTGTACTTTCACAATTGGGGTTGGCACCTTTTTCCAGTAGTATCTTTACTATGTCTAAGCTATACTCTCGAGAAGCGAACATAATCGGTGTCTCACCACTTGTTGTTGCGCGGTTGATGTCGGCACCTTTTTCCAATAGTATTTTTACGATATCTAATTTACAATATTGAGAAGCGAACATAAGCGGTGTTTTACCATCTGTTCTTTTACAATTGGGGTTGGCACCTTTTTCCAATAGTATCTTTACGACATCTAATGCACCATATTCAGAAGCCAACATAAGCGGTGTTAAACCATCTGTTGTTTCACAATTGGGGTTGGCACCTTTTTCCAACAGTATTTTTACGATATCTAATTTACCATATTGAGAAGCGAATATAAGCGGTGTTTTACCATCTGTTGTTTCACAATTGAGGTTGGCACCTTTTTCCAATAGTATCTTTACGACATCTAATTTACCATATTTAGAAGCCAACATAAGCGGTGTTTCACTATTTGTTCTTGCGCCATTGACGTCGGTACCTTTTTCCAACAGTATCTTTACCATATCTAACTTACCCCTTCGAGAAGCGAACAAAAGCGGTGTTTCACCATTTACTGCAGCTTTGTTGGGGTCGGCACCTTTTTCCAATAGTATCTTTACGATATCTAATTGATTATATCTGGAAGCGAACATAAGCGGTGTTTCACCATCTGTTGTTGCGCCATTGACATCGGCACCTTCTTCCAATAGTATCTTTACAATGTCCAATGTACCATGTCCAGAAGCGAAGATAAGCGGTGTTTGGTCATCTCTTGTTGTCGCGTTAACATTTGCACCTTTTCCCAGTAGTATCTTTACGATATCCATGCAACTTCCCGCAGAAGCGCACATAAGCGGTGTTATTTTCTCGTCTCCCTGTCCACCATTAACGTCAGCGCCTTTTTCCAAAAGTAATTCTATAATTTGCAAACTCCCAATATTCGTAACTTTTCTAATTGCAAGGAATAGAAGCCTCAGCATACATTCTCTTGAACTTCTGATGCCAACATGGTTTTGTAATAACAGTTCAATAGTACGTACATTTCCGGAGAGAATGGCAATATCAGGACCAGTATTGCCGCGATAATTTTCTATATCTATCTTTGAACCGCTCTCCAACAATATTTTCGTCATAATTGTATCCACTTCTGGTGGATTCATAACACCATAATGTAGCGGTGTGCAACCAAAGTCATCAATAACGTTTATATGCTCATGTTTTTGCAATTTTATTAGTGCTTCCACATTGCCGTATATACAGGCGACGTGTAATGCAGTGAAATGTCTGATGTTTCTTAAATGCAACGTATCCACCTTCAAAGCTTGAGATATGCACTTGTATTGGAAATCTTCAATGAAAAGCAAATGACGGATCATCTCTATGGTATTCCTTTCTATGGCCATAAGATACATTTCCGTTATATTACAATGGCTAAAGAGATTTATGTAGTTGCTGTCGTTCTGCGCATTTTGTGCAATGCAATTTACATATGCTCTCCAAATTGACGTTGAAACACCTTCACGTCTCATAATATCTACAACGTTTATCCGATATGTGTGTTGTACCCAATTCCACTGCATAAGAACATCAGAGTGAGTAACATCGATTTCAAAATCGCCCATATTACAAATAATATTATCTAGAGCGAACCAAAGCGGAACTGAGTGGCGTGCAGCGGCAATGTGAATGGCCATTCTGCCTAAAGCATCAGTTCTTTCTAAATGTGAGCGATCTGTAGCATACGCTTCGATTTGTTGTTTATTTTGTGTTAAGACAGCTTTATGTAACTCTAAATGTTCGCAAAGGATATCTAAGATATACAACTTTTCCTGTCTTTTTATTTCTTGGTAGATTTTCTTAGCAGTGTCTTTCGTTTTATTTCTGACTATCCAATCAGCTGTCAGATACTCTGCGAATGTCTCGTGCACAAATGTAGGGTACCCATCTTCATTAATAGACAGCACCACGCCCAATTTTAATTCATGGGTCAGTTCGCTTTTGTTTTCCAATTGAAACAATTCTTTCACTAAGTCCGTACCAAGTATCCTCATTAGTGCTAAGTGGAAATGTAGTTCTCGAACGGGTTTTAAATAAAGTTCCTTGTTGGGTCTAAGATGGGTGGAGAAATACATTCGGAAGTATTGTTCCATCTTTATTTCTATGACGCTTTCGAATAAACTTAATTTACTGAAGTGTTCCAAATTAACGTTATTTTGAGAAATAGTCTTCAAAAGGTTGAGGTATAAAGGATTTTCTAAGAATTCATCTGGTATAGTCGTTAGTATCTGTTCAATAAGCTTGTAATTCTTAATGGATTCTCCATAGTCATCCGCCCTCAAGGAATCGACCTTCAAAATCCTAGTTTCGAAATTATCCATGAGGATATAGTTTGCTATTGTTCTAGAAGCAATAATGATTTGTACATTGCTAGCAGCTAAATTTCGTATAAACTGTAAAACATTTTCTTTGTAAGCAGGCAATACCTCATCGAATGAATCTAGAAGTATCAATACTCTATCCTTTTTTCTAGATAAAGCGGATAGAAACTCTTTATACCGTTTATTCGTTGTCCGTTCCAACAAGAAATCTAATGAAATATTAGTTGGTACCAACTTTTTTTCTTCTAAGAAGCGACCGTATTCAACCAAATTGTAAAACAAAATATACTTTTCCATAGCGTGATTTTTGAATATTGATTGAAGCAACGAAGACTTCCCTATACCAGGTTCTCCTGTTAAAATTGTTAATCCGTCTGTTACTTCTTTTAGAATATTTTCTTCTGGTATTGCCCACCCATTGCATGATATGTGGTCACTTAAACCTGCCCAGTCCTTGCATCTACGTAAATGCATACCTGTGCTCTCCACGCGAATATGGAGTAACGGACACTTTAAATCGGATGCTCCTTGCCAATATTTCTGTACATTTTCATCTTTCACCTTAATAAAGGTATTTTTGTTATTAAACTTTATATCGTTAGACGCTTCCATCAAATGTTGTCGTATATTTTCGTTTAAACAACTAAAATCTCCGGAGAAAAAACAAATACCTTTTGTTTTCGAATCAAATAGGGATTCGGATACAAGAGCATTGCGCAAAAATCTAAGCATATATCTTGGTTGAATATTCTTTAAAGTGAATCCAACAATCGGCACTGGTTCATTCCCTAGTACGTAGACACCTTCTCCATCTTGGTCCACAAAGAAGTCTCGCACCAGTGACTTGTTCCCTTCTAGTACGATAAAGCTCTCATTTCTCGACGATGTGGCACAGTGATAGATTTCATAGTTTTGGAAATTTGGATTGCCTTCTACCTGTTTACGATATTTGACTATGTCTTCTTGCCGACACCGTATTGCAATGTTATTTCCTACCACATTAATACTATCTATTTGGTATTCAGCTGTAGTGTTTGGATCTTCAATCAGGAATAACAAATTGTGGTCGCCATCTAAACATTCCTTACTCAGATACGCCATTCTTGATTTCATTAAGTGTATTATATGGGAACATGATAAAGCTGTAACTAATTCCTTATGATGACCTATAATACTGTGAAGGGTGATAGGTTTTCGTCCTTGAAGTGAGATTAAGATGGCTTTTAGAAGTTCAACCCTCACTTCTCCACATTTGATGTCGGTTATATGCGTAAAAACACTCATCTGGTAGCTGTCACATTCTTTCCGTTTAGTAGCTACATTTTCCGTTACTATAATATAGCTTCTATTTAAATGTGCGTAATCATTCAACACAGGTAGATTCTCATTGGATTTCAATACAAGAGCTGTCTCGCCACATTTCCACAACTCTATAATTAGTGATTTTAATGTAGTGGGTGGATCTATCCAGTGCCTAACTCTAACTGATGTGTTTACTGTAAAAAGCTTTTTGAACTCTTCGATGATACAGGAATCCAAAGGATTTGTTTGGTAAGTGTCCCAGTTAACGCTATTATTGAGTAGACGATTCAGTGCTTGTGCACAAGATCCGTATAAACTCTTTTCAATGTTTGTTTCAGCCTTGATGATTGTGACATTGTGTTGCAATGTTAGTTTATGCCACAGTGTACTTTGCGAATCATGAAGTTGAATAATATCTGTAGGTTGTATTATATGACCTGAGAGACGGATTCTTAATAATTCCATTTCGAACACTTCTTTAGCCATTCCACTTTTCCACAATATGTCTTTCTCAAAATATCTATCAATAAAATTCAAAATACCGCTTACATCCCTTATTTTACAAAGGGTTTTTATATTTTCTTTGATTTTATTGTTATCGGGTTGGTATAAGTACAAATGGAAATCGTTTAAGAAGTCTTTACCCGTTTCCGTGTTATCCGTATTTAACGCCAATTTATGACAGTTTGGAAAAGAAAGTGCCGATCTCCACGAATCATCGGTGGGATTATGCTGATGTAGTGTATAGTGAACTGCTTTTTGTACTTTATTGATGCAAAGATAGGAAAACTGGATGTTGGCAATACCAATGTCTCCTATAGTTTTAAAACCTCCGGCAATGGATATTTTATCATAACCTTTCAGATACCTTTCCACATCAAGCGTTTCGCCTTTACCGATGTGCTTTAATTGCAGCGCAAATGCGTAGGGAGTATTTTCTCCTTTGAAAAATACTTTCGCCACCACATCGTCGAACGGATGTGCTTCCTTTAAATTAGTGAATACCTGGTAGTTTTCAATTTTGTCGTTATTTGATAAAATAGCAGCAACTAACGTAGCAACCGAGATTTCGTATTTAGCTCCCGCGTCAGGGGTTGCGGTCCTAACAGGCTTTAACTTCTTTCCAGGGCTATTTTCGGTTTTCGACATTTCCGGTACCTGTGAGTTAATTAAATTAATTAGCCATTGTATTTGTACGTGCTTATTAGTTTTAAGTGCGTTATGGACTTATGTGTAATACTAACAAATGGTAATCTCGAAATCTTAAAAAACCTACTGCTTCATATACGAAAAAATCTATATAGGGATGTAGGACTGGAGTTATTTGGCTAAAAGTAGCAAAGTTCAAATGTCATTATGCCTTATACGGAACAGGAGGATAATAAATTAGACATTAAAATGAAATTTTCTTCTGTATCATCTTTGCCATTAGTTGGTATACCCTAGAAATATTATTTCTTATGGAAAATTGTGTGATTAGAAGGACAGCGCTTCTGATTTTTTACACCTAAATTATTGAGAATAATATAGGTTTTCAATTTAAAAACTACATCAATTTCTGCACTAATACACAAATATTGCTTTTTTTCTAAGAATATAATGCAAATTTTAACCGTTAAATAGCTTTTTAAGCGCAACACATTGTGGTAGTACCTTTTTCTTCCGTGTGAGTATGAAGAACCTTGTATTAACATATTATTTGAATTAATAGTAATATTTTAGGCATATCTCAGGGTGGTGGTTCAATTTTCTTGATTCTATTGTCGTTTCTTTTCACCTTATTCTTATTGTACTTCAACTTCTCATACACACACAAGGGGAATACAGGTAAGTGTGTCTCATCGACTTAAAATGAAGCTTGGTGGAGTTACGGACTGATATAAGCACACGATTCCCCACTAAAGACTGGGTCTTTGATTATAGTTCTATTTTTGATTTTAGGAAAAAGTTTTCTATAGAAAGGTTTACAGAATTCAAATTTCTAAAATAGGAAATTTTATTCTCATAACTATCTAAACACACACATTGTTTCTAAATAAAAAGTAAAAGGCATCGTCTACTCTTGATGAATCATCCACAGGTGTTCATATAAAGATAAGCCAGAAACGTTTTGTTCTAAGGGAATTCTTTATGCATATATAGATAGAGGAAGTTGGATTTAACAAAAGATGTTTTTTACAGTATCCAGAAAAAAAATACAATAAACCCATATGGTTTGATTATAATAAAGTTTCTTTCTCCGTTAGTTAATATATTATTACATATACCTACAAACGATCGCAACCTCCTATAATTGATTAATTATTTATTAATTTAATACAATGTCGGTATGTCAGTTTGCGTATATAAATTGTAGAAAATCCAGCAGATATAATACACCTGGATTAAAAATGTACAGTTTTCCAATTCGTGACATAGAAAGATGTAAGAAATGGATTTTAAATTCAGGCAAGCACTTCCTCTGATTTAATACATACAAATAAATTACTACTAATGTTAGTTGTTACTAATACAAATTATTACATATCTGCGTCTTTACCATTTCCATTTATTAACAGATTTCTTTTATTTATAACATATATATGCAAATCGAATTCGACGATTTAAAATTGGCCTAAATGGAAGATTTCATCAATTAAATATGTTTATTAAGAATCCAGCGTCTGCTGTTGATTATGTGGATTTTTCTATGGAAACTTTGAATATTTGGGATATCCTTTATTTGGCATGGATTCTCTAAGTGATAATGTAAATTTTGATGTATAATTCGCAATTCAAATTAGAAAAAAATTGCATAAAGCACTGTTACAATAACTTATGTAATAACTATATAAACGTATTTATTATTGTAACATTATTGTAACGCAAGTATTTCAATATATTATGGACACAAGTCGGGCGACAGCTAGTAAGGCGCTAAATTTAAAAAGTAAGCAATAAATTGTTAAAAAAATGAGGTCAGATGGCATGATATCTAAAAAAATTAAAGGCCAAGGGCAAGGATTCTTGGAAACAAATTGAAAATAATATGTTTGAGTTTTACTCCACGTATATCCGTGTTTTATGCCTTTTATATATTTAGCTTTTAAAATTTGATTAAAATTTAACAAATGGCTCACAGCATCATCATTAAAGGCCTTTACATTCGAGGCACACAAAGGCGCAAAATAAATTATTAAGTGGGCACCGGCAATTAATAGTCCCTGCTTTAAATTAAGTATAATTCAACTAAATTAACAGGTATCTACAAGTGTTAAATTTTCACCTCGATAAATGAACATTAATAAAAGAATAATTAAAAAAGCATACCAATTAACTAGTTATCTACTTGATTCTGAGGAATCTCGTCACTGTAATGCAAATTCAAAACTAAATCTAAATTGCAAAGTGCTCGTATATTAATAGGTGCAATGTCTGGGTTTTTACGCCTCTATCTAATCAGAAGTTTAGTTCGGCAATGTTGACATTCATGAGCTGCCTGGATTTAAATATTTGCGCAAACAAGTGTTTAGAGATAGGGTCGAATCTATCAACAAACATTAACAAAAAAATGCCAGAGCATATTTACTTAATTATTGTACTATATTACTATGTGTGTATGAAATAATATAGGATTTAGCTGATAAATATATCCACAACTGCGGCACTGATGACAATTCCCATTTAAGACACTTTAATCAGGCGATAGAATCATAATAAGAAGCATTTGGTTCGATATCACAAAAACTGTAGCATAGTAATAGACACGTAAAATATCCGATCATTCCGCACTACAAGAGATTTGATTAATTCGCGACAATTTTTTCGGGAACTCGTGGGCGCCAATCAACTATTTTTGGATACTTAGTTATAAATATGATAAAACTTGAAATGCGAACTACAAAAAAAGTCTTGCCTGATGACTCGAATTCTGCATGAAAAATAGTTCTAGATTCTACTATTTTTGTTCTTGTGGAAGAAGAAAGTTTTTTTGTAGGCCAGTGTAATCAAAACAAACTGAATTTGACAAACTGAAGTGATTTCTTATAAAGAATTGCCTGGCTAATATGAAATCCATAAACATAAATTGTGATTAATTAATTTTCCTTTTATTTGCTGATACCTATCCTTTCGCTTTTAATGGTATTTCGAAATACGATCCCTCTAATCTTCACTGGATGGGTAAAAGCTTATACATAAGTCTGGAATTCATCACAATAGCATGCGCATTAATCATGGGCATTAATCCTTCTTATTATTATTCTTATATTTATATTTTTCTACCAGTAGCTATTAGGCTACCGTGGTGACTGTATGAGATGTTTCTTCCATTATACACTTGTATAATATAGGGCTTTCATTTCATCAAACATTGAATTTATTGTTTAATAACAGATCAAAGAGCAGAAGGACTCTCTTTCAGGGTGAGTACACTTATTTGCCACATTTAATCAACAATCAAATAGTACCCAGTATTTCAATTTTAATTAAAAGCAATATTCAAATTTTCCGTCATCCCATATGTTAAGTCAATCCTCATAATACCAGGTTATGCATATTAATTATATTAATGACTTGGAAGTTACGGAGATTTATGGTACCTAAAGTTAGTCTACAAGCGTTACTTGACAATATTGTATCAAGTATTTTATTGACAAAAGCCCGAACCTGAAATAACCACTATGGAAGAGCTCACACCCATCACAAAATGGGGATGTGATGGTTCTTCAGGCCATAGTGAATATAAACAAAAATTTACTGACGAAAACATTTCGGATTTGAATATGTTCTTAATATCGCTTGTGCCCTTACATTTATCAAATAAAAATAATAACTCGCAGGTTTACTGGACCAATCCAACACCATCTTCAACAAGATTTTGTCGACCATTCAAGTTCGAGTTTATAAAGGAAACAGCCGAGACAATAAAAGCTGAAGTAAAAGGTAGAGATGAAATAACAATTCTAATTGTATTGTATTCATAATAAACACGTAAGTTAATTAATTTTAAGTAATAATTATCTTTTGCCACTCGTTATGTGCCTAGTATTAAATTTATACTTATTTTAACTTCTAAATTTTTTTTCTCAAAAATTTTCGGATCAAACATAGCAAAATAATTCATATCTGTACGTATAGAAACCGGTTGTATCTAAAAATGCAATATAATCTACAAATGTCCTTTAAAAAATCATCGATGACGTCATATAGTCGCAATGATAACAAATAGGATCATTTCAACGACGCCAAAAGTAAGTATTTTTAAAACCCTAAAGTACGTGTTTCAGGGATTTTCAATCTCCTTTACAAGTAAAGGAATTACGAATTTTATGCGTTACTTTATAATCACTCTGTATATGAAAACACATTGAAAAATTATTAAGATGAATGACTACACCTTTCGCAAATGCCCCACAATATTAAACTCAATTATTCATTCTCGAAAACAATACTCTAAGAAACAATCGAAGCCGAAGGGCCGTGGACGAAACGGTCGCTGTCGAACATATTGTAACTATGATTACATAAAGAAAAGAAAATCAAAAAACAAACAATATGTTTTGTAAGTATTAATTATTTTATATACATTTCTCCATTGTTATTAGTTAAATAATATCGTAGATTCTCAGGAAAGCAAAATTAATTGTCGAAACGTCAATAAATAGATAAAATTCAATGAAGAAGCTTTATTTCTAAACAAATCTACTTACAATTCTAAGAAGGTAGGCTAAAGAAAAAAACCATTACATGTATACTGAAGTATTAAGTAGGCACCAGCAAGTAATAATAATAAATTGCTTTGTCCAACGATCAAATTAGATATGAGACACGTCAAATACAATGTTAAGCAATGTAAAACTGAAAGTCCGTGAAAAACAAATATCGAATTTCATACTAATATTAAAGTAATTGTCCCTGCTTTAAATTGAGTATAATTCAACTAAATTAACAGGTATCTATAAATATTAAGTTTTAACCTCAATAAATTAACAATAATAAAAGAATAATTAAAAAGGCATACCGATTATTAGTACCATACACAATTCTCAAGTCCTTGCATCAAAAAACTAGTTCTCTACTTGATTTTGAGGAATCTAGTCACAGCAAAATGCAAATCAAAACTAAATATAAATCGTAAAGTATTCGTATATTAATACATATCTGAGTTTTTACGCCATTATCTAATCAGTGGTGTGACATGACATCCGTTGGTTGCTTGGATTTAATTATCTGTACCAGCTAATAATGTGTAGGGACAGGGTTGGATCTATCAACAGATTATAAGAAAAATGACCATATTTACTTAATTATTCAACTATATTATTACGTGTGCATGAAATAATACAACATTTAGCTGACAAAAATATTCACAACTGCGACAATGACAACAGCAGCCACTTTAAGACACCTTAAAGCATCATAATAAGAAAACTTTGGTTCGATATCACAGAAACTGTAGCATAGAGCATAGTAATACGACATATAAAATATCCGATCACTCCGCGCTACACGAGAATTGATTAATTCGTGACAATTTTTTCGGGAACTCGTGGGCTCCAATCAACTATTTTTGGTTACTTACTTATAAAGTGATAAAACTTCACATGAGAACTCCGAAAAAGTTCTGCCTGATGATTCGAATTCTGCATGAAAAATAGTTCTAGATTCTATTATTTTTGTGGTTGTGGAAGAAGAAAGTTGCCAGGGCGGCTGGTGGATTCCGGCTGTCGGGACTTGTTAGCAAGTCCTACTTACCCACTTACCTGACGAAGGATAAACAGGAGAAGCATGTGAATCTTCTCCTGATTCAGGATGAAGGCGATGACGATGGGATGGATTTAAGCTGCCTCGTTTCCACACAGCTCAACAAGCATGACGGTAGAAAGTATTTCTGCGACCGCTGCCTCCATTACTTCCGCACGCAGCAGAAGTTGGAGACACACATTGCTGACTGTACGGGACCAGTATAGCATAATATGTAAAGTGTGCCTGTCATGATTCACTGAGCTTTTACAGATCTTATCGTGGTGAGGACTGCCAGCAGTGATTTGCGTGCGAGATGCAGCAGTTTGCTGAAGACGTGGAGACGGTGTCTCTTTGCCCTCTGCCGATTGAGCCTCTTACACATGCGCAAGGTTTGGAATTCCACTCAATTTCTCACTGCCACATTTGTGAGCAGCCCTTAGATGTTCGCGATGTTAAAGTTCGTGATCACTGTCACCTTACTGCACGGAAAAAAATAAATATGTACTGCTTATTACAATTTTGCAAATAACTTTTTGTAGTTACCCTTATTACATTTATAATCTTCTTATTCGCACTGCTGTAGCAAAAAAAACTGTCAAATTTGTAATGCTAATAATGCAACTACATTATAGACACAATTTTAATAAAATAAAGGCAAAGCTGCCGATAAATGACTTACAAAATGTTGTTACTGTTTCATTGACAAATTCTAAAAATTTACTATGTGGTAAATCACTATTACATTATCCGGGGGTAAAAGGCTGATGACATCACATTTCTCTACCTTTCTATTGGCGCATTTTTTGTGACCAAATATTAACTAATGCATCTCCACATGCGCATTGTTTATCATTTTCGTGTTTACAGTTTACCGTTGTGGCATGTTGTTGTTTGGTAGCGGAGGTTAGAAGACTTTTGCCACACGTTTTATCAAGATGAATGAGTGCGTGAAGAGAGTTTGATGAATTGGAAATTATAAACGCTCTGTTTTTTGATGGTATGAACGTTTAATATCTATTTATTTCAGCATTATTCAATTGCATGCATCTTTTACATTTGGCAGAATAAGTAATATTAATCGGCTTGTTTGACTGAACAAGTTTCTTAGTAGTCGCTTGGTTTATACAGCCATACTGCATACATCGGTATATATTCGGGAATCACACACCAAGGTTATTCGGCACTTAATAGTGATAATGAATTATTATTTAGTAAATAATTTTAGCTCACACAAATAACTAAATCCATTCAGATTCATAAGGTGTTATATATGTTGTACCCCTCCATTTCCATCGAAAAAAAAGATCCGCGTCTTCTTTAATAGATTAACAAAGGGTGACGGAATAGTTAGCGTTTAGGATTAGGGATTAGTAGTGCTTGCTTGATTAATTTTATTAGCAAATAATTCCAATTCTTGTCAATTGTGTTTTACTTGTTACACAGGGGTTACGTTATTTTTCGCAAAAAGGTGTTTCATTTTTAGTAAATATATCAATTACAGAGATTGTAGAAATGTATGTATATTGAAATGTTAGAGTACCTAAAGGGTAATTAAGAGAATTGAGAAGCTGTTAAATACGTATATATTTTTACAAATTCGTAAAAGTTGACGTACTTCGTAAGTATTAGTAAACATAAACATAAACATACGAAACCGTTGTATTTTTACTTCGTGTTGAATAGTATTAGGTTATGTGTGAAGACGTGACAAAATAATAAGTTTTAAGGTTAATTTTTTATAAACCATACGTAGATTTATTTTAGTAGCGTTCATTACACATGTTTCATATTGTTTTGTACACAATTATTGAGGGTTCAGGCAGTCTTTATAAGTTTTAACTTGATCCTACTATTAATCTTAAGAAAATGAAGTGCGTAATGTGCGCTATTAACATTAACAAAGGCTGACTGAACCCATCATTACGAAAAAATGATTATGAAGCTCATGGATTCCCTTATTATAAGAATTTTACTTTTGAAAGGCTAATTCAATTTAAAAATATTTTTATTTGGAATTGCTTATTTCATTTCATTCATAATAATTATTGTTTTTGTAAAAATGCAATAATGTAATATAAATAAATGTGAAAGTATTTAAAATGCTGTAATGTAATGGCGCTGCTATATGTTTATGTAACGAAAACAAAAAAATTTTCAATAAATATAAATGTGCTCCCGCCTGTTGTTTTATTTGCTTCGATTTGGTGAATATTTTTCTTTTGATACATTCTTTGTTTTGTGTAATAAGTTTGATAATAGGAAAAATACTGATTAACATATAATATTTTTTTTAATGTTAACTTCGATTAAATATTGCTTAAATGCATGTGTATCACCATTTCAAATTTTTGAAGCTATTCTACCAGCGCGGATTTCGATGAAACCACAGCTATAGTCGTAGGTAGGTACAATGTAAAATAACTCAATTTTACTTCAATGGCACACAAACTTTAATGTATAATATACATAATGTATATGCCTATGTATATTATATATTAATCTCAATCGTGTAGATTAATTAAATATAAAACATTTTATAAAAATGAACTACTACATTTTACGTTTACGGTATTTACAAAATTGTTTAAGATTCTGTTACACTTAACAATGACGTACATTACAGCATAGTATAAACAGTTACTACATTTATTGAAGCTAATAGTTACATTGCTGTAAGAAAATATAATAATGGTTGTTAAACTTTTTACTAAAATACTGTGAAAGCTTGACTTACACATATGTTTAGATAAGTGTTACAAATTGTAATATATGTTAATACAGGACTTATCTACAAATGTTTAGAAAAATATACCACAAGTTGCAATAATCTGGTATTTTATTACAAGTTGTAGTAAAATTTTATGTTTTTATAGTAAAATTTGTCGCAATTTTTTTTCCGTGTGATAAGTATCGGGGTGCAGCTCACGAGGAATGCAATATAAATTATAAGGATAGTCACACGATTCCGGTGATATTCCATAATCAAAGTGGGTACGATTCCCACTGCATAATTAAAAACTTAGCGAAAGATTTTGAAGGTCGCGTCGATTTACTTTCTATAAACAAGGAACGTTACATCTCCTTTTCAAAGAATATTGATGATAAGCTTGTGAAATTTTGATTTATTGACACTTTTAGATTTTTGGCAAGCGTATTTGAAACATTGGCATCATCTTTAAATATTTATATAAATTTAAAAGCAGAATATGTAAATTTAGGCGACTCGAAATTTACTTTATTAACACGTAAAGGAATGTTCCCGTATGACTATATAGACTTATTTTCCAGACTAAACGAGACGCAACTACATGTTCAAGTTTACTCAGATAAATCTTGAACTATTGACAGATATCGATATGATTCTCTTTATAGAGCGTGGTATACGGGGCGGACTAAGCCAATGTTCGAAACGTTACGCATCAGCCAACAACAAATATCTGTCAAATTACACTATGTAACAATTTCTATTAATTTTTTTGTCTTTGGGTTGTAACTGTCATTTCCTATTTTCTTATGTCAGAAAAGTATAAAAATAGTCGATTATTTCCCACAAACTTTGCTTTTGTGACCAAGACAATGATATTTTAAAATTTACAACCAAACCCAAAATGTGAAGTACATATTATGTCGTTCGACGTAGAATACGGGAACTAAAGGCATCAGTGACGGGAGTGAATTCATTTACGATAGAAATGACAATAAATATGTCTGTCAAAGTGACAAGTATCTGCATTTTCGGTTTTAGATTTGTTTTTTTTTGGAAAACAGAACGAAAATATCACAACGAAGATGTCTCAACCACTCAACCTGCTTTGATAATTTATTGCTATATTGTTCAGGCGCTATTTTAAATTTTGACAGATCCAACGTTCCAACGTCCCTCCATTCAAAACGTGTACACTACTAAAGTTGATATAATAGACTCGTCCCACGATTTCAGCGCTCAAAACGGTGTGTATATGTACTTCTCATTTCACTATACCTATTTTCTAATTAGATGATGGCTTCCAAGAGGTTCAAACATGAAGCAGACGCGTTTTGCTATGTTTGTGGTCAGTTTATTAAAACAAGAGGATGGTACAGGGGAGAAAAGAGATCCATGAGATTTGCAATTCCAAGCATTTGGCGGGAACCCACTGACCACTCAAGCAACTGCTACTTTTGCATTGTGGACTCTTCCAAACTCTTCCGTACTCGCAAAAATGCACCTGCTGTCATGTATCCGGATCTTCCTTCATCCATGGTCCCAGTATTACAGAGCCCTCAGCTTCCATTACCTACTCCTCCTAAGATAGATCAGGCGTCTTCAATCAGCAACAGCGAGTCGTTGTGTGAAGAAAATATTGTAGAATCAGATGACGATTTCATATATGGAGATGATGAGAGAGGCCTATACTACCCCAACCAAAAAAAAAACATCACCGACTTAGTTAGAGATCTTGGACTCTCCAAGTCCAATGCTGAGATTTTGACCTCTAGGCTGAAGCAATGGAACTTGCTGGATAAAACTGTGCGAGTCGTAGATCAGAGAAAGCGTGACCAAACTTTTTCTAGTTTTCTCACCTACCTAGATGGGCTCTGCTTTTGCCACGATATGGCTGGGCTATTTGAGGCAATTGGAACCGCCTATAATCCAAATGAGTGGCGTGTCTTCATTGACAGCTCTTTAAGAAGCCTCAAAGTAGTACTGCTGCATAATGGTAATAACTTTCCATCTCTTCTCCTGGGTCATTCAGTGCACCTCAAAGAGGATTACTTTAACATCAAGATCTTGCTGAAGGTTTTGAAGTATGACAAGTATGGGTGGGAGGTCATCGGCGACTTCAAAATGGTGTCATTCCTCATGGATCTGCAAGGTGGTTTCACCAAATTCCCATGTTATCTTTGTCTTTGGGATAGCAGGGATACCAATGCACACTACAACAAGCGCGACTGGCCACAAAGGACAGAGATTTCTATAGGGGAAAACAATATCAAATGGGAGCCACTGGTAGACCCTTCAAAGGTGCTGATGCCACCATTGCACATAAAGTTGGGGCTTATAAAACAATTTGCAAAAGCTCTAGGTACGGAGTCAGCAGCCATGAAACATCTTGAAAAATTATTTCCTAAGCTATCTGAGGCGAAGGTCAAAGCCGGTGTCTTCGTAGGACCTCAAATTAACTCGGCTGCGATAACTTTCCTAAAAAGCTCACCCGTAAGGAGAAAATGTTGGAAATATACACTGTCCACTTAAATATAAGACTAATGGGGCAAAAAAAATTATATAAAATAAAAGGCAGTGCTTCTTTAGAAATATATTTTTAGAATTATTAGAAAAAAAGTATTTCAAATTCCTAAATATGCCAAAATACCAACTTTCAAGTAAAAATCGAAAAAACACATTTTTACAAAAAAGAACGTATTTTTTCAATGTTTGGCTCATATTTTGTAATTTTGTAGAATTCCATTTCTTTGATTTCTACTTTGAAAATTTGTATTTTAGCACATTTAGGGAGTTGAAGTACTTTTTGCTAATGGAGCTTTTTGGTATCTTTAAAAATAAGCATGTTTTATTCTGAAGACAATTATTTTTTTTCTTAATTTATAGCAAAACCACGCATTTTAACTAAGTTTTAATATAAAATATGTTTTTAAAGAAGCACCAACTTTTATTATACATAATTTTTTTTTTAAAAATTCAACAATAAACTTTTTTCCCATTTGTCTCATACTTAAGTGGATATACGATATACATATGTGAGTATATTTCAAATTTTCGTTGTCCTAGTCACAAAAGCAAAATTAGAGGGGAATAAAAGTATTTTTTTATTGTTTTGAAGCATAAATAAGTTGGAAATAACGCTCACTACTCAAGGACAAAAAACGTGTTACATAGTGTTATCAGACGAATCAACCATCAAAATTTTTAATTTATAATAATATCAATAATCAGTACGGTTGGGCAATGTCACAGAGTTCACCATATGGCGGATTTGAGTGGGTGGAGGGCAATCTAAGTAACTTCAATTTCAATGTACCTACGGATAACGCCAAAGATTACATCCTTGAAGTAGATTTCGAGTACCCACAAGACATTCACGATTCCTATAGCGAGCTCCCATTTTGTCCTGAACATCGCGCGCCTCAAAATTCAAAAGAGCTGAAATTACTGGCCACGTTATATAATAAAGAGCGGTATGTTATTGATTACCGAAATTTACAGCAAGTATTTGAAAATGGGTTAATTCTTACAAAAATTCATCGCGTCTTGAAGTTTAAACAAGCTGCTTGGCTTAAATCATACATCGATTTAAACACTAAATTCCGAACGGACGCTGTAAATGATTTCGAAAAAAATTTATTTAAACTAATGAATAACGCCGTATTCGGTAAAAGATGGAGAATATTCGGAAACACTCTATTGTAAAATTATTAACAAAATGGGAGGGACGATACGGCGCTGATTGCTAAACCGAATTTTAAAACCTCAACGATATTCGATGAAAATCTAGTAGGGATTGAACTCAACAAAGCTGAGGTGTATTTCAACAAATTTATTTACGATGGCATGTGCATTCTAGACTTTTCAAAATTAAAAATTTACGACTTTCATTACTCGTATATGAGGAGTCCATTCAGTGATAAGGCACAAGTCTGTTACACTGATACCGATTCCCTCATATACGAGGTGCAATGTGACGATTTGTATGAAGTAATTCGACGTGTTGCTTCTGAATTCTTTGATACCAGTGGCTATAATCCTGGTAATAATATTTGCAGCATTCCCCGTGTTAATAAAAAGGTACTGGGTACGATGAAAGATGAGAATGCCGGTAAGGTGATGAGTGAGTTTGTCGGGCTTCGCTCAAAAATGTATGCATGCAGAGTGGAGAGGAAGGACAGAGGGAAAAAGGCGAAAGGCGTAAAGAGGCACATTGTCAAAAATCATATAACTTTCGACGACTACATACAACGTTTAAAAGAGGGCAAAGAAACGTCAGTTAGACAAAAGCTGTTTAAATCAGAAAACCATCGTCTCTCTACCATCACGCAAACTATAACTGCACTCAGTGCCCACGACGATAAGAGATACGTTGTCCCAGGAAATTACGATACTCTGCCCTGGGGTCACTGGCGTATTATGGAATCATCATAGGAATTAGGCAGAAAGGTATATATATTTGGAGAAAATTTACTATAACTATCAGTATATCGTCATCATCAATACTAAGTGAAATAACCCCTAAACAATCAATAGAAGAAAACTATCATGCTGCATGGCTTCCCGCGGCTCCAAGTTGAAGTCAGAAAGTTGCGCTCGAAAATTTACGGGCTATTTATATTATAAAGATGTAACTACTCCATTAATCCATTTTTTAATTGAATTAGATGGTATATATTACAATCCAATGCTGAACAGTAACTCAGTTTAAGTTTGGTTAACGAATAAGACAGACGTCAAATCCCAGATAACAATTTAAGGTTTATACAAGCCTTTTTAAAGATTATTCCGACAAGGGAAAAAGCTTGTCAACATGCTTGTTACGGCAAGGGTGTAAGCTTGCTGCAAGGTTATGACAAGCTTGCTAGTTGACACAGGACAAAGGTTTTTCAAAGCAAAGGTTACAGGTTAAGCGTGTCTGTAAAAAGCATGTGACAAGGTTACCAGGCAAGGTTCCATAAGCTTGTCTGTAAAAGCATATGACAAGTGTGGAATGACAATGTTGAGCCAAGCTTTAGAGAAAGCTGTACAAACCTTGATAAAAGTTTGTAACAATCAAAACAGAATAGGAATTGGATATTAATTTCTTCTTTTTCTTGGTTTCTAGGTCATAAAAATATAGAAATGTACATTAAGGACGTTTCGTTTTAATTTCAAGAGCTTTTTCAAGATATATGTAAAAATATAAATTATAAATGGTATACATTTTTTTTATTTAATAAACAAAACATTATTTACTATGAATTTTGAATTATGATTTTATCATTTATTAAATAATTTACTTATAATTTACATCATTTACAATTTATATTTTGATATGTATACTTGAAAAAGCTTTCGAAATCAAAGTGAAACGTCCTTATTAATGTACATTTCCATATTTTTGACCTAAAAACCAAGAAAATGAAGAAATTAATATTTTATTTTGATTGTTATAAGCTTTTATCAAGGTTTGTATAAGCTTTCTCTAAAGCTTGTCTATAGTCAAGAAAAGGAGTTGGGTATATGACCTCTTCTTCATGTGACTTTAAAAATTACTAAAATATTTTAAGGAAAGATATAACCAGCAAACTGAAACCAAAATAAATTTCGTACAAATAAACTTTATGTAACTTCGAAGTGTTTCCAAAAATGTTTTTTACAAAATTATTACTAAACAAAACTCAGAGAGAATTTTAGTAAATTAATTTGCGTTCTTTTTATTATTTTCGCATGCCCTCCATCGTCTCCTAAAATATTTTAATTGTTTTCAAAATCACATCTGTTTGCATCAAGTAAAATTCATTCAAATAAAATTAGAATTTCAGTATTTAATAAAAAAAATAAACTTCTACATATTTATATATACATATTTAGATTGCGTTTTTATATTTATATAGAAACAACACTATAATCTATTTTCCTTTGCCATCGTGTTGCCGCGATTCTCTGTAATAAAAAAAGGACAACTATTAAAAAATTAAACAATACCAGAGATGGGAAGACAGGGGAAACGGCTATCAGTTTCCCAAGAGTCGACAAGTCGTCGTGGATATTATGAAAAGTAACTGTTTCCCCCGTTACTACAAAATACAAACTACCTTATTTTTACTATACGTAGTGGTTATTAAATAAAAAACTCACCAAAAATAATTTTAAGTATTTCAGTCTTCTGGAAAGGGTTTTTTAAGCTTTTCCCTGTTAGAGAATGATTTGCCGCAATATTGTTCTCTAGCGGCTTTTTTAGGATGTTTGATGTCAAACTCTTAACGTTCCTTCCATAGGTTGATATCAAATATCGAATCTGTAAATTTCTTGTTGGAATTAATTCAATAAATGAACATGGTTTCGGACTTAAAAAAAAAAACAGGTAATGATTTAAATAATATCAATTACTCACCAACTTTTTTTTCTCCAAGAAGAGTTTTCAACTATTTGATGGTTTACTAATGTCATAGAAGCTTCTATATTCGCTGAAAAAGAATTTCATAAGTTATGAAATTGATTCTCCCTTAATCCTTATTATTACTATATAATGCCTGTTGTATTGCGGCAGTCTGTTGGGCCAAACCTAAAACCGTATCCATTTTAGTTTCTAAACACTCTGCTATGAAAGAAAAATCTTCTAAGACCTTCCACATTACGCCTTGGTTTAATTTCATTTGGTGACGCTCATTACTGTAATCGGTTCCTAAAAAATATTTGATAACATTAGAACGATTTCTTGAAATAAGAGATACAAATATATATATATATATCTTACTAATTATAACACTGAATTTATATGTATATTTTTGAATTTATTGAAAAATCCTATTACACTGTCATTAAAACTGAAAGAAACCTCAAACATTTAATTATTCATAATTTCTGAATTATATAAAATCAAATTATACTACAAGCTATCTAGCTAGCAAATATAAACTATAACTTTTTAAACTAAGTGCATTGGCTTATGCGCTTATGGTGTAGAAAATTAGGTTAGAATTGTATGCAATAGTTGGGGCAATTTAATACATGTTCTTTTTTATTTATTGTAAGTGTCGTTTACTACGGTATTCGCAGGAACGATATATATATACGGTACAGTAGTAAATCAAATGGAAATTAGTAGAAAAAATATTATACCGAGTCTGGCCACGCACATCTCTATTTGTTTTCTCTGTACACAAACAGAGTTCGATTCATCGGTTAGAATTATAAACTATTGATATTCTTGAAGCAACAACGCATATTTAGTAAAAGATATAAAATTAGGTAATACTTACTTTTGCATGGAAGATGTTTTAAACTATTATACACTGAAACAGCTCAAACGCATAACGCATACGACACAAGTAGAAACAACAAACAATGGCGGTCGATGACAGAATAGCGGAATGGCGGTTAAACCAAAAAAAAATCAATACTCGATGAACGATTGACGCCGAATCACTCCGGAAATACACGGAGTCACCGTACCATGATATAATAACTTTGTCGCAACGTTGCATTAACCTTTTACTGTTAAGCTTGTCTGGACAAGGTAAAGTTAAGCAAGTGGCAAGCTTGTCGTAAGCTTACGTGTTATCTGGGATAATGGCATTAAGTAATATAAAAATTTTAATGTAAATAATGTTTACTTATTTTATATTTCTTTCTTTCTAGTTACGTACAACGACTTTCTCGACAACACCTTAATCATGCAAGAGAAATCAATTCCTATGGAAAAACAACTAATTGGACAATCCACCTATCTGCTTAACAAAAGCGGTTCCAAGTGGATTAACGTACGCCTTAGTGCAGCAGCAGGATTTAAACCTATAATCCAGATTAGGTCACCGTTATCATGTATTTTCTTCACTACCCAAGAGTGGGTAGAATTTTGTAAGAAAGAAAGTCGCAGCCCTAAACATGAAGTTGAGGCTAGCCAGTACAGAGATATTAGTGTTATAAGACTGAAAAGTCGTGGTCAAGGGATTGTTTTATCTGCTGAGATATACAATAATTTGTATAATTTATAACAGCTAATCAGCTACAAAATAAGTTTATTAACAAATAGTGATTTTGGAAACATTTTGTAAATCTGTCTTAAAATCATGTATAAAATTGCAAGGGAACCTATATGATAATATCTTATACCTATTATCAGTATACACAAATTCATGTAATGCATTTTATATTATGGAAACGTTATATTTATGTTTCGATACTGCTCTGTATGATTTTGAAATAATGAAAGGATGGAATAAAAATTCTAATAATTGCATTATATATTTTTCATTTAATAAACACGGTAAGTGATAAGAAAACCGCAATAGATAAAATTGTGTACAGCCTAGCCTACAAAGATAATGACACACAGTTTTAAAAAAATCTACTTAAACAGACAATTCAAAAATGATGACGTTGCTTGCGCCCAACGAGATAGTGGCTAGCATAGAGGAGTGCGTTGGAACAGCGCATGGAAATGCATACGAATACTTTTTATAGCAAATTGATAGCAATATTCCAACAACAATAAGGCATTTTATATGGTTTTCTAAATTGGGAGAAAACGATTGCAAATTAATGGCTGCTTTTGCGTGTCAAAATCAACATTATTTTAATGTTGATGAATTAATAGACGTGTTAAAATTTTGCAATTCACATTTCCAGACCGACAATCAAAACAGAATCTACGACGAATATGACTTTTTAAGCGAACCAGACGGTGCGGATACCCGTGCTGAATTTTGGGTTTATAATATTCGCGCTACACTTGTACTAGAATTAAATGGTCGAGTTCCTCGAGCTACAGTATGGACGAGACCAATGATCTTAGAGTAAGACTACAACAATTTTTTGAGCGGTTAAATAATTTAAAAGAAGAAATTGAAATGTATTCATTAGCGAAGAAATTCCAAGTCCTGGCAATGAATCGGAATCACCATCAACGTTACCGCAGACGTCATCGTTCACGAAGAATTAGAATACTGATCAAAAGCTTTGAAAATTTGTGAATATCATGTACTAATAATATGTAAAGTGATGGGATAAAACAAAAATTCGAATACATTATGTGTTTTTATTTTATTTATTATAATTTTTTTACGTTTACAAAATACAACTAAAATAAAAGGTATAGTCAAAACTGTATACATTACTTTTATATTCCAATTAGCTTATTTCCTTTCTTACGCAATATCTTTACCACAAAGTAAACTTCCGGATGTTTAACCGTTCATATTATAATTTTTTTTTTAATAAAACTGATGAGTAATTGTCATCTAAAAGATTAATTATGTTAAAGGTTACATATCACTTTTATTATACAAATTACAATACACTGAATTTATGTATAAAATATAAAAAAAGGATCTCTATCCATTTATTCTCTAAATAATCTTCTTCCGCAGTACCTGTAAGTGGTGTGTATTCAATAATAATACCGTTTATTTTTCCTTTTCCTTGGGTATTTTGGTCTTTATTTCTGTTATTTTGTGGGTTGGTTTTAGTTTTATTTTTATTTTGTGTCAATCTTTTTTTTTACATATTTATTTATAAATTGAATTGGATAATTATTATTAATTAACATTTCTTTTATTTTATTTATATTATGCTTGATATTTGTTTTTTTTTTCTGAAAAGCTATGCATCTGTCTACTAAGTTATTAATCGTACTTATTTTGTATCTTATGGGTGTTCTGACAGAACAATTGAAAGAAAATTGTCAGAAAATTTACAAAAATTCCTGAAACAATACAACATCAATATTGCTCATAAACCAAATTACGCAAATAAAAAGTGGTTCACAAAAACTAAAGAACCAATAGATTTTAATAAACAAACACATACAATTACAAAAATTAACTGGTCAAAACTGTTGAAGGGGTGTACATTGGACAATCACAACAATACATAGAAAAAAGAACATTACTCTTACAAATACAGCATAAATACACAAAATGTAAACTCTACTGCTCTGGCAAACATGCACTAAATAACAACCAAATTTCAAACTTTAATAACGGAATTTTAGATAAGAAAATAATTATATACAAAGACGGTTCAAAGAAATGTGGTATATAAAAAGTAATAAAAATTCAATCAATGATAAAAACGACATAAATAACCTAAGTCAAATTTTTTATAATTTAATAGTAGTGACTTCTAAGCAAAAACGATTTGAGTTGTCATGCACCTTATCGTATGATAAACTGTAAAATAGAAATTTGCATAAATATTGAATAAAAACAGTAGAAAACAAAATCGAACGGCCTCTCGCATTAGTATATATTTGTTAGTTGACCATGTATAATGTACTATCGTGTTTTACAATTTTAAGTTTAAATGTAATTAAATAACAAAATTAAAAAAAAAATGAGAATATTGTTCTTCTTCTTTCATTGCTTTTCTAATAAATACTTGTTTTATAATAAGAAATTAGGGGTATATATGTTTTAAAATACGCCAACAAAGAAAAGATGGAAAATGTCGATCTATTCCAATTTAAAAAATCTTAAGTAATCGCTTTTACTGGTAATTCAAAAATTTCTATTCAATGTTATTACCTGCTTCTTCATAATGCATGAAGAGTTCAGGTATCCTGAGGATACTGCCAGTTCTAGGCTATGTCTGTTAGATTGACACAAGACTATCTTCTACACAGATACCGCTCATTTGCCATGAAATAATATATTTCAGACCAAGGGACGAAAGTGCCCTGTTGCAGGCCGCGGGCAAATATTATAAACCGAGCCGAAGGCGAGCTTTTCAATTACTCAAGGCCTGCAATAGCACTTTCCTCACGTGGTTTGAATACGATTTTTTTCCCAGCCAGTTCAATTTTAGCTGATTAAATGTCAAAAAATAATGAAGACATACCTGTGAGTGACATGATAGATGGTATGCTTAATCTGTCAAATATTTTTTGAAAATTGTCAAGTTAGCGTGGTTTTTCAAAAAGTGTTCAATATTTTAACTGAAATTTAATACCTAATAATTTAACAATTATCTCATAAATGGGCTCAGACTGGGTCTAATGTACTAATGTCATCTATCAATAATGACACATATTATAAGATGTACAGTTTCGTCATGTCAATGTCACTTCCTTTACGCCCTAAGGAGGAAAAGTACAACTTTTCTTCCTCAAATGAGGGAGGATAGGGAGGGAAAGTATCCACTTTCCTCCATGCTGGGGAAAATTATATTTGATTCAAATATTATGACCTTGTCAGTAGTTCACAATAATAAATATTATGGAAAATAAACTGAGAGTTAATTCTCTGTTTAATATTTTGTTATTCATTTTATTTATCTAAATGATTTCTGAACGACGAAAATAGCGTTTCTTTAAAATCAACGTAAGCTGCTTTTGAAGACAGGAATAAACATTGATATCTTATCTAATTCTCAATAACGTAATGTAGTCCTCTCACAATACTTACCTTCGAAAGTTCGCTGTGCTCTAAAATTTAGACTTCCAATATATGTAATTCCTTTACTTTATTCTACTCATTTCTACGAACCTACGTCTATTCTTCACACATTAAGTTCATTTACAAGCTCTTTACAACTAGTAGTAAAAAATATTTTTTTAATTCACAATCTATTTAACTACCTCATATGGTTTACTAAATTTATGAAGTAAAAGTGTTAATACAACATGAAAAGATATCTAGAACCATCATAATATAGTATAGAAATGAGGCGTTCGTACTGAAAATTATAAAATTGATGATTATTGGAAAATTTTCAATCCAAGTAAAAAAAATATTTTTACGTAGGCATGAATAGCAGTATTTTTTACTTGACTATAAAATTCTGAAGAGTAAAGACCTACATAATGTAAGTATATTGCGTTTTTTCAACATATGGCGTTGTAAATTCTGGATTTCTTGCAATATATGGAAGGAATAAAGTTACTTACCCCCTTAAAAAGTAAGAAAAGGTACCAGAGTGTGCTGGAATATATAATCTACATTCTTGTATTTAACTTTTCTGATAATAATAAAAGTAATAACTTTTAGATTATTTTTTTTTTGCAAAAGGATAGCTGCTTTTTAAAAACACATAAATATTTAGTATGTCTTGATTTAGATCTTATAAGCATGTGATAAATTAGAATTTGGGAATTTATACTCACAATCATACTATCAATCGTAATTTTGCAATTTGTATTCGATCTATAAAACTGGTTTTTAAGTAGCTACATACATTTATCATGTATTTACGGCAGGGAGTAAGTGTTTTTGGTGTTTTTCGAACACCTTTGCTTATGAAGATTCAGATAAAAAAGAACGCAAGAATATAATACATAGATAATTTATTAAACAGTATATATATACAAACATGATATCAATAAGTGGTTACCACATTAAATTACAAATCAATATTTATCCCTAAAAGTACAATAAACAAAGGTTAAATGGAAAGAAATAACATTAAATAATAAGGGAGATATTTCTAAACAGATTAAGTAACTTACAATTACTAGCCTTCATAACTATTTAATTACACAGGGAAATACAGATTAAACTAAGTGAATAAATAATACTACACTAATTCTTAAACTTACAATAAATTAAATTGATTACAACATTTATTTGATTACTTCATAACATCTGGGAATGTGCCTACTCGAGACGTCAAAACAAAATACTAATCGTGCTGTCTGCTATTATAGCGCCATTATTATAGTTGTCTTTTTCATTTTATTTTCTTTTATTATTTTACGCACCGCGCAAAAAAGTAATTTCCGGATCAACTCCTCCGCGATCTTGCTTTTATCAGTGCTAAGCTTTTATTTGTGTATTTACTTATTCTCAATTTGTCAATCAGTCTCTAACTCTCAGAGAGTGATTGCCAAGCAGACACATTTCTTGGATCTATTATGTTAAACCCAATTCCTTTCTATATAGTATGTTTTTAAAAAGAAAATCCCCTTTCACTGGTAATTATAAATTAGGAAAAAATAGAATGTTTCCAAGTTAGTATATACACTACACCACCTACGATTCAACATTTTTCTGTAACAAGAATTTTACACTCCAAACATACATTTAAAAAAACAATAAAGAATCCTGTACTTTCGAGACAAACTACTTTATTCTGTTACTTTACAAAGCAGAAATTAAGTTTTAACCATTGTTTTCCGAAGAAGGTGGAAAATATTAATCATCTTAGTAATATGTAAGCTTAGTCCATACGATAGGTAAAATATGTGAACGTGCTGCAAAACTCATGAAGGTTTCTTAAGAATACATATTTTACTTACTTCTTTATAAATCTTTACAGCACGTTTTCAGATTGGCAGCCTCCATTTTTTACGCTCTCATCTTAACATCGTAGGTTTTGTTACTCCATTTTAGAAAATGTCTCAAAGGCTTACAGCTAGATATTCTATTCCACAATCAGTCCTTATTACTTTTATATTCATGAATTATATTTAAGGAGCAAGTAAAACAATAAGACGCCTCAAACTTACACGAATGGAGTTTTCAAGGTAGCTACCTGAAGGAGCAGTTCAGGGTAGTCCATGATGTTATGATGATGTTGAAGATGGTACTCATGAAGGTCATGGATTGGACTTTTGAATAGTACGATAATAAAATTGATTAATACCTGACCATCATGACAGAATGTTAAAATGTTTTTTGACAACCAGTTTGCTTTTTAGTTTGGAAATCTTTCGTTGAGATAGTAGGATTTATTGTCTACTAAAACCAAAAAAAAAAGGAAACTAAAAAAGGAAGTATTACGACAGACGACGGATTTCAAGACGATGGCTGACAGTTCTCTTCTTTCTGCTAAGCTTCATTGGTCAATTCTGATGAACTTCGATGATATAAACTCAGCGCTGAAACATTTATATTGCCATCTTAATAAATCTTAATTTTGATCTAATATTCCTAGAAAGCAAATTGACACTAAGGAATTTCTGATTTAGTTTACTACAGAAATAAAATGAAGCATCAAAATAAAAGACGACTATCGTCAGGAATAACTTCATACAAAAAATAAGTATTACCTTTATGAATTTCAAAGACTGCTATCTTTAATTAAACAACAAATTTAATATCAACTTCGCACAAGAACTATTTATAATGGGCACAGAGCAACAAACAATTCGGAAATTGTCACCAAGTTTTGGAAATTTTTGGATGTGAAGAATTGTTTTCCAAAACAGTCAGACATTGAGATACCCACATGCTTGAGGGGGTTGGAGAGGGGGTGGTGGAGCATCTTGCTGGCCATGATATTTTGTCTTCAATCTTTGGTGGATGCTTGCCACATCCCTGATGCATGTCGAGGTATTGTTTGGAAGCTATTACAAAGCATTCCGCCATAAGGTGATCCAACGTTTCTTCTTTGTTGTCACACACACCCACGCACAGCATTTGGTGTCTTCTGTGTTAAACGCGAGGATTCCTTCTTTGTTGACCTTCGTCGCTATTACGTGATTTTGAATAGTAGCTATATGTTCTTCAGTTGCTCGTCTGTAGCCATGCTTGTGAAGACAGTGCGTCACAGTTTAGCCTTTCAATAGCGGTAACATATTACCATGTAATGATCTATTTCTCCATTTTTCTCTTAATTTTTTCGGGCTTGTGAATCCCTGTAGAGAGGTCGTATAGATCTGCTAATCGCAACGGTGTAATTTCTTTAATTTTTGTGTAATAGTTGGTGTTTGTTTGCAAAAAATCTCTTAATCTTCTTACTTATGCTAAATATCTAGAATGAGCACTAGAATATCTCTTTCACCTTGGGTAACCTCTTTCAGTAGCGGCTGTGAGGTGCTGTTGCGACTTGCATTTACTTTGGTTTTGATGTATATGCTATTAAGATTTGTTTCTGTCCAATTCAAAACCCCAAGTTAGACGTTAATATCAAGGTTGTAAACGCGCTAATTGCCTTGATAGTATTTCTTATTGACGATTTGTTGCGCCAGGGACATCTTAGGCTTTGGAAATATTTATCGTTATGTTTCCTCGGCAGTTTATTATTAATTCTTCAGGCTTGTAGATAGCCCAAGTATCTGCGTAGTTCCTCTGCTCCATTCCCCTAATGATACTTTAACCTGCTGCTGGCTCATATCCAGATGTTCCATTTATAAACTGTTCCTCATGCAGCTTTGCATTTTACGTTTGTCTAAGCCTAAATTACTACACCAGGCAGCAGATCATGAAGATCACCCTTTAGTTGAGCATAGATTTTCAAACCGTCAATGTGCCATAGATGATTGGTTTCAGTATATATGTTATATATTATTATATTCTCTCTCTATTACTTTACAATTACACTATTAATTCAAATGGTTTAATTTTTAATAAACTGTGTATAATATATTAATGATGTAATTGTAAAGCAACCTCATCTTGTTCCCCATTTCAGATAAGAAAATGCTATAGTTGATGCATGCGTTATCCACATGCAGTTCCCGGGAAAGTAACATAATATCGCTAAGAACTAAGTTACCGGGGAAGATAAGGTCGCTTTACGAAAAAGACGCAAATAAAGGAATAACAACTTTACTTCAATTGAGGCACTTGCAATTTTTGCAACGGTGTAACAAAAAGGAATAAACATTGGAAATTCTTCTCTGTCAACACGTCTTTCATTTCAACAACCTACGTGCAAAAGTTATAGAACTTTCTATCTTATATCCCTTGCATTGTTTCTTTAGTAAAAAGTGAGTAGTTTCAGGGCCATACAAAACAAAGGCATTACGTACATCTCACTGAAACTTGCCTTCTTTCGATATTAAAATGTTTTCTTCTTGTCTTGACTTTATTATTATGACACTATCTGCAATCATCATTTTTCGCGTGGCAATCGTTGTTTTTATGCTTGATCTTAGATAATATAATCGTAAAATTCTGATGTTCCGTTCTCATCTTTCAGTTTTGAGACTCATCATCTTTTCCACGCAGGTATTTTATCGTTCTTGTTCTGTTGGCTAGTAGTCGTTGTAGCTCTTCTACAGATTAAGACCCGCTTCTGTCATGCGGGGCAGGTCTTTTAGCGATTCATATACTCTTCTTGTCACATGAAGTAACTAAAAGCTATTAGATGCCATTAAACGACTTATACTTGTTTCAGAAACAATGGTTTAAACATTATGCCTTGTGAAGGCCAACAAAATAGAGGCGCTTTTAAGAAATTTATACGTTTGATGCACAATAAATTTTCAAAAACATAGAAAGATAAGCAAGGGAGTTTTTTAATTTATATTTGAAATGTCAATGAAAGTGTAAGATTTCTATTTGAAGAGGACACTGAACTGATTTTTTCTTAGATAAACACTAAACTGAACTCTTTCCAATAACTTCATTAAATCTAGCTCGAATATTCATTAAAATGAAACAAAAAGAGAAGCAGTTAATATTGATATAGTTGCTATGATTTCTTACAAAGCAGGCATACTGTTAACTTTTCGAAAGGAAGGCATTCCTCTATCAATCATCTTGTATTCTGTTGAGCAAAACACTTAAAAAAGCTATAGCCGTATAACTATGAAGTCGACCCTCCATGGATTGGACAATATTTTTCTGTGAAGCAGCTTATGTATAATATTCAAACTTGATAAAAGTTTAATTAATTATTTATAGTTTTTCGAGTATATCATTATTATAATTACATGTACTTTTTTGAGTTTGTTGTAGGTAGTTGTCGATAGTGATATTCTGTAGTTTTGACACCTAGATATCCGTCCAAATAAGGCAAAAATATAAGTAAATATGTTGAAATGGTTTTTTTTATGTGCCCCTGGGACACTTAAATTTTTCCACCAAATATGCTTACTACATCGCAAACAACATGTAAAAATTTAAACTCGATTACCAAGTGGTACAAACATCAGTAAAATGAAAGAATATATTATAAACTGTATTTGTATTAATTGTACTCCTTAGAAATTTTAGTTGTCGTTAGATGTATACTGCTGAATTATTAGAATTCTCTAATTTGGATGATCCTAAAAAGTGAATTTCTATTATTCTGATAATGATACTACATAAATTGACTAAGAATTGCTGAATACTTTGATTTTTGATTTTGTAAATAATGTTGTCTTCTATACACTATAATTATATCATTATATTTTGTTTATTCTGTAAGTTTCTATTTGTCCATTTTATAAAAAATTATTTGCCTGTTGTTCAAATTTGTACAAATCATTATATTGATTTAACAAATAGTAGAATTCCGATATTCTAATTATTTGATTCATAATAGCTTTAACTATCTCACAATTAAAATGCCTTGATAAATATGCTTATTAATTATATTCTTGCTAATTTCGGTGTCAAGAATGTGCATTTTTGAATATTTTCTAGTAATATATTTTTCCCTTGTTAAATTCCCTGTCTTATAATATTTCCCTTTCAATAACTCGTCCCTAACCTTCGATTGTGCTTGCTCCCAACAATATTTCTGTAAAAATAATTCTTTAAACAAATTCGTATACGAATCTTATACGATATCATGCCAAACTAAAGCATTACCTTTTAAAGAAGCTCTAATTATCATTTAAGCAATTATTATTACCGACTATCCTGCACAAAGAATCCACAAACTGTAAAGGATTCTCGATTCCATTAAATACAGGTAAAATATCATGTATTTTAAAATGAAATTTACTCATATTCTGATTGATTTGACTATTTATGTTCTCAAGAATAATATTGTGAATATCAGATCTGATATTATTACTTTGAACGTTTTCTAAATGACTTATTCTAGTAACAAAAGTTTCAATCATAAGGCGCATCTGTTCAAACATTTTCTCAGATTTCTCATTCATGTTTTGTGCAAACATGTGAAATTGGTCTTTTAAACTGTTAACTTCAAAATCCCCATTACCATTCATTCTATTTCTTGGCATCTTTTAATTTAAACGTTAATAAAAATCATCAAACATTAATACAATGACCAACCTTCGAACCCTCCTTTATGTTAATATAATGATTATAAGTAATGCTTGATTTTTGATTCCTCCTTTCTTCCAATGTTCCACTTCCCCAGTTTCTAATTATAAAACTTCCTAAAATTTTCCAATTGTATGATTTGTTTTAGGATTAATCTTTTTTTTTATTTTCTTTCTTTTTTTTGTAAATATTCTTAATATTTTTAAAAACTTGACATTACACAAAAGATTCTTATTCTCTCCTTCTTTATAAAGAAACTTTTCCCCACAAATCATTTTCAATCATAGCCTCACTAACATTGTGTTAGTGCTGTTTCACCTGCGGTAATCTGGTAAATATAACGGTAAACACACGAAGGATGTTCTGCATGAAGTGATGGGGTCGCCGTAGTAATGTTGAGAATAAAAGGTTCGAAAAATTATAACAGTAACGCTTTATTATTAATAAATAAAATAAAATTAGGCAGCAAAAAAAAGAAGAAAAAACTTTAACGTTGACAATGGCACGTGGTTTGAAAAAACCGATCGCAATTATTTATTTAAAATTAAAGAGGTAAACGGTATATAGCGGTGATAAAATAGAACAAAGGGTTTCTGGCAATTACGAGTTCTGCGTTGTATACAAAGCACGAGGTGAGGATTAGTAAAGAAAAATAGAAAAAGAAACAAAACTATGAATAAAGAAACGGGTAAATTATAAATAAGGTAAGTAAAAAAATACTTAGCGGTAGCTTGAAGGCAAAGGGCTTCGAAGCTAGTGTGTATGTGCTGAATGGGCAGTACGTGGTCTTTGTGTTTTTCGAATCACAACGGGTCTGAATGTCCGATGAAGCGGAAGAGTAACAGAGAGTGAGCGTAGTGCGTGAAGCGCTTATAAGGCCTCGTTAGGTAGGTAACAAAGGGACGAACGAATAGCGACGTTGGAAAGTGCATAAAGGGTCGTAAAACTGCAGTCTTGGGATTTTGGCGCGTAAACTAAATGAATGAATTTAATATTTGAACATGAGTGACGTAAAAAAATCGCATCTGTTACTGCCAGAACCACGGCAAGGAAAATGAAATTAAAATTATCTTCAAATTAACGTTTATACCGCGAATGTTGTCTATGTTCTCGAAAGGAGAAAGCTAAAAGGAATTATTAATTAAAAGTATAAGTCATTTCGATTAATTCAATGTGTAACAATTGTTTTATACTGTGTTGCAGTGGGATTGCGATCGTTTCATTTATGGATTTTAGTTAAAGATTATTGTTTAATTAAATTAAGAATTAGACCCTGCAACGCCATTTAGCAGCTAAGTTTCATATTCTAGTGGTTCTAGCTCTTTGTTACGTGGTAGTCAACGTAATGTCTTTTTTCGTATTCATTTTCAAATTATTATTATATTGTCGTCGATATAGCTTTTTTTTTAATTATTAGTTCAAGTTTCGTATTAAAATCTTTCTTTTGCGTGAATTATCCGATTGTTATTTGTCTAGTGCGTTGATTCGCGTTGTGGGCATTTCGTTTCCGTCCTCTTGTAAAGGGAGAACGTAGACAGGTTTCTTAAATTAACGCCTCTGTAGTTTCTCGTGAAAGTTGTATTTTGTTCGACGTTTGTTGTGGGATATTGTCACGTGAGGAATCTTCAGTTCGAGTGGATTTTGTTTTACTTGGGGCTCCGGAGAAGTGTTCGTTGTAACGTTTTTCTGAAAGGGTTTTACAGCAGTTTGCGTAACGGCATTGATTTAGTGAATGGCGTCATTTTTAGGTCATTGTAACTGACTTTTTTTTGTTGTTATTTATTGTTTGTATCCGGTCCTGTCTTTAGGACTATTTTGTTTTGGTTTGAATTAGGTGAAAAAGTCCTAATTTGGGAGACGCTGCCGCTACCCGCGTACAGGGAGGAAATTGGACAAGCCTACGACACCAGCGTTACGCTATAAATACCCTTCTGGACACACACACGACACCCGCAAAGTTACCAGCTAATTTTGCCTATATTGACTTTAAAATCTATCACTCGTAAAGCTGTCAGTTGAAATTGCTGGACATATTAGATTTCAATTTATATTTTAATATATCATAATATTAATTTACTCATTGACGATCATTAAATATAATTTTACTTCTAGTTAGTGTAGAGGTTAAGAGGAACACCCTTGTATGGTAAAATTTGTCAACCGTATTATAGGCTAGGATTGTATTCATTTATATTTTATTATTTTTTTGTAACAAATGACAGTGTCACCCAAAAATTTGTGTTTTAAATAATAATTTCAATTCGATGAGACCTTCGAGTTGAGAGGCGAACGAACCCCTAGCAATGCGAATTGTAATTTGACATTCTTGTCGAATGACTTCTATCATGTTGTGTAAGTCTCCTATTTCAAGATTCAAATGACCAACCCCACACCACAAATCAGCGGCTAGAACATTCAAAACAAATTATAATTATTGTATTTTAAACATAAATTAAAATGACACAGCTATAAATATTGTTACAGAGTACACGTGCTCCACCGCGAACATATAAAAAATTTTAAAACTTTGTTAATACTTTTGCTTACTAGATTAAGTCTTAAAAGACATTACTAAATACGTAAATATGATTAGACGTATCGTATTTTTATACTGGGAAGTTTACTGATTAAGAAAGTGTTTAATGTTTGAATTTTATAAAGATGTCTATTCAATTTTCGAACTTTTATTTTATTATCGTTGTATATGGTATATTCTTAATTATGGAAAGTTGTATCAATGTCGCCTTTGGCATTTTTGCAGCATCTCCTTCATAATTTATTATTATATTTATTTTAAGGCGATTACTGTTATTGTCTATCTTTGTGTTTTATTCTAAGAAAATTTGAAAAACTTTCGTATAGCAATCAGTGAGAAGAGAAATATAGTACTATTATGATAATTAGTAGTAACAATTATAAACACAATTCCATGAATTATTTATAATAAATATTTGTCTTTCAATCATACAAATATAAAATCTTAAAAATAAGGGATCATTTGTAGGTAATATGGCACTCAATAATGAGCTAAACTACCAGGATAACTTTTAATTTCTTTTTAGTGTAAAAATATATTCTTTTTCGACAATTTTTCAGTTATTTACTAAAATATTTACTTGATTTTTCTTAGTTTTGATTTTCAAATTATTGAGCAATAAGATTATGCGCATTAAATAATGTTCATTTGATTACCTTTGAATGTGTTGATTAAAGCTGTATCGCATTCGAGGCAATGTTTTCTCTTTAATTTCATTAAGATCCATAATTTTTAGACCAAGACTATATTATATATAAAGGCGAACGATATGGTCGGTAATTGAGGGCTGAGTCGAGCGATAAGAGGGGCCGGCTGAGTTAAGTAGCAAAATCGGCACTCTGTCGGCATTACTCTAGCCTACTGTCATGTAATTTAAGACATTCGATTATTCTTGAACGGCTTCCTTAATATACGTTGATAGAAGACTTTATTGCTTTAGAGCATGGCGGTTTATTAATTATATCAAGGATATAAACGGTACTTTAGTAAGTTGCTACAACTTGTGCGATGTGTAATTTTGTGCTTGTATATTCTAAAATCAACTCAGTTCCTAATAGAGCATGCTTTTCGAGGCTCAAATTCAAACACTTTTAAAGTTTAAATACTTTGCGAGCCTGTGTTTAATCACGTTTCACATATGTTAAATTCTAAGTACTCGTCGTAGCCACGAAAGGAGGCGCGCTGTTAATCCACTAGGTTTAAACGACTCAGGTGACGTTGTCCTAGCGCTAAATCTTGATAACGCATCCGCAACTTCCATTGAACCTCTTTCATATGATATCATAAGAGAGTTTTTCCATCTCTTGTGCTGTTGATATTTGCTTTTTTTCAATATTTTTTACGATATTAATTCGCCTATTCAGAAGCCTAACATAAGGGTGTTTTACATATTTTGTGCGCAATTGTACGTCGACCTTCTTCTAATAAACATTTTTTACGATATCTAATTTACGAACTATTTAAAAGCGTCATAAGCGGTGTATCGATATTTTATTGCGCGATTGAGTCGGCTCTTTTTTCCAATAATATTTTACGATATCTAATTCGCCTATTGAAGAAGCTAAATAAGCGGTGGTTTACGATATTTTGGGATGCGGCTATTGAGTTGGCAGCCTTTTTCAATATATTTTTCGATATTAATTTATGTTGATCAAGCGAATCATAAGCGCTGTTTTACCATTTGTTGTTATGCCTTATTTGATAGTCGGCACCTTTTTCCCATTAATATTTTTACGATATCTATTTATGACATCATAAAGCGATCATAAGCGGTGTTTAACCATATTCATCTGCGCGATTGACGTCCGCGCTTTTTCAATTACTTTTACGATATCTAATTCGTCATATTCAGAAGCTAATAAGCGGTGTTTCACATATTTTTTGCGCTCTTGACGTTGGACCTTTTTCCAATAATATTTTGTACGATATTAATTGCCATATTCAGAAGCTAACATAAGGGTGTTTTACCATATTTTGATGCGCAATTGACGTCGGCACCTTCTTCTAATAACATTTTTACGATATCTAATTTACGATATTTAAAAGCGATCATAAGCGGTGTTTCACCATATTTTTTTGCGCGATTGACGTCCGCACCTTTTTCCAATATATTTTTACGATATCTAATTTCTCATATTTCGAAGCTAACATAGGCGGTGTTTTACCTATTCTTGATTGCGCTATTGACGTGATACACTTTTTCCAATAATATTTTTACGAATATCTAATTTTCACATTTGAAGAAGCAACATAGAGGTGTTTTAACCATATGTGTTGCCTATTGATGTCGGCACCTTTTTCCAATAATTTTTTTACGATATCTAATTTCCATATTCAGAAGCCAACATAAGCGCTGTTTTACCATATGTGTTGCTTATTGACGTCGGCACCTTTTTCCAATAATATTTTTACGATATCTAATTTCCATATTCAGAAGCCAACATAAGCGGTGTTTCACCATCTGTTGTTGCGCTATTGATGTCGGCACCTTTTTCCAATAATATTTTTACGATATCTAATTTCCATATTGAGAAGCCAACATAAGCGGTGTTTACCATCTCTTTTTGCGCTATTGACGTCGGCACCTTTTTCCAATAATATTTTTACGATATCTAATTACCATATTAGAAGCAACATAAGCGGTGTTTCACATCTCGTTCTTGCGCTATTGACGTCGGCACCTTTTTCCAATAATATTTTTACGATATCTAATTTACCATATTCGAGAAGCGAACATAAGCGGTGTTTCACCATCTGTTGTTGCCTCATTGATGTCGGCACCTTTTTCCAATAATATTTTACGATATCTAATTTACCACATTCAGAAGCCAACATAAGCGCTGTTTTACCATATGTGATGCCTTATTGATGTCGGCACCTTTTTCCAATAATATTTTTACGATATCTAATTACTAATTGAGAAGCCAACATAAGCGTGTTTTGTCATCATTGTTGTATGGTTAACGTTCGGCACCTTTTTCCAATAATATTTTTACGATATCTAATTTACCATATTCAGAAGCCAACATAAGCGCTGTTTTACCATATGTGATGCCTTATTGATGTCGGCACCTTTTTCCAATAATATTTTTACGATATCTAATTTACCATATTCAGAAGCCAACATAAGGGTGTTTCACCATCTCTTGTTGCGCTATTGATGTCGGCACCTTTTTCCAATAATATTTTTACGATATCTAATTTGCCATATTCAGAAGCCAACATAAGCGGTGTTATACATCTCTTGTTGCGCTATTGAGTCGGCACCTTTTTCAATAATATTTTACGATATCTAATTTACCATATTTAGAAGCGATCGTAAGCGGTGTTTTACCCCATGAATCTCTACCATTGACATCAGCGCCATGTTCTAAAAGTAATTCTATGATTTCCGAATGTTTTTTACTGAAAGCATGTTTAGGTCCCCTAGATGCACTCTCATTACTAGCTTCTTCAATTGCAAGGAATACAAGTTCCAGCATATATTTTCTTGAACTTTCGGTGTGAACATATTTTTGTAACAATAGTTTCATAATATGTACATTTCCGGAAACAACAGCAATATCAAGACCTCTGATGTTATGATTTTCGATATCTACTTTTGAACCGCTTTCTAACAATATTTTCGTCATATCTGTATTCACTTCTGGTGGATTCATAACACTATAAGATAGCGGTGTGCAACCAAATCTGTCAGAAACGTTTATATGCTTGCGCTTTATTAATTTTCTTACTGCTTCCACATTGCCGTATATACAGGCGACGTGTAATGCAGTAATTTTCTGTGTTTCTTAAATGCAACGTATCCACCTCTAAAGCTTTAGACATGCCATTGCATTTGAGGTCTTCAATGAAAAGCAAATTACGCATCATCTCTATGCTATTACTCTTACGGCTACATTATATATTTCCGTTATTATTTGATAATCGTGAAAGAGATTTATATAGTTCCTATCATTTTGTGCTTTTTGTGATACGCAACTTAAATATGCTTCCCATACTGCAGTTGAGATTTGTGCACGTAGCATAGACTTTATAATATCTTCTTGAAACGAGTGTTGTACCCAATCCCACTGCATGAGACTATCAAAGTGAGTAAAATCAATTTTAAAATTGTGCATACTGCGAATAATAATATCTAGAGCGGACCAAAGCGGATTTGGTTGGTGTGCAGCGGCAATATGAATAGCCATTCTACCAAGAGCATCAGTCCTTTCCAAATGTGAGCGATCTGCGGCATACATTTCTATTTGCTGTTTATTTTGTGTCAAGACAGCTTTATGTAATTCTAAATGTTCGCAAAGGATATCTAAGATATACAACTTTTTCTGTTTTTTTAGTTCTTGGTAAATTTGCTTAGCAGTTTCTTTCGTCTTATTTCTGATTATCCAGTCAGCCGTCAGATACTCTGCGAATGTCTCATGGACGAATGTAGGATACCCTTTTTCGTTAATGAATAGCACGGCGCCTAATTTGAACTCTTGGATCAGTTCATTTTTGATTTCCATTTGAAGCAATTCTTTTACTGTATTCGCACCAAGTATCCTCACCAGTGCTAAGTGGAAATGTTGTTCTCGAACGGGCTTTAAATAAAGTTCTTTGTTAGGCATATGTTCGATGGAGAAATACCTTTGGAAATATTCTTCCATCTTTATTTCTATGACGTTTTGGAATAAAGTGAATTTGCTGAAGTTTTCTAAATTAACGTTATTTTCAGAAATAGTCTTCAAAAGGTTTAGGTATAAAGGATTTTGTAAGAATTCATCTGGGACAGCCGTTAGTATTTTTTCATTGAGCTTACAATTATTAACATATTCTCTACTATCATCCGCTCTCAAGAAGTCTACCTTCAAATTCTAGTTTCAAATTATCCATAAGGATGTAATTTGCTATTGTTCTAGAAGCAATAATGATTTGTACATTGCTAGCAGCTAAATTTCGTATAAAGTGTAGAACATGTTCTTTGTAAGTGGGCAATACCTCGTCGAATGAATCTAGGAGTATCAATGCTCTATCTTTTTTTTCTAATAAAGCGGAGAGAAGCTCCTTATATCGTTGTTTATTGACCGCTCCAACAAGAAATCTAACCACTTGTCTTTTTCTAAGAAGTGACTGTAATCAACAAATTGTAAAACAAATATATTTTCCACGGCATGATTTTTGAACATTGATTGAAGCAACGATGACTTCCAATACCTGGTTCTCCTGTTAAAATAGTTATTCCGTCTGTTACTTCTTTTAGAATATTTTCTTCTGATATTTTCCGCCGATTATATGTTATATGCTCGCTTAAACCTGCCCAATCCTTGCATCTGCGTAAGTACATACCTGTGCCTTCAACATGAATATGGAGTAACGGACACTTTAAATCGGATGCTTTTTGCCAATATTTGTGTACATCTTCATCTTTCACCTTAATGAAGGTATTTTTGTTGTCAAACTTTATATCGTCACACGCTTCATCAAATCTTTCAAACAACTAAAATTTCCGGAGAAAAAACAAATACCTTTTGTTTTCGAATCAAATAGGGATTCGGATACAAGAGCATGGCATAAAATCTAGGAATATATCTTGGTTGAATATTCTTTAAAGTGGATCCAATAATCGGCACTGGTTCCTTCCCTAATGCGTAGACAGCTTCTCCATCTTGGTCCACAAAGAAGTCTCGTACAAGTGATTTGTTCCCTTCCAGTAAACTAAAATTTTCATGTCTCGATGATGTGACACAATGATAAATTTCATAATTTTGGAATTTTGGATTGCCGTCTATCTGTTTACGACATTTGGCTATGTTTTCTGGGCGACACGATATTACAATATTTCTTCCTACCGATTATTACTATCTATAGAATATTCTGCTGTGGTGTTTGGATCTTCAATCAGGAATAACAAATTGTGGTCGCCATTTAAACATTCCTTACTCAAATACGCCGTTCTGGATTTCATTAAGTGTATTGTGTGGGAACATGATAAAGCTGTAGCGAATTCCTCATGACAATCTGTAATACTGTGAAGGGTGATAGGTGTTCGGCCTTGAAGAGAGATTAAAATGCCTTTTAGAAGTTCAACTCTCGCTTCTTCGCATTTAATATCGCTTACATGCGTAAAAACTCAGTCTGATAGCTCTCACATTCTTCCGTTTAGTGGCTACATTTTCCGTTACTATAATATAACTCTTATTTAAACATGCGTAATCCTTCAACGCAGGTAAATTGTCATTGCTTCTCAATATAAGTGCCAACTCGCCGCATTTCCATAACTCTATAATTAGTGATTTTAGTGTAGTGGGTGGATCGATCCAGTGCCTAACTCTGCCTTTTGCAAAAAGCTTTTTGAACTCACTTTCGATACTGGAATCTAAAGGATTAGTTTTGTAAGTGTCCCAGTTAAGGCTATTATTGAGCAGGCGATTCAGTGCTTGTGCGCAAGATCCGTATAAACTCTTTTCAATGTTCATTTCAGCCTTGACGATTGTGACATTGTGTAGTAATGTCAGTTTATGCCACACTGCACTTTGTGGATCGTGAAGTTGGATAATATCTGCCGGAGGTAATATGTAATCTGAGAGACGGATTCTCAATAGTTCCGTTTCAAACACTTCTTTAGGCAACCCCCTTTTCCACAAGACGGCTTTCTCAAAATATCTATCAATAAAATTCAAAATACCGCTTGCGTCCTTTATTTTGCAATTGGTTTTTATATTTCTTTGATTTTATTATTATCGGGTTGGTATAAGTATAAATGGAAGTTGTTCAAGAAGTCTTTATCCGTTTCCGTGTAATCCGTGGTTAGCGCCAATTTGTGACAATTTGGAAACAAAACACCGATTTCCATGAATCACCCGCGGAATTATGCTGATGTAGTGTGTAGGAATCAGCCTTTTTCACTTTATTTACGCAGAGGTAGCAAAAGTGGATGTTGGTAAACAACCATGTTTCCTATAGTTGCAAATCCTCCGGCTTTGGATATTTTATTATAGCCCTTCAGATACTTTTCGACTTCAAGCGTTTCGCCTTTGCCGATGTGCTTTAATTGCATGGCAAATGCGTAGGGAGTATTTTCTCCCTTGAAAAATACTTTTGCCACCACATCGTCGAATGGATATGCTTCCTTTAGATTAGTGAACACGTGATAATTTTCTATTTTTTCGTTACTTGATAGAATGGCAGCAACCAACGTAGCAACCGAGACTTCGTATTTAGCTCCCGCGTCAGGGGTTGCGGTCTTGCTGGGATTTAGCTTCTCTTGAGTAGTATTTCTCCTTTCCGGCATTTCCAATTCCTATTAATCAATTAAATTAATTAGCCATTGCATGTTGCGTGCTATTAGTTTTAAATTTATTTCTATTGGTTTGTAAATCTATTTATTGTATAATTTCAATGAACTATTATGTAGTACTAACAATTAGTCAAATAATAATAATAATAATAATATACTTTATTGTCCAACGGGTTCTCCAATAACAGGACAAAAATAATAAAAGTGTCAAGTAGTGATCACAAAATCTTAAACGTATTGCTTCATATACGAAACAATGGAAATGAGATGTAGGACTAAAATTATTCGGCGAAGAGTAGCACAGTTTAAGTGCTATTATGTTTTAAATAATAATTGTAATAATAATTTATTGTCATAGTTCAACCTAAACAAGGACACAATAATGTTACAAAAAATATTAACACAAATTTGTACATAAATACTGAACTACACAGAAACTCATTAATATTATAAAAGCGGTTTTCAAGCCGAATATCTGAGGTTCATTTCATATAATTGTGTTCTGCGGGTCGGTATAGATAAATTATGACGTTGCCGCGTCTGCATGTCACTATAAATATCACTATTTTTGACAAAGGTTTGTTCATTGTATTTATAAAAGGATATAATTTCAAAAATGTAGAGGCAGGGGAGAGGCAGTATCTGCAATTCCCCAAAAGAGGTCGACATGACACCGAAGGAGGAACACACATCATGCATCTAATGACTTTTTTGCGTAAATTTCTCAAACCGTATAGAGGTGTAGCCGATTTATGGCTCAAAATGTTACAGTACTCGCTGAATTTTAAACTTTGATCTACGGTCAAGCCCAAAAACTGAATGCTGCAGCATTATGGAATTTCTGAACCATTACAATCTATAGTAAAATTATCATACCACAATTTGATGCACCGAACTTGTTATGCTTGTTTTTATTGCATTTAATTTAGGTTGTTTTCATCACACCAATTGCCATCTGGTGTAATCAGGACCGTTGCCGCAACGCGAAGATCGTCCTGCCCATCGCCAAAAACAATGCAACTAGTGTCATCAGAATATTGAGACAGAGTGTATAATGTCAAGCAGATAGCACAGCATTATCCTTTGATGATGCCTTGCGCTTTTAATTCTTTGCACCAAAATTATTGAGAATGATATAAGTTTTCAATTTAAGAGCGACATCAATATTTCTGTATTCATGCAGAAATATTGATTCTTTTCTTCTAAAAATAAAATGCAAATTTTATTAACCTATTATTTGAATTAATAATAATATTTTAGGCATATCTCAAGGCGGTAGTTCAATCTTCTTGATTGTATTGTCGTCTGGCACGCCCCTCTAGTGCCAGACGCGAGTCTTTGTAGCACCTTTGTCCTGAAGTATCGGCGTTCCCTCAGCTCGCCGGAAATGTTATTTTATTGATATGTCACGCGAATATTAAGGCACCTTCGAAGACGTGCCTTGTTTCCTCTTTCGCCTTGTGATGGGACATCGCGCAGCTCTGAGATCTAAATAATCGCGGATTCTACGAAACAGAACCTTAGGGGGAGTTCGGTCCTGAAGCTCAACGACTCGGGACAGAAGTAGGTTTGAAGACTCGCTCGCCCTCAGCCATGACCGGGCAGCCAATTCCATGATCTGGTGCCTCAAGGAGAGAATCCATTAATCGTCCCGTAGTTGCTGGTTTCTCACCATCTATGGAGCTCCAACAATGAGACGCAGCATGTGATTCTGTAGGACCTCCATGGTGGTGAGATGAGTCTTGGCCATGGTACAGAGGGTGAGCGCCCCATATGTCAGGATCAGCCTCAGGTGTGCCGTGCAAAGCAATAGCTTAGATTTGATATCAAGTTTGCTCCGCTGAGCTAACATCATCAGTTGGAACTTTGCAGCCAGAAACCAATCCTTCACTTCCTTGACATGATGGTGAAAAGTAAGGCCCCGATCGAGCCAGAGCCCTAGGTATTTGACACGGTCTGCCCATCGACTTCTATTCGGTCAGGCGGAACTGACCTTATAGTATACCTTTATATATACTTTTGACTGTACAAGCTGTTCCAAAAGTATAAAAACGCATGCTAACCCCGTTATTTAAGTAGAACATCCTATATATTATTGCGTTTTTAAATTCTACGTAGGAAAATAAGATCACTTTATGTAAGCTACTATATGTCTATTTGTACTAACAGCGCTGTTATTTATATAACTAACAGCTTCTTGCGGGTTTCGCCGTGTGTCAAAACTTTCGCTCGATGTTTCGCTGTTCATACTGACAGCTTCTTCAGGATAACTGAACTGATTCTCCATGGTCCGACATTCTTCTTATATACGCCCCTGGTGCATTCAACCGTGTAGTTTCCGCTCCATTGACCGTGACGGTTCCTAGTAGGCTCTTCCACGTGTTGCTAAGATGGTACCCTTCTTCTCTGTTAACGGTTTTATTCTTTTCTATTTCTATGGCTTCTCTGATGAGTCTTTTCCCGTAGTTCTTGGTGGTAGTTATTACTTTTACATTCTTGAAATCCATTTTGTGTCCGGTGTCGTGCATGTGTTCTGCCACCGCTGATTGCTCGGTCCTTCTTAATCTTGCGTCCCTCTCGTGTTCTTTTATTCTTATGTCGATGGCTCTTCCTGTTTGTCTGGAAGTACCCACGGAGGACGCACTGGCCTTACTTCCAGAACTTGGACTACAAGGAGACATCATTGAATTAGTGAAACTGTGCTTATCCACGACATACTTTTTGTATGAAGGAAAATACTACGAGCAGAAGAACGGAACAGCAATGGGAAGTCCTTTATCACCTGTAATAGCCAACTTGTTTATGGAAGCATTTGAAGAAGAGCCCTAAGTTCCAGCGATATGAAAACCCAAGTGTTGGCTGCGATATGTCGACGATACTTTGTAATATGGCCACACGGAGAAGAAAAACTACAACAGTTCTTGGAACACATAAACTCACAGCACCCAGCCATCAAGTTTACCATGGAGAAAGAACAAAATGGAAATCTCCCTTTTCTGGATGTTATGGTCAAGAAAACAAAAGAGGGAATGCTACAGCACGCAGTATTTAGAAAGAAGACGCACACCGATAGATATCTGCATGCAAGATCGCACCATCACCCGATGCAGAAGAAGACATTAATAACAAACTTTGCTATCCAGAGCCGAAACCATCAGTGACGAACAACATCTTACCAGTGAAAAGATACATTTGGAGAAAGCACTAAAGAAGAATGGTTACACTGACATCGACATTAGGAGAGCCACTAAGAAGAAGACGACACTGGAGAAACTACAGAACCACGAAGAGGATGCATGTTACCTTACATAGCAGGAGTCACCGAAAAAGCAGGCCGAATTTTGAAGAAACGCAACGTACAAGTACGCTTCGGACTGCAACGTCGATCCAGCAGTATCTACGACCGCAAAGATAAGATACCCAAAGGGCGCACAGAAGTATCTACAGAATAACATGCCAATGCGGACAGTGCTACGTCGGACAAACAGGAAGAGCCATCGACATAAGAATAAAAGAACACGAGAGGGACGCAAGATTAAGAAGGACCGAGCAATCAGCGGTGGCAGAACACATGCACGACACCGGACACAAAATGGATTTCAAGAATGTAAAAGTAATAACTACCACCAAGAACTACGGGAAAAGACTCATCAGGGAAGCCATAGAAATAGAAAAGAATAAAACCGTTAACAGAGAAGAAGGGTACCATCTTAGCAACACGTGGAAGAGCCTACTACGAACCATCACGGTCAATGGAGCGGAAACTACACGGTTGAATGCACCAGGGGCGTATATAAGAAGAATGTCGGACCATGGAGAATCAGTTCAGTTATCCTGAAGAAGCTGTCAGTATGAACAGCGAAACGTCGAGCGAAAGTTTTGACACGGCGAAACCCGCAAGAAGCTGTTAGTTATAGTTACACCGGCCATGAAAGCCTACGTAGTGTTGTTATTTATACTTTTGTAATAAAATGCCTCTGTTGTAAGCTTTCGGTTAAGGCGTCGTAGTTTGTACATGCATTTGTTTTCGAAATTTTTGTTTTAAATACCACACATACATACTTAGCTTGATACAGCAGTGAAATTAGAGGTTCTGTTCAACATAATTCATCCATATATGTCACAAAATAACTTAGTCTGTATAAAAAGTAATAACTAGAAAATTGTGTAGGTAGGTATTTGATAGTACATATATGTATCTATTAATAAACATAGTACTTATTGTTATTTACGGTGAAAATATAAGTAATCTACTTATCTAAATATCTTTACTACGTTTTAGATTATCCATTATATCTCATTATTTATATTTAAACGTATTCGATTAGCGCATGTGATGTCACAAACGCACTGAATTTATGATCACTGTGAGATATTGCTGATAAGTTAAAAAAATTATCTTTATGTTTTTTTTAAATAAGTTTTAACTTGCAAACAGCATATTTTCTTGTTTGTGTTGACAATATTCGTACATTTTTTTATATCCTATTAAGCTTCTATTAATGTAAGTCACTATGCAGCACAGTCTGTGACAGTGCTTGTTAGCTGCTTCAACCATTCAATTACATTTTAGGTGAATAAACTGACTTAAGGCGAATCTGGACATCCAGGTGTACGACAGAGATAAATATATCGGAAAAGTATTCCACGCCTTTTGCGAAAGCGGTACGACCGATTTTGAAATTTTAAACTGTATTTGTCTTAAAATAATGTTTGAATTGCGCCACGTTTTAATTTTTTATTTTCAATGTATTTAAATTTTTAAATGTTATAAGTTTGTTATTAAAAACAATTTCTAAAATCGGCTCAACGGCGCATTTGGAGACCAATTTCTTAATTACAAAACTTTTTTAATTTTTGAATTTGGACTTATAATAACACCCGAAACAAAAATATTATTATTTTTTTCCTTTTTTTGGGTATTCCGGTTTTTTCTTATTAATTACACAATGTTTTTACGTTTCGGAATTATATTTATTCCTTTTTCATCATTTCAATCCTACAATTCAAATATTAAAAATTAAAATTTAACAATTCACGATTTTAAATTCAAAATAGTAATTATAAGGCAAATATGTTTACAAACTTACATTTAGGTATTTTCATGAACGGCCTTGCGTTTTAGCATATGTTTGTTTGTCGTTATTGTTAATGTATTAACGTGTCGTTTACAATTTTAAATTTTATTAAAAGAATCATTTGACAACACCGTAAAGGTGAATAAATATGAAAATACCTAAATGTAAGTTTGTAAACATATTTGCCTTATAATTACTATTTTGAATTTAAAATCGTAAATTGTTAAATTTTAATTTTTAATATTTGAATTGTAGGATTGAAATTATGAAAAAGGAATAAATATAATTCCGAAACGTAAAAACATTGTGTAATTAATAAGAAAAAAACGGAATACCCAAAAAAAGGAAAAAAATAATAATAAATCAACACCGGTTAATTAATTTTGAAGAAACAGAAATATTCATTTTTCTTTTTTCCATCAAACGCCGACGCACAGACCGATGTTTGTTTTGAAGACGATTTTTTAAGACGTATTACGAAACAGAACATCAATAAAATGCAAAAAAAAAATGCACACAGCAATTTTTTCGACTGGGAAAAATGTAATTTCTTTCATACCTGCTTAGATTATATACCTAGTATCATAGCCATTTCTATTAACCGCCCTAGAATTATTTTTGTATTTTGGCGCACTGAAATACGCACTGACAAAGGAATAAAATATCTAGCTAAGTAGATACGGTACTTGCATTTTGTGCAAGAGAACATGAAATCTTAGAACAAGCCTTTACTTTCGCGCTGATACGAAGATGCTTTTTCCTTTTTGACGAGTATCTTTTATCCATTTTTAGATAATGCGGTTTGCTACTTGTAAGAAAGTAAATATTCTTCGTACAATAACTGCAGTGCTAATTGAAAGTCAGTTCCGGAGAAAAAACTTTTGAGGTACTTGACCACAGGTGTGCGATGTCTGTGTGTGTGTGTGCTGAGTGTGGTTTGTATGTTTGTGACAGTGTATGGCATCCTGACTCATTTATCACAAGTTACTCTATAGGAAATTGTATTGTAAAATCATAGATACAGGTATAGAATAATACTCAATGAAACGTAGCGAATACTCTAGACAATCTTAGCAATTCATTTTGGGAACATGTAATATAGAAAGCAAACAATTCACTCAAAAAGACAAGACAATCTTTCTTTTCGATCTGACTATCACTTGAGGTTTATTCCTGCAATCACGTGTTCTACAAATGCTCTTCACATTTGTGCATACCTCGAGATAATTCAGTTCTCGGAAAACAGCATTTACTCAATTTACAAAATATGTCACTGATTCTACTGATTTATAGTACAGATTATATTATCAGTGCTATAATTATTTATTTCTGAATTAATAGCTTTCTTTGTAGCCTAGTAAATCAAATAAAATTACTGATAATACCTTATTAATTTTAATTTCGATTTTTCTAAAAAAAAAACATGTGAAATAGGGTTTCTCTATACATTTAAGTTCATATGACAGACTAGCTAATATTTTGAAAAGATCTGAGTACTCGAACCGGTATCATTTCTGTAGCGCACTCAATTCGACGCTTGTGCTACCGTCCTAGTTATGGTTGTCCAGAAAGAGAAAACGCATTTTCCTCTTTCGGGCGCTATTTGCTATCAGAAGGAAATGAAAAAAAAATGGTTTAATATTAGTAAGTACCGCCGAACCGTCGCCCTTGACCACTTTTTTATTTTTCCTTTTTGGAAGCCAAATAAAACCAAACAAAAAAATAAAAAGAGAAAATAAAAAAAAAAAAAAACGTTGGCGCAATTTTAAATACCGTTTTCAAAACAATCTTTTTATCAAATTTAAAATATTTTGATTGATATGTCTAAAAACAGCCGAAAAAAAATCCGCGCCATTTACTGGCAGAGAATCTTATTAAAAGGCCGTCCAGATTCGCCTTAAATACGTAGATTAAATAATATTTTGAATTAAATTCTGTTAGCCGAATTTGGGAATTCGATAACGTACATTAAATTTCAAGAGTACCTTAGTGCATTTTATGCTTAAATTTCCCATACCGTGCCATTAATGTGATTCTCTTGAGATGTATTTTATTTTTTTAAATACAGTTTGCTGTTGCCGCATTTTAAGCGCCATTATTTTTGAAAGGCTTTATTACAATTAGCTTCTAAATGTTTATGTCTGTTTTGGCACTTGTAAATTTGTCGATATTTTAGGATAACATTCTAAGAAAAGGTCAAACAAATTTAGTATGCTTTTAAATATTTATCGTTTGATTTCATTTTTTTTTATCTAGAAAAGAAGAAAAAGAAGACTTGGAATACTCAGTAGTAACTGTGAGAATATGATTAAAAGCAGTAGTTTTCGGATTTATTGCATACACCCATCGTTTATGCGCTTGTAGTCGTTATAAGCTTAACTTTCAAATTTTGGTACAATTTTATCAAATGGAAATAAATGGATTTCCTACGTACAAATTTTACATAGCGACTAATATGGACTGTTTTCAAGTCAAAGCTGTGCTATGTCATAAAACAGAAATATTCTAGTTAAACCACTATTGGTTTCAAATAATTTTTTTTCTTAGTACCTAATTAATATTACTCTGTTACTATTTAAAAGAATAATATATTTGCACTAATGGCGCAGAATACTTTCTTATCAATGTAATAACATTTTTCTACTTAAATGACTAAGATTGATTGTCTATTGTCATGGTATATACATGTGCACATCTTTAGATGCAACTAACGAAACATTTATTAAAGAATAATAAATAAAAAAAATAAAAAAGTTTCGAGTTATTTAAAGCATAATGATGTATGTACAGGATTGTTCTAATTCGATATAAAGATGTTCCATAGAAGACTTTTTATGATATTAGAAAAAAATCGTTGCTTCAAAATTTTATGAAGTAATATAATATAATGCTGCATAAAATGGTTGTATATAACCTAAAAATGTTTTTGACTATACACTACGTTCCCGAAGTACACAAACGCATACTTACTTCATTATTTGAAATACAACACCCTAAATATTATTTTATTTTAAAATTCTACGCAGAAAACTAACATGACTTTATATAAACTATTGCATGTCAATATTATATAATAATGTTATTTACAATTTTGTAGAAAAAAAATGTCTCCGCTACAAGCTTTCGGTTAGGGTAGTTTAGTTTCCATATCATTTGTTGCATATATTCATATTTTAAATATCATTATTTTGATACAAGAGTGAAATCAAAAAACAAATTACGCTGGACTAGAATTAAGCAAATATTCAGGAATATAGTGAACATCTAGGTATAATTATATCGATTTTAGTCTTACTGTTGTATTTAAACTAGTATGTATTTACAATATTAAAGTTCGTCTCAACCTTAAGATGCAGTATGGGGATATAATAGCCACTGTGCATCTCTTACTACCCCTAGTTGCTGTCACTAACGCTATCTTCACTTCCGATTTATATGTTGCCACTTATTTACATATGTCGGTGTCGGCACCAATACCTATCTGTCATCTGTCTATTAGCATCAACTGTTGTCAATCGTCATCATCGTAGTTTTAAAACAGTTAAGTTCCACGTTAATTAGTTTATATATAGCACAAATCGTTTCAGAACGCTTCTCTCCTTTTCAAGCGCGCACAAGGTAATATGGGTATTTTTCGTGATTTTTATAAATTATATAACCTATACATTTAATTACAGTTTTCACTGCATTAATGGAAGGTGTAGGGAGAAAACGGTGTAAGAGAGAACAATTTAGCCTGAAGGAGAAGTGTATGATTGCAAATGATTTTAATTATTTTAATAAATCTATGAATGTGAGTGCTGCTGTTCAAGAAGCAAGCAAAACTTTGGGTTGTTCAGAACGTACAATATATAGTATAAAGAAGGAGCAACACACTGGTTCGTTATCAACTCCAAAAATACGATATATTAAAAAGGGACTTGCTGTTTTGCGTGTCACAAATTAAACCGCAGTATGATAAAAGCAGGATTGATGAACTTGCTAAAGAAAACGGTCATCATGTTCTGCGATTACCACCTTACCATTGCGAGTTAAATCCCATTGAAATGGTATGGGTACAAGTAAAAAACTGCATAAAAATGAACAATACCACATTTAAGGTAAAAGACATGGAGGAACTAATTCAAAGAGCGTATAGCACTATAACTGTTGCTAATTGGCAAAACTACATCAAACATGTAAAAAATATTGAAAAGGAAATGTGGATAGTGGATAATTTGCAAGATGACATTGAAGAATTCATTATTCGTGTAACAGATTCATCATCCGAAGATCAAACTGATTCGTCGACCGACTAAAAAATTTAGATAAGACGTGTGTAATTACTATTCCTTTCATAAATATTATTGTATTATGTGGGCATTTGTATGATTCCAGCTATTTTTGTTACAAACGTGGAAACTATAATTAATTAAAGGATTGTATCTATTTCTTCGAATTTAATAAATTGTATCATACCCCATATACAATAAATAAATGTTCGAAATGTAAATTACGTTAATGAGTAATAATAAATACAGTTATCGGCTCTTTTTACTGATTCTTAAATAAAAACAGTATATGGTTTTTTATATTTTACTGTTTTCCACAGATTCCGTTTAAAAAGAAACCGAAAAAAGTTTGCGAGATAACGATTATATTGCTTCAATTCAGCTTCTTTCTTCAGCATATAAGCAATTGCTGCTTTATAGCTCCCTTTTCGTATCTGAGGCCACATAAACATATATCATAGAGAAGATAGTAACATATACTGATATATGCATTTTAATTGTCATAACCTCAAATAATGCAACCGGAAGTAGCAATGTGCAGCTGATGCGACGATTTGGCAATCGCGAATCGAATTCCCATAAGACGTATACTGCATCTTAAGGTTGAGACGAACTATAGTATCTAAAACGAATGCAAATACCATTCCTTTACAGAACAGTAAATGACAACGTTGCTGTTGAAGATAGACACGTTCCAATAGGGATATAGATTTATGCATTGAAACTCACCACTGTCAATAACAAGCCCCGCCTTCCATTGCTATACATGCAATCATTAATATTTTTAAAATATATTTTTAGGTTATGTAGTATTAAATTCTATAAAGTTTTTGTATAAAAGACTTTTTTTCTACAATAAAAATATAGAGTTGTAATCAAAGATCCATCAATCTTAGTTACCGGATAAATAAACTTGTAGCAAGGATAAGAAAAAATGAGATCAGTTCATTACTTACAAACATTGGTGAAATCAAATTTTAAATTTTACTGTTTTCAAGTTATTTTAGAAAATGCGTTATAAATTTGTTATTATATAAAATTTCAATAAACAGTTTTGATATTTTTGATGTATGTATAAACTATATACATACATCAAAAATATCAATTTATCATCATTAGTAATTTCCATCGCAACTTAAATCCATTTTTTAATATTTCTATAAAATCTGTAGTTACAGCGTTATATTATTTTGCGAAAAAACATCGGCTTATAAATAATTAAAATTAATAATTTTATTTTAATACTTTAAACCTCAATAAGTGAGTAAATAATAAGTAGTAGAATGAAAAACACATACCAACAAGTAGGATTTGATATTTTGTAATCCTCTTGGACCAATAGGTTAGTTAATTCTAAGGAATCTCATCTAGCCAACAAGCAAATTGAAAGCCAAACACACATAAGATTTCAGAGCGACCGTCTATTAATACCTGGTGTACTATCTTATCAGAGGTCGCTTTGAATGGTGTGATGACGAAACATCAAACCGTCCAATAAATCTTTCAGTACAAGATCTAATCAAAATCAAGCTGCGTTTCATTGCATTAATATTTGAAATGATTTTGCATTAAATATTTAGGTAGACCTTTGATCCTATCAACTACTTCTATCAAAATAAAAAAAAAAACTGTTTTCTGTTAGCCAGAGTATCTGTATCAAAGAATGTACTGTGCATACAATTTTTAGAAAATGCTTTCCTCTACACTGGAATATCTATAACTGAAATGATTAATCTCATTAGGTAGGAACATCAATACCCTGAACATCATACTCCCACAATAAACACTATTTAATAGTGGTACAGCTAGATTTAGGTAGCTATTATACACGTACTATTACTGATAAAGTCTATAAAGTTTTAAAATAAACCAGAATGTTGTCGCTAAAACACTCAAAATTCATATAGCAGGGAGCCACTCTATTACTATTGATGAATTTTGATATGATTTTCGTATCGTGTATGCATATATAATATAAGATGCTACCAGCGAATTCTCAGGGCGTATTAGACAGTAGCAATTTTCCAGAGCATGAGATCAGATTGAATAATAAAAAAAAATATTTAAATATTGTTTATAATAACTCATACAGATATTAAATAAAATGAATGATTGCAAAGTACCAAAGGATGGGGAAGAGGGATAAATAAAACACAGTTTGTAATTTATTTCCCACGTTGCGACTGTTGGTGGAAACCTGGGGTCGTTTCGGCCAGTGAGGCGCCGGAGAGGTGTTGGATTGAGCGCCACTGGGTTGATTCTATTGTTGCCTTCCTTGGCCGACGCTGGTCCGCCCGGTACTTTAGCCACAGCCCAGAATGGCTATTTTCCAGTAGGGAAACAAGGGATTGGTACTTGCCGAATATTGATGTGTGAACAATTAAATTAAATGAAAAAGTTAATTAAATAAAAAAAACTAATGCGCCAAAGACAATAAACAGTAGTAGCCCTCCACGAAAACTCTATATCGTAAGGAACACGTAGCCATCAGCAATCGTAAGATAAGAGGAATAGGAATTCACATACCTGACTTTTCAATCAGAGTTTCCTTAAATTTCGAACGCGTGTCGGCGTAGTTCTTTGACAAAATTTAGCCGGAAATATTCGGCAACAAGAAAAAAACTTTCACTGAGTAAACTCACTTGAGCCCAACACTAATAATTTTCGTAGGGAAAAATCTTAGCCGCCTTAATTAATTGGCGATAGCCTTCCACGAGGTATAATGGATAATTTTTTCCACTACTTGAACTACACCTGCTTACCATTCAACGTGCACAACTTAAAAGAGGCCGAGATAACGGCGCATGGAAACTCCTTTCCTTCCAGAAGAAGCTTTTTTCCAGATATGTTGACATAAAAAAAAAACAACTAGCAGGCTAAGAGATAAAGAATAATTAGTAAATAAATAAAATAATGGCCATTTTCTCTAAGATTTTGTTATCACATTACACAAAAAAAATACCGGATCATTTCAAGGAAAAAAAGAGGAACAAAAATCAGCAAAAAAATTTCTAGGTTGCTATTTAAAAAACAAAAAAAAAAAATTACGTTTCCATGGAAATGCGTTGACATAAAAAAACAACTAGCAGGATAAGAGATAAAGAATAATTAGTAAAAAAACTTCTATTAATGACATTTTGTCATAAAGTTCATATTTACGGAAATAAATTGCCTATTCCATACTTTTGTCTAACCCTGTATATCGAGTATCAAACAATTCTTATGATGAAGCCAAGAGAACTAAATGCGGATCTAGTAATATTTGCGGTGTAGTCTGAGAAGGATAGCTTACTATCAAAAACAACTCCAAGATCTTCCACGGAGGTTCTCCTTTCATGTGTCGTTAATGCGGTAGGAGACATTTAAATAATTAGTTCTTGTAAAAGTCACAACACAACATTTAGTTTCGTTCAACCTTAGATTATTTATTCATTAAGCACCAGTCACAAATTATATTTACGTTACGTTGTAAGAAGTGTGCATCATTCGAGTTATGTATGCTGTGATATATCTTAAGGTAGTCGGCGTAGGCCAGAACGTCACATTTCAGGGACGCTATCAGATCGTTAATAAACAGAATGAACATGAGTGGACCAAGATTTGTGCGCTGCGGTACCCCCGATGTTGGGCGAAATGATTTCTATTATATGTCACATAGTTCAGTCTATCTGTCAAGTAGGAGTTGAAAAATTTAATTTAGAAGTCACTAAAGCCACGGTACGACAATTTCCGCTGCAGTGCTAGATGATCAAAAGTGTCAAAGGCTCGACTGAAGTCTGTATAAATCATATCCAGTTGCCCAGGCACGATCCAGATTTTCAGCAATGTCTTGGGTTAAACAACACAAATTCGTTACAGTGGAGCGATTCTATATAAAGCATTGCTGGGATGGAGATATAAGATTATACCGCACGCGAGTGGTATAACTTTATATAGAATGGACTCGAATATTTTCGCAAAAATACAAATAATTGTAATTGGCCGATAGTTCCTAGTAACCTTCCAAGCCTGTGGAAACTTGCAAGTTGCCAGGAACAAGTAAAAAATTCCGTTCAACGGTCCGACAAACACGTTGGCACAATCCTTCACGATATAAGCAGGAATATTATCATTTCCAACAGTTGACTTGCTTTTCCATCTTTTTAAGGCATCGAGAATATCAGCATCTGTAACAGATATTACGGAAATAGCTGAATACATTGCAGAGCACACAAATGCATCTGGGAAACCACCAACCATATTGAAATGTAATTATTATTTTATGTACGCACCTGTTTGTAAGTCCAGTATAATTTGGGTGAGATCGTATTAGTAATCATGGAAATCAAGTATAATTTATCGTCTGGCAACTGTACGATATCCTGGTATCCTAGGTGTTCACTTCACCTGAATGGGGTAGTGCCCCAATGTAATTCGTTGTGAGAAAATGATGAAAATCCTTGGTGACGGGGTTGTTGATAAAAGAGCTTCTAAAAAGGTTTATTTTTATTTTTATCAAGTGAAATGAATTAAGTGGTTTTCCTGTGTTACATCTGATATTGAAGGGGATCGTCTATGTAAATTCATGTAATTACTCTATTCTGAAAATATACAGAAGAAACGTGAGGATTGTTCGACATTATAAGAAATTTTGCTGTGTCTGCTACACCTGGGTTACTTGTTCTACATGGGAGTGTGCATGTGTTTGCTATTCCGAGTTTAATCATACATCCTGAATGTAACGAAGGAGGTCTGTTTCCCTGAATTTTCCTGCTGCCAATGTTATTCTCCTGGTCTGGGCCTTTTAGCTGAATATACGAGCGAATCTGGATTGTCACTACAAGGGAATCACATTCGGAGGTACTCTGGCGTCTGTATAAACCGGCAAACGAGGTATCTGGTCAAAACATTGTTTAAATTTCTGTATAAATGAATTTATAACGTCTATAATATTTTGAGGTTATTATTATTACGTATGAGATTAAAATTCTCAGCTTTTATAAGTTGGCAAACGTGGTTGGTGGTTTTCTATTCTCTTATGATAGCGCGGGATATTTTAAAAGTTCCTTTTTGAATTAAAGAATCCAAATTATACTGGATAATTGATAATAAAGTATCTCTTCCCCATCCTGAATTTGTACCAACTCTGCAGATATTGCATTGTCTGAAGCGTCGGTTCTTAACATAAACGGTAACTGAAAATTTGGATGTTTAAGTTCTAGTGTGTTAATGAATCCCTCTTTCAAAGATAACAATGCATTTTCTGTTCTACTGTCCACTTCCATCTTTTCCCTTTTTTTTAATAATTCATACAAAGATTTCACCTGTCCTGACAAATTTGGTACAAACTTCCTATAATAATTTAAAATTCCTAAAAATCTCCTCAGTGTTTTCAAATTATGTGGTCTTTTATACACTCTAATCTCATTTAACCTCTCCTTATCTATTTTGAGTCCGTTCCTTCCCAATTGTAAACCGAGAAATTTAACATTTTCTTGAAAGAATTCGCATTTTCCTATGTTTAATTTCAAACCCTATCTAACTCGCTTAAAATCTTTCTAATGTGCTCCAAATGCTGCTTTTCATCTTCACTAAATACAAGTATATCATCTACATAGTGAATACAAAAATCTTCGTACTTATTAAGAATTTGATTCATGGCTTTTATCAGTGCTGCAGCGGAACTAGCCAAACCAAATGGAACTACAGAAAACTGATATACTATACCCTCAATGCTAAAGCCAGTATATTTTCTTGAATTTGGTTGTAGAGGTATCAACCAAAATGAATTCTTTAAGTCCATTTTTGTATACCAATTAACGTTTCTAATCCTACCCAGTAAACTAGCAATATTTTGAGGTGCCTCATGTTGTGGCATTGTCCTTTTATTCAAATTTCTAGCATCTAAACACAGTCGAATTGACCCATTTGCCTTTTTAACAACGACTAGCGGATTTATATATGGTGTAGATGACCTTTCTATAATACCACTGTTTAACATGCCCCGAATTTCTTCATTGACTGCTTTCCGATACGCATAAGGGATAGGATAGCTTTTACAATAAAATGGCTCATCGTCTTTCAACTGCAGCTGATGCACGTAGTTATGACTGGACTTCTTCGATAGAGTGTTCATCATCGACAACAATAATGGGGAACTTATCTTCTAAGGATACATATTGGTTTTGGTTGGAAACTTCCTCGACTTTAGCTTCAGACTTCATCTCATGATCGATTTCAATTTCATCAGCTTCTTCAGGAGAGTGTTCGTACTCAACAACAATAACAGGCAACTTATCTTCTAATGATACATACTGGTTGGAAACTTTCTTGATTTCAGCTTCAGACTTCTCATCAGAATTGATTTCAATTTGATTAACGACATCCGGGGATTCACTCTGGGAATTGATTGCTTCTTCTGGGGATTCTCCTTGGGAACTGTTGACTTCTTCTTCCTCTACCTATAACTCACCAATAACCTCAACCTCTAACTCACCAATACCTTCTACCTCAATATCCTCTTCGGATCCATCATTACCATTTACTTCATTATCTCCAACAACTTTTTCGCTACCCTGTATATCATCACCTCTACCAACTTTTCCGCAACCTTGTATTTCAAACTTAAAACTATCATCACAAACTTCCATTTTTTCATCATCATCATTCTCCTTTTCTCTACTTAAATCATCATCATCATCTTCCCTTTCTCTATACAAATCATCAACATTTTCCTCTTCTCTACCTAAATTATTAACATTTTCATCATCCTCTTCCCTTTCTCTACCTAAATCATCAACAACTTCATCTTCCCCCTTTCTTTACTCAAATCATCAACATTGTCATCAACTTTATCTTCCCTTTCTTTACTCAAATCAACAACTTTCTTTTCATTAGAAGTATTTGAATCCCAATTGACTTTATCCCCTTCTGTCTTAATATCTTTCTTTTCTACATCAACAACACTATAATCTTTTCTCAACCATCCATCAAGTTTCTCTAAACACCTGTCTTGTTTCTCTATCATTATTTTGAACATTGACATCAGATCTTTCACTCTAATAATACTTTCCTCAAAACTGTCTCCTTTGTCTCCCTGAATATCCTTTTCGTCCATCCTCCCCTTTTGTCCTGCCACAACCGACTCCTTCCTGCCATTCCTTGCCAGGAATGCAAAGTGAAATTGAAAATGACAAAAAATGAAAATTTAAATTTACTAGCTCAGCGGATAAAAATTTAAAAGGGCGCAAAAGATCTAATAACCTCAAGGTTATTTTCAGAATTGAACTATTCATGAAAAATAAAATGTGGGCGTAAGTAATCAAAAATAAAAGAACTGAACTCTTGAATGACATTAACAATCATTAAATTTATTATAAAAAAAAAAACATTTAGTTACAATTTGCAGAAAATTGGACTGAAAGTCCTGGACGAAAACAAAAACTGCATGAATCTACAATTAAAAAGGACGATGCAAATCCTTCATCAAACAAAAGACAGATTTGTTCTAGAAGAAAATCCAAATCACACAAAAAATCCACGTGGTCTTAAAATTACAATACACTAAAATTAATTTAAACGTGGACAAACAATTGTATTAAAATAATTGAAATTTAAACACAAGCACAAAGCTTCTTTTCACCTAATCCGAGGTGATTAATTACTCAAAACTAAATTGAAAACTACGAAAAACGGAAAATTAAACTCTTTGAACTAAAAAAACAATTTCTTCTAAAACAAATTACAATAACTGATCTTATATCCAATATGTGCACAACTAAACACAACAGCAATTATTTAATGAGTTCCTCGAAAGATGATAAAAAAATTCAAATTAACCGAATAACATATTAAATGAAAAGTGAATTTACCAAAATGGCATCAAAGAAAATAAAAGACATCTACTTACGCCGGCATCGTTTAAGGAACTACCTTTAAGAGGCCCAAATCGCATACATATAGCAATTTACAATTGCGTGCCAAAGCGGCGCATGAAATGCAAAGAGAATTCTCTTGAATATTACAAAATATACAATACTGACGAAGGCAATATGTACAAATGAATGAAATTAATATACACAACTGAACAATTACATTAAACTTAACAAACAATTCTATTAACAAAATCTTTTCAAAATAAAATATTAAAACTGTGGAAACTCTATCATTGTCTTGATAAAGGTGATTTGGAATTAATAAAAATACAAATTTGAATTTCCGGAAACCCGAGTGCTATACCACAGCAATATATATATATTTAATTATGAAAAATAAATAATAATTATAACATTATAAAAGTAAACTAGATAAATTTAAATGGCGGCGGACCCAAATTCTTAAAATCTACATTTCTGAAGAAGGGGTGCTCACGTATGGAAACGTACGGCGTGGGATCAGTAGCTCCTAGTCTTTCATCCGGAACCACAACGACCAACTTTAACACAAGGTCCCTGGCCGCTTTATGAAACCCTTGCGAAAATCCATATTCTACATTAAGAATTTTTTGGAAGATCTTAAAGCAGTGTTCTCCTACAAATGGGGGCTTCCCCGCACAGCATTTGATACAGGATACATCCAAACGCCCAGAGATCTGAAGCGGGTGTTGCTTTTGCATCCGTGAGGACTTCTGGGCTCACGTACTGAGGAGTACCCACGAAAGAGCTCTTTCTCTGCCCCACATTCTCTTCCTGCTGCCCGTTCTCTTCGCCGCCCTTTGCCAACATCTTAGCGCTGCCGAAATCGATCAGTACCATGTGCCAATATTCTCGGGTTTTAGATCCCTGTGTATCACATCCTTTGAGTGTAGCATCTCCAGAGCCAACAAGAGTTCGGCCGCGTAATAGCGAGCCGCTTCCACGCTGAATCCTTTTAATTCTGCGATTTTTGTCAGCAGGTTCCCGTTCTTGGCATAGGTCAGGGCGAAGTAAAAGCGATGCGCGTCTTCGAAGGCGAAGTGGAGGTGGGTGAAATAACTGCATCCCGATACAATTTGCAAAAAGGCCCTCTCGCCCCTGACGTACCTCATCAGATTTTATTTAAGGACGTGTTGCTTTTCCATCACTTTTACTATAACTATTGAAAAATTGATGACCCATTCAAGGTATTATTTTTCGCATCGATTTTGGACTCTTACAGCCAACTGTTGGTAGTAGATAGATAGATAGATAGATAGATAGATAGATAGATAATTTTATTCGTACGTGACAAAAAAAAAATCGTATGCACATGTCAGATTAGAATTAACAAAGAACATTAAACATTAACAACAGACAAAGATATTAAACATTGACAACAAACAAAGATACAAGTACAGGTCCGGAGCCAGGGACCCACGCTACTCTACACCCACAGTAGTTATATTACTAATGAATTCCTGTATTTCATAGTAAGGATTATCAATTAAATAAGTTTTAATTACTTTTTGGAACATTATGTCATTAAGATCTTTCCATTTAATAGGAAATAAATTATAAAGTTTTAAAGAAATATATCTAAATGAGTTTATGTTTTTACTCTAAGACGGAGCCTTGAGGGACGCCATACAAATTATGTTTCAAAGATGATGTTTCGTTGTCTTTAATAACACACTGATATCTGTTTTTAATAAAACTCTCAATAAATGAAAGAGGGGGGCCTCTGATTCCGTAATGGGCTAGTTTTTCCAATAATAAATCATGTGATAGACAGTCGAATGCTTTGGTCAAATCCAAAAATTCACCCATGACTACATTACCCAATTCCAATTCATTTATAATATATGTAATAACGTCCACCAGTGAGCTTATAGTTGATCTACCGGAACGGAAGCCCTATTGAGAATTACTTAAAACATTTTTGTTTTCTAAGTATTTAACAAGTCTATTTTTAAAGGCAGTTTCTAATAACTTAGATAATATAGGTACAAGAGATATAGGTCTATAGTTGTTCGGCGAGGAGTGATCGCCCCTTTTTAAATATCGGAGTAACTTTATTTATTTTTAAACCCTCTGGAAATATACCACTACTAAAGGAAAGGTTAATTAAATACGTTAAATGACCGGTTAAAACATCTTTACCCAATTTTAAGCAAGCACTATGCAAACCGTAATAGTCCAAAGATTTACTATTACTCAGTCTATCAATCATTGTACCCCCCTCATCTCGATCCACGGGACTCAGAAAAAAAGATGAAGGAGTGCTCTTGGCTCGCACATGATTACTGTGACCTTCGTTACCCGCAATTAGTTTCTTAGTTATTTGATTACCAATGTTACAAAAAATGATCATTTAGTTCCTCCGCAGAGATAGTACAAGTATTGACGTTATGTTTAGGTTTAATAATTGACCAGGAAGCCTTTAATTTATTCTTCGATGAAGATATAACAGAGGTATTATAAACTAGCCTCTCCAGCTTTAAATTTTCCCTATATTTCTGTTTAAAGTTGTTGTAAGCATTCTTGGAAATAATGTTAAGTTATACTACTAATAATATAGTACTATATACTACTATAAATACTAAGTTCATAAAGCCACAGCAACTCATCTCTCATAGCCCTAGCTTTGTCTGAGTATTTAATATTTCGCTTATTAGACACTGTACGTCTTAATGGAAATGAAGTTGCCCAGCACGCCAAAATGTTGTTGAGCAAAAATTTGGAAACAGATTCAATGCCTTTTAAAGAATAAAGCTCTAACCAATTTATGTTTGTCAATAACTGTTTATATTTATCAATTTTGTAGTCATTAATTGGCCTGTACATATGGCAGTTATTATTTGTTGCAACCTGTACATTTGTTGTAAATACACATATTAACCCCTTATGATCAGAAAGAGCTGGGTCAACAACTCGTACCATGAAATATTTTTTTATGATGTTGGTAAAAACATTATCAATTCTAGTCCTTGATGCTCCGCTAACTCTAGTATAGTCGTCAACACAAAATCGATATTAAAATCGCCGAGGTAAACGATATTATTATTTAAATGAAGGGAATCTAAAAAGTTATTTAAATTATCATAAAAATTGTCGTAATTCCCTGCTGGGGACCTGTACGAACAGCAAATAGTGACATTGTAAGAAATTATTTCTACCGCACACAATTCAAAACAAAAATTTAGGACAGATTTACAACCGTTGAACTTCAAACTTTGTTTGACAAAAATAGCCACTCCTCCATGAATATGATCATTTCTTGAAAAATGAGATGCTAAAGTATAATTGTCTAGTTTAATAATGGTAATTAGGTCAAATCGAGTCCAGGTTTCAGTGAAACATACTACGTCATAGTTATTGTCAGATAAGAAGTGATTTAATTCATGGAGTTTATTAATTACACTCTGTATATTGATGTAAAATATCACAATGTTTTTATCACTACAAGTACGGGATTTATCGATTAACACATTACATTTAGTTAAATTATTAGAATACGTATTATCTCTACAAGAAATTTCAGGAAATAAAAGTTCGGTTACCTTATTAGACTTGCATTTTTGTGTTGAACTAACATCTGAACTGTTAAAAAGAGGCGCCTCTATTTCACGTCGGTCGATCGCGCGCTGTCCTCTATAGAAACGGAAACGCTTCACCAAGATACCGCTCGGCCACCGAGATGGGTCGTAGACAGCATCGAGGAGGGCCATGTCCATGCCGATCCGGAAAGCAGAGTTTGTACCTCTCGTCTCCAGCTTGGTTATGTCGTACTCCGTGCCGGGGAACTTCACTTCTAAGTATTTTTTAATCATTTCCGGGCTGGTATTCGGTTTACACCTTCCGATATATACCCAAAGTTTTTTCTCGTTTGCACCGAAACAAATATCGTCTGGTTCAGCATTGCGTTGTTTGTTATTACCAATAATTATGTTTTTTTTATTCTTTTGAAAGGTATTTCCTACCTTGGAGGCCTGTTTTTTTTTGTAGAATTTGCATCTTTTTCTTCGGTATTTCTTTTTTGCCGACTTTGTTTTGCCGACAATATCTCTTTGCTGGATGGATCCGACAATCCGCTAGAAATATCTTCGTCGTATTTAAAAGCTTCTTTACGTCTAATATTTGGTACTTGCTTCACAATGCACAAATGCATGGAAGAGTTGCTTTGTTTACCAAATGTTTGTTGGTGTATTTTATGACGTCATCTAGTGGTGAGAACTGATGAGAGCTGTTTTTTGTTAAACAGGGAAACGCTTTGGTGGATGATGGTTAATTCTTTTGCCACTCAAAATTCAAAATAATAGGTATAGGGGGAGAGTCGGGTAATTGTACGCGCCTAAAGCATTTTCCAAATAACTCAAAAACTGATTTCATTACGTTAACCAAATTTTACAGATCATTGCCACGATGTATTGAGTAGCTAATTTATTTTACAAAAGCTTCTAGTATATTCAGCTTCTTAGATACATTTTTTTTTTCAGAAAAGTGTACTTTCACACAATTACCCCACTAGGTGGGTAATGGTACGCAGAGGTGGGGTAATTAAACTTATGGAAAATAACATTGTCATGAGTCTGAAAATGTAAACATGTATTTTAAACATATAAAAAGCCATACGAGAGGTTAGATATATTTGTACTGCACAAACTATTACTTGCTATTACTATCGCAGATGTCGCAAATATAACCCTCAGGTGTGTCCCATCCAGTGCAAAGCGAATGAGCCCATCGCAGGCAAGCATTACATCTGAACCACATCTCACTTTTCCGGCCAATGTCCCCACAAACTAAACACAACTCATTTTCATCATAGTTACTTGCGTCATCCAATTCATCATCATCGCATAATTTGGAAATATCTTCATCACTTATTTCTTCGTCAGTGTCGTCAAATAATTGTCTTTTCGCCCTCTTTCTTTTTGGCTTTATTTTGGACTTTCCATTTTTCTGTTTTTCCATTTGCTTTTTAGTTTTCTTCTTTGCTACAGCTTCCAGTAATATTTGCTTATTTGGTGTGGATGTTAATACTTGTGAAGATGTTTTGTTTCTCGGTTTTCTCTTGTTTACTCTAGATGTTGGGGTAGGAAGGGGTGATACGATCTGGACTGTTACATAATTGGGTTCGACAAAAGAAAAGCTAGTAGATGGAACAGCATTTTCATAATCTATTCCATGTGGAGTTCCTGGTTTATTACTATTCTTTAAAGATTTTGGAGTTTCTTTTGCCTGAAACTTAGATTCAGACTCTGAAGCTTCATGATCTTTTATCAATTGTGAATAATATTTGGCAGCCGCAAAATCCGTTTCTCCGAAGCGATCAGGGTCCAAAGGCCAAATTCCAGCAGTGCGGAAACCGGATTCACTTTTTTCGGTGGTAGCCACCTTTTTGTAGGCTTTGTAAAATATTTCAGCCAATTCGTTTGGAGTAACTCTTTCGTTTTGTAAGAGAAATAGGTCACATTCTCTATGAAAAGCACCTTTAAGCGGTCCATAAAATGTCAAATCAAGAGGTTGAATCCTGTGTGATGTATGCGGAGGTATTGTTAAAAGGACAATGCCATTTAGCTATCTCTAAGGATATATGACTGGAATGGTTATCTAAGACTATTAGCACAGGATCCTCAAGAGTAGGTTTCGCGTAATTTTTAAAGTGTTGCAACCATTCATAAAATAGGCTAAATTGGTAAAAATCAATTTTTTTAACATCCCAGTGTCATCTATATTTATCATTATTAAAACATAAGTGTGCTCTCTCCCATGCCAGATGGCATACAGGACGATAATTTCCGATTGAAGCACGTTGACATCAAAAAAATAACGGTTACTCCCCTTATTATCTCAGTACGTGTGTAGACGGCATGGAAGACTGTTGCCAAAAATGTCCTCTCCTTCAATTTGTATGTTTAATAACCCGCTTCCCGGACATCGTACACACGATAGTGATCTATCTCTCATGTATAATGAAAACATTTATGTGTGAATAAAAGTGGTTTTATTTTGTAAAAACGTTCGAAATGTGAACCTGTATAAAATCAGACATAAATCTAAAGATATTATTATCTCAGGTAAGTTACGTGAGTCCGCTTAATTAACAACAATTATGTTTTCACTAGTAATTCCACTTTTTGCAATATAAATTCATTATCGAGAACATGAATACTTTGTTTAACAATTAACAATTATTTTTTTTTTAGGTTGTACTTTAGAATAAAATTGGATTTTATCAAAATAGTCGTTAAATTTTAAATAGTAAGTTCAGTTAACTCAGAAACGGTTCACTGAACCATTTTTTCTCTTTTTTGTGTCTTTCTCTCGATAATAATTATACTTCCGTCTTATAAGTAAATATAAAGTAGTAACTAATTCCAGCTTACAAAAAAAAAAACATCCACTTTCCTTGAAAAACTTTACCCTCTTTTTACCCTAAAAAATGCCGGAATAAATTGAGAGGACATTCCCCATTCCAAAGGCCACCATTCCCGTTTTAAAAGCTTGTAAACTTCTCCGGACCGATGCACGGCTAATCTGTCCCCCTTTGCGAGGCGAAAGAAACGAAAAGAAACGACGCAGGGTAATTTGTTAAAACGGCAGCGCTCGCCAAACTTTTAAAACACTAGTTAGGAGTTTTTAAATTCGTCCCCCATTCCCATCAGTGACCCACGCGGTGGGTTGGTAGTAGACTTGAGACTTCGTTCACCCTTTTTATACCACTCCCCTTAATATCGGTCGCGTAATGGGCGGCTTGAGTAGGCGGCCGTGCCGATGGCCTTTTAGGGAAGGCATCTGAAGTGAATTGGCCGCTCTTGGTATGAAACAACATAAAAGTTTGTAATTGTTCCCTCTTTTTCGGCAAAGATGTAATTCGTCGTCCATTTGGCGTGTTGAAAGACACTTAGGTTAATGTGATAATGATAATGTATATATTTGTTCAATAGATGCAGTGCAATAAAAGGGTAAAAAGAAAACAAATATAACCGTACGATGCTGAACTTTAAAGCTAATACCTAAAATTGCATCAAGATGAAACTAACTATAACTGCGTTCTAAAGAAAGATGTAATAACAACTAGTAGGTGTAAAAGGTAAAAATCCATGGTATAGTGCTGCTGTTCATAAACCGGAAGCAAAGGTGTAACTTCTATAATTTGAAAAAGCGCTCCAGCTACAGCCAGCAGCGGAGAGGCAACCAGCAAACAACAACAAATGAACTTAAATCGAAGCTTAATATATACTTGGTGAGTTTTTTTATCTTGAGACAACGGAATATCTCTAAAACACTACATCAAATCAAAAAAGTTCTTAATAAAATTTGTTATAATATAGGGGGCTCACTGAATGGTGTCAAACTCGATCCCCTACCTCACCCCCCAGAGTGGGAGGGGGGACATCTTTGGAATTTTAAATGGGAACCCCCATTTTGTATTGCAGATCCGGATTCTACGCCATCAAGTATGTAGTTTTTGTTTGAAAGTTTTTTTTTTCAATTCGTAACAGATTGCGCTGTAATCGCAAAAAACATGATTGTGAACGTCTAGAAAAAATACACAAAAAAGAAAAGCAAGCAAACATGATTTTGTTTTTTTTTTATTTTAACATTAAATAACATTTCTATTACTTCTTGGACGATGCATCTTTAGTTCACTTTGTTTAACCAAAACACACATGTACGCATTTTGTGAAGAAAAGTTTCCCATCTTCCAAAAATTCTCAAAAGCTAATTTCCTCTCCGCTCCAGTAATTCTTCTAAAGCAAGTTTTCTTACAATTACAATTTACGTTATTAAAAACTTTAGCAGGAACAATCCTTTTTGATGTGCTAATATATTCTTCATCTGTATTTCTTTTTCTTTTACGACTCGATTCAATATGTTTCTCAGGCTCTCTTCTTTTTATTTGTTTCTGCGTTTCGCTGCGTTTTACAGAATTATGTACTGTTTTAGGTACTTACCGCATTAAAAATTAAATACTCTGACATGCTTAACTCATATCACTTTAAAATAAAAGAAAAAGCTCGCCTATTTTGTATAAATTTATCGTCAAGGTGGCAGAAAACTTACCGAAAAATAAATATTTTTAAAATTAATAGTAAAAGTACGCAGTTTAGTTGAAGGCTGAGACAGAAGTCGAAAGTGTTGTTACTCTTGTCAGTACAACTGCATCTCCACAACCATCCACATCTGCACAAGCATCTAAATCTGGGCGGCCACGCCTTTCATACCAAGAGAAATCATTGCGGTCAAAAAGAAGACGCTACTGAACTGGCAAAAGAAAAACTAAACGAATCTGCACTAACTATGCAAACAGCAAGCATAGCTGCACGGCAAACAGGACAAAAAACTTCGCAGTTATACTTAAGGAAATGTCCAAAAGTCCAGCCAAGACCAACAAAAATCAGAAAACTTATTTCGCTCCCATACAAGGCTCCTATGCCTCCAATGCCCAGAATCTTACACTCCTGAAGAAGCCTTAGCATTTTTACTAGACAATAATTTAAGCAAACACCAATATTTAAATATGCGGCATGGGGCCAAAGTAAAGAACTGTAATATTTATCCACCATATGAAAAAAAATTTAAAATCTAAATCCAACTGTAGGCCAAGTGAATTATATACATAAGTGACCGTCTAGTTAAAATACCATTAAATAAACTTTTAGAACATACAGTAAGGCGAATAGTACAATTACAAGAATAATCTATTATTAATTTCATTTCATCTTTTAAGAACAGTGTAGTGGACATTACAGCTGTTTTCAGTTACGGCTTTGACGGCAACGGTGGGCAAGCTAGTTACAAACAAAAATTTGATACTTCGGACAGCCCAAAACTTTCCGATACTGTGCTATTTGTGATATCTGTAATACCTCTTAGATTGGTTACTACAAACGGAAATGATGATGAAACTGGTAACTAAATAAAGATTTAAGCTTGTTTTGGTTTAAAACATTCTTTTATTTGTACGGTTAGTGTTTTCACAACGATTTTCGTTAATTACTATTTTTCAAATTTTAATAATCCGAGAAGGGCCTTTGGAGGTACGCCCGTTAGGTGAGAAAATTCTACCTATTCGTTAGTAAGCGCCCCTAGTACGATTTTCACAGGGGATCTGGTGCTCCTAGAAGCGTCCCGTGCCACCTAGAAGGTAGGAAGTCGCTTTTCACAGTATTCTTTCCCTTATCAGAGACGTCGGTGAATTGAAACCAATATATATTTTTATTAATTTCTATTGAAAAAAAAAAGAAAAAAGATTGTATACGATAAGTAAATTATTAAACTAATTAAAAACATAAATTTAAAAATAATAATAATTGATTGTACTGAACTAAAGAAAATAAAATTTTGAAATCCCGGGCATTTTCATCTGAAAAACAGAACAATATATATATATATATATATATATATATATATATTTACCCACGCAACTATTTTGCGTCATGCATTGCCATTTTACATTACATTTTTGCGTCCGTATACCGGACGCAAAATAGTTCCGGCCTTATTAATCGAGTAAACCGCTAAGAAAAAAAAAATTGTCCGTACGTGCCCGTTGGTCATGCCACCACCATTGCCAGGTTTTTTTCTCATATTTTTATTCCAACCCGTTTAGTACCTAAGATGGAAAATAGGTGGAAGCAAAATAGTGCGTCATATGTAAAATTCACGTATAATTTAGTTCACAGAAATGCCGATAGAGCGAAAATAATATACTTATGCCGTATATTTTTATTACATACCGCGCATTATTTTGCTTCCTTCTACTACTTGGCAACGTCGCACACATATAGAATAATCGATGAGGTTTAGTGATTGTAAATCAGTAGGCATATGTATGACACAATTTAAAAAAAATGTTAGAAGTGTTTCTTTTCCTTTGACTAATGAATACATTGTGAACCATTTGAAAGTTATCGGTTTAGTAAGAGGTGCCCGTGATTTTGATTTTTTTATAGATGTTTTCTTTACAAAATGTAATATTTACCAGAAATTTAAAAATTATTTAATTTATACTACCGTTCTCTTCCCAGATTCTTTTTTTTTTTTTGATACCTCTACATAATTTTTCAGTTAGGTTTCTCCATTAATTTATTTTAGTTCAATAAGCCAAGGATATCTCCAAAACAATTAAAACAATCCAGTTTGGCCACAACAACTATCTTTCAGTTATAGTAAACAAATTCTAGAAAATGGATATCATATGATAGATTTCACTATTGTCTAAAGTGTCGACTATGTATAGACCACCTAATAAATCAATTAGAATCAAAAAAAACAACTTAATCTGAGAAGACTTTGCCACACGGGAAAGTGAAATCGACTATTCTTTCTTTACAATTTTCTCAATTAATTACAGTATGGTATATCATAAGTAATAGCAGGAAGAACTGCAAAGAATTGAAGTATGGCAGCTGGCGCCTCCACCAAAATAAAACATGTCATAGTCTTGCTTATCCAATAAGTGGGGAAATCGACATTTAAATAGATCTTCAGTTCAATATTCAAAAACTTGCATTCAGCTTAGGTATCTGTTTCTAGATGGTACTAAAGTCTGAGGATGCTTCTTCATTCAAGCACAACCTTTTTTACCTGTTTAATTGATATATTCGACAAATGTAAATAGCAAACATTTGTCGATATATCAATTAAACAGTTATTAAGTGTTTTCTTTCATCGACCTCAACCGACACATAGATTAAGTTGGATTAGGGTTAAGATGGTGGATGGATAGGTTTCACTGCAATCTTTTCAGATCTATGTGGTCACCTTTTTTCCTAGAAGAACACACTCTAATTTAATTAGGCTACTATCCTTGAGAGCGCCTCTTTTGTGTATTTGTTAGCTGTGGGGTTCTCCACGCCCATGACTAGAAACCTTGTCCTCGCCAGGTCGTCGCATTACCACAGTACATGAACTGGTGTTTTTTCCTCCTCCTGACAAAATCTGCAAATAGCATCATCTGCCAGGCCAATGTTGTACATATGCCTGTTTAGTTTGCAATGACCAGTCAGCAGACCTACTACCATTTTGACAATCTTGACAATATTCCTGTCTTTACTCAGTAGGTCTCTAGCAAATTCACGCCTTTGTTCCTTTAGAAATTTTTTTGCCTGTCTCTGTCCTGGCCACTTTTGCCACTATTCTCTGGACTCATCATGCGTCTAGTTCCTAGCTTTTAGTCTGTAGTTTTAGTTGAGACGACATTTGTTATTGTTTATACATATCTCAATTGTTAATTTTTAATATGCTGTTTATGTATATTCTGTGTCGCACAGTTGCCACATACTTATAAACGTCATATTGACAAGTGCTGTACCTGCCGTTACAATTACTTTGACACATCAAGAAAGTAGTTCTCATCTTCTCAAATGTTATCGCTGTTACGAGCATACTTCCAACGCAATCTGCCCACTAACATCTTTCATGCTTGATCGACCATAAGGACATGGCACTGCTGCACGATGAAATGCATTACTTATAAACGACTTTGAAGTTTGAAATAGACCGACGGGGTATATGAGACCCCTGTAGGTTATCATGCTGGTTATAAATAAATAAATTTGCGATTTGGTAATGCCAAAAGAAGGACCAACTCTGACGAAGGACCTTAACAAGTCTTGCCTGGAAAGATCATCCGCTCTCTTATTTTCCTCATTTTCGAGTGGTTGGGAACCTATGCTGATGCAGATCGGGTACCCACCTGATTTAGGGCGCTTACACAGTCCCAAATTACCTTAGACTCAGCACTTACGTAACGAACGCCTTAAGTGTAGGGTGGTTCGATTTCTCTGACACAATGATGAATTGCAGCAACCTCAGCCTAACTACACCGTTGTATCTCTGCTGAAGCTTACCGTAAAGCCTCTCTAGGCTTCTTTACATATATTCCAGCTCCTATGCCGTACCTGTTCCAGAGGTGCTGTATACGTTTCGAGTTCCGCTCTCAACGGGGTGCCCTTTCGGTCCCTCTTATCTGGTATTATAATCTGATATTTTGAAAACATGGCATCGCATGGCATCCCACAAAGAGTGCCTCCTTAAGTTTATTCAATATTTTTTTTGTAGTCACGCTGTGCAATTTACTTATTGTTGCTTGAGTATGCTATAATACTATTTCCTTGTATGTAATATATAGCGGTGGCAGATTTAGAATGACTTCTATTACAGTGGTGGGATCGATCTCATTGCAACCCGTGCCACTTAAAGACGCTAGCCTTTGTACGAACACTGGCGTTTTGACCGCCTCCGTTTACTACAATTTTGGTCACCATACTTCTGCTCCGTACGTTATGCTGGGTCTATAATCATAATGTTTCCATTTGCACTGCTTTTAAAAGTTGTTGTGATATATAGTGCCGAAATGCCAGTTTCACAATAAGAAAAATATGAGATGCATGAGATTTCTTGAAAATATATGTTCCGGCTCTATATCAAGATGTAATTTAACACGTTAGAACAAACAATAAGGAAAGATTACTGTTAATGTATGAGTATGTACCTAATACAGCGGATACAAAATTTTATTGATTTTTAATTTTTTATTTCTGTAGTCATTTGTAATTAATTGAAGAAGTTGATTCGGTAGAATTTTGTGGCTGGTTTCATGTAAACTTTTATATTTTTATAACATAAAAAATACCTTAATTAATTATCTAATCATTAAAATTTATTATTATAATATCTTTCTGGACCTATGGCGTATACAACATCGTTATTATGGCCAAATGTTAATGTACTGGACAACACACACATATACTAAATAATTTCAAATGAAAATATTATGATATCTTGATATGAATGTGCAATTTTTGTTAAAGCAGATTTTTTTGTATACTGATAAATTTTAAGAACGGTAGATATTAGTGTTGCAAAATCACCAGAGATATCAAAAACCGGTTAATCGATTTTCAAGTAAAAAAAAAAAAAAACGGTTTTACAACTTAAGGTAAAAAAACCGTGTGTATTTTTTGAAGTTAATTAAGTTATAAATACCTGTCTTCTGATTTCAAAAATGGATTTTGGTTTTGAAAACTGGTTTTGGTTTCAAAATCGGATTGATTTGAGCACTGAATATAGATCATCTTCCTATTCTTTTAACACTGCATTGTATTATTCCTTAGATACGAGTAGTGTATTTCTTTACATAAAGAGGTGTTAATTGCCTTAACTAGGCTTCGCAGCCTGTGTGGTATTTTTTCCGGCAGATTAGCCTTCAAGTTGATTGCTTCCCGCAATGGTAGTCTCTGCCGTTCCAATGAAACGCATTCAAAAACAACGTGGTGGGCTACCTTCTTCTCCTTGTTACATAGTCTACATACAGGTCTATCTTTAAAGACGCTTATTCTATGTGGATACTATCTTAGGCAGCCGTACCATGTTCATCGATTCGGTACCGTTCTAAGCTGTATTCGGTTGCCTGGATGATTGCCTCATTATTCCTTTGTTGTGTTTGTCCTCATACTGTTCCAGTAAGCCTGGTGTTTCTTTTCGGTCCACTCAGTTACTGCATCACGTATCGCAGTATTGGTTATCTCGAGAGTTGGGTCAGATCCAATGAATTTTATGGAAGAGTCCTTGTTAGCATTCGCAAGTTCGTTGCATGCTATGTCCTTATGCCCTGGTATTCACACCAAAGTAACTTTATTGTGTTTAGTCAGTAGTTCAAGATTTACCAAGCAGTTCCAAGTTAGTTTTGAGGTTACTTAATAGAATACTGCTTAGAGCGGTTCGATTGTCGGATAGGATACTGATAGCTTTGCATACCAATTTGGGTTTTGCTGTCCAACCATCCCCGTTCACGATAATCTTGAAGGGTTTGTTGAAGGAGATTTTGAGAGTAATTGTATCACTGCCCATTTAAAAAATACGGTTGTGTTATGTTATTCTGACATTCCTAGGAGTTTCCATTCTTGCCACCCCATTAATGTAAATAAAGAGAGTAGATTTGACATGGTTTCCATAGTAGATTTATGCAGCTGCAGTGATGCACAAGCAAGCTAATCTTCGTCTCTTTGCGAGTTTAATAATCGTCTTCCTCTGCGTGGTCTTTGTCCCCAAATCAGGGATCCATAGGTAACAAAAGGCTTACAAGATGTCAATTTCTATGTTTTCCGAATTGTTCTAAGGGTTTTCATTCATTCATTAAAGTTAGGGTGGGCACTTACTGTCGGGCACTTGAGCTAGGTGCTCATTGTACCATCCCTATTAATTCTCTTATTTCTACTCGAGCAGCTTGGTGTTCTCTATAAAGCCCAGTATCTTGCCCACTGGAAACTTGAGAACCTTCGAGGGCTCCAATAGATTCTCCCGAAATATTTCTGCCTGAGTACTTCAGTTCCTCACATGTGCAGATTACATGTAAACTCGTTTCCTCCTGTGTTCGCATCTTCTACACCACGGTTCGCTTACCCGGCCTGTGTTGTATAGATGTTTTTGCAGGAGACAGTGTCCAGCTACCCGCCCAGTAATGGTTTTAACTTCTTTCTTACTGCACCTGAGTAGGTTATCAGAGAAACTAACATCCCATTCCTATCAGGGCTTTGGTATATAGTTGACCTTCAGTCGATCTCCATTTCTTTGTACTTTCTTTATCTAACCAGGTCCAGATCTCCCTTTTTGCGCAATTCTTAGTAATTCCACATACGGGCTCTGAACCCATGAAGTGTCTCTTAGAGCCTCAATCGGCTAGTTCGTCGGCTATTACATTGCCATTTACATCCTCATGTTCCGACACCCAAATCAGAGACACCGTGTAGTCTCGTGCCAGTGCATTGAGAGATTGTTTGCAGTCCCGAACTAGTTTTGACCTAGTTATGTGGTTCGAGAATGCCTTAATGACAGCCTGGCTGTCAGTCATTATATTAATTTTCCTCCTCATGTAGCCCCCTTTTGCAATCATTTCTGCACAGGTTGCAAGGGCGAATACCTCTGCCTGGAAGACTGTTGTATGTTTCCTCAGGCTTATGGATATCCTTTGATTAGGACTGGGCCACAAATACCGGCTCCTGTGCCCTGGCTGGATTTGGATCCGTCCGTGAACCAATTATCATTAGCAGTGCTCTCACTACGTGCCTGGTCTCTGTTCGGTATGGAGATTTTCACCTTTTCAGTGAAGATAATTTCAGGTGCCATGCTATCCGTGGGCATTTGCAGCAAGGCCCGTCGAGCATCGTGCCCGTAGTATAAATGTGCCCTCCCACCCTGAAGTTGGGATGTCACAGGTTGTTGGCTTTCAGTCTAGGGATCGCATTCATTGCCTCCGCTCTCACATAAAGCTCCAACGGGGGGAGGCCCACAATGGTCTCCAAAGAGGCGGTCCCTCTGCTGTTAATTACACCAGTGATACCCAGCAAGGGTTATCATTAATGCCATTAGCTATTACATTTATTTGTCATGTGGTCAAGTGTTGATTCCAAGTTAGTTTCGAGTCAAGAACCACTCCTAAGGATTTGGATTCTTGACTGAATTGCATCTTTTCATTATGAAGAGTTGGTGGCTTTAGGTAACCCAGCTTTCTTTTTTCGTGAAGAAAACTAGTGTAATTTTCACAGGATCAACCTTTAGGTTTTTCTTTACACACTACCCCTTTGTTAGTTTCAAAACCCTCTGAGTACTGAAATGATGCTTGTAAGAAGATTGTAATTGGTGATATTTTCTTAGCAGTTCTTTCATTTGCCAAATACTTCCAGGAAAGTAAGTATATTTTGTTTCAAAACTTGGTTCGCAGGAAAATCAGTTCCGAGGTATTTAGTTCGTACCAATATATTTTATATTTTCCCAGATAAGCATAAAATGTGCTTTAAAACCATAATAATTAGTACTAAATAAGACTTTATTTTTTTAACACTCACATTATGTTTCTATCAGCTTTCACATACAAAATAATTCTCAAGCATTAAAAAACGGTGCTAACCTAATTTTCAATTCAATTAGTTATCAAATTCGACCAAACCTCATACAGTGTTCTCGACTGGCGATATACACTTTATTTCGACTAATTTGCGTCCACCACGAAAGAACACAAAAATACAGTTTTATATTGATCCTATATTAAATATGCTATATTGCTTCCTATATACGTTTATTTCGACCAACATGTGGCAACGTGGCGGACGCATTATACTTACAAGTTTATACAAAAAAAATATACATCGGACGCAAAATAGTTAGCAATTTGTCTGAAATATACGCAGTGGACGCAAAATAGATAGGCAAATGTAAGGAAGCAAAAAAGTGCGTAGAATGAAAAATCGTATAATTTCATTTTAAAGCTACAGCAATAAAAAGTGATCGGCGGTATCCCATTTTTTCCCGCGGTTCAATATACGTCACTAAAATTCTTCTAACTACGCTCCTTCCGGGGGACGCACTACGACCCGCGTTATGAAAGGAAGCAAAATAGTTAGCGGGATGTAAATATATATATATATATATATATATATATATATACACATTCAAATTTCACTTCTATTTTTATTCTTTCCTGTTTCCTCAGTATTTTTATTCTTTCCTATGTTCTCAATATCATCACCTTTGTGCGAGCAAGAAGACGATCGTCCTGAATCAGAACTTGTAATTTCTAGGTCTGTCGACTATTTCGTTTGGCTGTATACCTGAATGTCCCTTAACTCAGTATAATTGTATACTAATATATTATATTTTTAAAGTCTTGATGCTTCGATTATATTACATATTATAGGGTTTTCTTTCTGGGGATTACTCATTTTTTTTAAGACCTTCAGTCAAAAACAGGCACTAATATGATAGAAAATCACAAATTACTTACTTTGGAAAGCAATAAGTTTCATTTTAACAGCCATTTTGGCCAAATTTTATGTCATTTCTTTCGGAAGCATGTAAAAGGAATTTTTCTTCACTGACATGTTTAATGTGGAGCATTACCAGAATCTCGAAGCTCACAAATCACCAATCATGTCTTGTAAATTCATTATTGTGTAAAACCTCTGTAAAAAGTGAAAATTTCACATTTCTTGTCAAACATCTTAGAAAGTGCACGTACATGATATCTTTACAGAAAACAATTTTCAGAAGGATCGAGATGTAATTAACAGATCCTCAGGTGATCAAAAGAAGGTTTGAAATACTAGTTTATCCATATAATTCCTTTTAAATTAGAATTTTTCATGTTAAAAACATCACTGACAGGTATCTAAAAACAGATTATTAATTTACAAAATTTGGCACACATACATAATTTTACTTGTAGAAAACGAATTCGATAATGAAAACCTTATTCAAAAATAAATTTCCAAGATATTTCTTCTAATATCCAAATTCAAAACGCTGCTCTTTTATTTTGAAAAGACCAATCAACCAATCACAGCGCATTTTACAAAATCGAAGCCAATTCCCATAGCAACGAGGAATTCAATTAGCTTTTGGTCGTGAAGCAGATAAGACGTATGTTTACCGCCAGTTTGAGACTTCTAACCTCACTTAATTTTGTTTAAATCTTTCCTAAAATTTTATCCTGAAACTAAGGAAACAGTTCAGTCTGATAGTCACTAACGCGGATTAAAGAAAGAATTCTTACCTTAAAAAAAGAAGGAATTCCAAAAAAAAATTTCGGAAGAATTCCTGAATCTACCTACAACCGATACGATCCCATTCCCAGCCTGTCCAGACACCGGACCCAGTGCGAAAAGGTTAGTCCGTTCATATATAACTTACAAGGGAACACCGGCGGGTGTCCCCCTCCGATTTCGATGAAACTTAACAGATCGAAAGAGTACCTTAAAATAAAAGACAAGTATTTTTTTTTATCGGCGTATCCGCACGATTTTGGGGTACAGCCCCCTCCAAAATTTGGACGATTTTTCAATTTTTGCGAATATTTCCTAAATTATAACAGATATTAAATTTTCTTCTTAACATAATTTGCAGCATATGCATGGCCTAAGGGTGGCGTCGTCCGTATTCGCAAAAGTTAATAACGGGGGACGGGGTACCCGTACCCCCATTTTTTTACATTTTTTGTTTTTCTTATTCATCAAAAGAAGGCCGATTTTACATAGAATACGATGATGTATAACAAGTTTAGAAAATTAATAATTGTAAAAATAGAAAAATAATAATAAAGCTTCAAAATTAATAAACTTGTCTATTGATATAAATCAAATGAACTATAAGAGAAATAAGTTTTTATCCTTAACATAATTTCCAGCATAATACATGGTCTCAAGGTAGATATCTTCATAAAAAGCTAATAATGGGGGACGGGGTACCCCATACCCTCGCATTTTTTTAATAATAAGTTTATTCATTATTCATCAAAAAAAGATCGCTTTTACATAGAAAACGGTGATGTATAATAAATTAGAAAATTAATAATAGTAATAATAACTCAAAATAAATATATGTACGTGTCTATTGTGATGTTTTTCTCTCGAATACCGGGCCAAAGAGTGTCCTTTTGATTGATTCTTGGAGTGGGCATTGTGTTGCCGAACTGCAGCGATTAGTGCCAAAAGACAAAACTTTGAACATTTTAAATATACCAAAAAAAAAACGACAGCGATGGTACAACCTCTTAAATTTTGTTAGAACTTTTTCGGATATAGTGATTCTTATGAACTACGACATAGATTTACATCAGAGAAATAATATTATTAAGTTGCAATCCCTAACCCATAATCAGTTTTCTTCCCCAAGATTTTTCGACGTATTCAAGTACTCGTGGCATAAGAGTGGATACGTTGAGGAAAGACCTGGGCCCTTTAAAAATCCTGTAGAGTTTTGTTTTAACAAAGATGCGCAGTCTACACCCTTGTGTAGTATTTGCAATAAACCAGCTATTGTGCGGTGTTCATGGTGCAAACAAAATCTGTGTTTTAAACACTTTTCACAGACTATCACTACTGTAATACTTACATAGCTTAATTACTGTATGTATATTAATCTTGTTCGCTATTGCAATACATATATACCAATAATCGCATTACAGTATGTCATGTATTTAAACATTTATAAGCATTATAATGTTTTTCTAATTCTGTTCTATTGTTTCCGAAATGTTATAATCGTTACAAACACATTAGTTATATTTATGCTCCATTGAATACTTACATTGTACACCTACATTGCACGAAAAACTTGAAATAAATAAAAAATATATATGCATGTATTATTTAATCCTTCGTCCTGTGTAGCAAATTTGTTCATATATACGCACTAAAGGATTATGGTATTCTAGAATGAATAACATTTTATTAAGGAAATATATAAAACGCAGTCACTAACTGCAGTTGATAAAACAATTTATATTGCTACCACCGATAAAAGTTTCGTATAGTATATAGTATAAGTTAGTAGGCATAGAAAGGTTTGACCATAGCTTGTCGAGTAGATACAATTCTAAATTAAGAAATATTTAAGTAAGGAGAGCAGCGGAGTAACGATAACAAATAATTGTTGTTAATGTACTATATTATTATTATTACAATTATTTTTATTATTAATCCTCCAAATTTATTACCATTGTTTCTATGTAAAAGCGATCTTTTTTTGATGAATAATGAATAAACTTATATTAAAAAAATGCGGGGGTATGGGATACCCCGTCCCTCGTTATTAGCTTTTTATGAAGATATCTACCTTGAGACCATGTATTATGCTGGAAATTATATTAAGGATAAAAACTTATTTCTGTTATAGTTCATTTGATTTATATCAATAGACAAGTTTATTAATTTTGAAGCTTTAATTATTTTTCTATTTTTACTATTATTAATTTTCTAAACTTGTTATACATCATCGTATTCTATGTAAAATCGGCCTTCTTTTGATGAACAAGAAAAACAAAATATGTAAAAAAATGGGGGTACGGGGTACCACGTCCCCCGTTATTAACTTTTTGCGAATACGGACGACGCCAGCCTTAGGTCCATGCAATATGCTGCAAATTATGTTAAGAAGAAAATTTAATATATGTTATAATTTAGGAAATATTTGCAAAAATTGAAAAATCGTCCAAACTTTGGAGGGGGCTGTACCCCAAAATCGTGCGGATACGCCGATAAAAAAAAATACGTGTCTCTTATTTTAAGGTACTCTTTCGATCTGTTAAGTTTCATCGAAATCGGAGGGGGACACCCGCCGGTGTTCCCTTGTTAGCGCGACAGAACATCATTGATATCGATAAATTGCACCGATATTTTATTCGATCACCGACTGATATTGATTATATTTGATCTGTCATGTAATGTAAGCATCGAGATTCAGGCTGATTCAGGTCGATAACTTAGATGTTAATTTCATTTGTAAATTTATAAATACATTTTTTCCATTTTAACAAACCTTTTGAGTTTAAATATATATTTATTATTAATTGTTTCAAAAAATCATTTAAACCTTTCAAATTAAAAATTTAACTAGTGCCTAGCTAATTAAAAATTCAATTTCGAAACAGCGCCATCCGCCGGATAGTGGATTACAGTAAATATTCTAGAAATCACCATATAAATAAATTCAATTGCTCTAAAAAGAAATCTAACGTGTGAAATTTTCATTTCAAATAATTATATTAAAAAACACAATTAGTCATACATTCATATATAATTATTAATTAATACATCTGTTACATTTATTTTATTTATTCTTACATTCAATAAACAATCGCATATGTTATATTATTTTAAACTGTTGTTTTTTTTTTCTTTGTTGTGTTGTTAAAAAAAAACCACCTTCCCAAAATTAAGGGACACGATCCTACCCAGATAGCACATATACGTTCAATGGACGTACACCAGACGTCCAGTTGTGTACAAATCAACGTACAGTGTACATCCTGTGATGGTACGGTGGGTGTCTTGTGGACGTACAGTAGATATCCAAAATTCACAAAGTTGTATGTGCAGTGGATGTACATTGTATACGTCCAATGTACGTTGATCCAAGCACATTCACACAACATGCGGACGTTCAGTGGACTTAAAATGGATGTACAGTGAACATGCATATTTGGATCTTCTTTTAGATTGCAGTTAAAATATAGTCGCTTAATTAGTAATTTTTTAAAAAAGACCTAAGAGTATGATTATTTACATTTATTATAAAGATAAAAGTATGTTTAAACATAAATATAAAATCTGCATAACACCTTCTGTTTCTCTTATAAGGGGTACAGATGGAGCCTACTTTTAATTGTAAATCAGTTACCATCGCTTATTTTATATAAGCTTCAAGGCCATATCAGTCAATAAGATGGAATTGATTAATTAAAAGAGAAATACTTGAAATATATATTTATTATTTAAGTTCAGGTAAGTAATTAAGTATATTTATTTATTTAGTTTTTTTCCTCTTTCGCTGCAGCGACGTAGCCATCTAGCAATTTCGATTTCCACCTGTTTATTAGTAGCCGTGGGAAAACACTTTTGCGCACTTTCTGAAAATCGAAAGTTTAATTAGAAGTTATTTTAAAATATCCTAAAAAATCAGTATTATTTCATACATGCAGATTACGCAAACAAACTCCTTTATATAGCCATACCGTCAAGGTTTATACAAAATAAAAATTGTTGATTTATTTTTAACTCACCCAATAATAAGGTTGCCAATTTTAGCTCTCGAAAACTTTTCTTGGCCTTCCGCCCCAAAAAACTGTATTCCGCTCCAGCAAATTTATTTGTGATCAATTTCCTTGCTGATCGAAACACGAAATCGTAAATATTGTTTCCTCCTAGCCTAGATATTTCCCTTACCTACAAAATTATACATATAGTCATAATATACAGAGTATTAGAAAACGTAATAATAAATGAAGCGATTTTTAATTCAAATTAAGAATGTTGCAATACACTTGCGCAAAACCTTCTAAATAGCACATACATGAAACAATCAGCTACATTACTTTATTGTATATTATGTCCCATTTGCTTACACTGTTCGTCATCTTTTTTTCATCGCCTAAAAAAAGCTTCAAAATTGTCTAAATCTGCCTGGTTGTTTATAGGAAGATAATGGGCTTCCATAAATAGTGAACTATTTACGTCTTGTATATTTTCTAAATCGTCTCTTCTCTTCATTTTTTGTTTAATTGCATCAATATCGGATAACACATCCGACAACATGCCTTGCAACAAATTTTGTTTTGTTAACATTTTTTTCAAGTATTGTAAAATTATTTGATTGGTAGGTTCCTCCTGTGGTTGTCCTTTCGCGCCTTAAAATAGAAGTTTTCTCTCTTTGCTCATGATGATTTAAGAAACTTACTAGTTACAGAGAATTCTGGAATTGCACCCAAATTATCGGGCTGGTATGTACTGGCAAAAGTGCACTCCTTCTGACTGGCCGTAGAACAATCTTGCAAATTTGTGTTTCCGGATTTTGGTGAAGGCGGTATAGGCAAGGAAAATTCTTCTTCAGCGTCCATCTCCTCTTCAGAAAAAGAGTACTGTTGAAACATTTTTTTAAAAATTTTTCTTTTTTTGGACGAAACTTCAGTTTGAGAATAATTTTGTGAATCAGATTCTAAGTCTGATGTTTTTGTGGCTCGTAGGGACTTCTTTTTAGCTTCTTGAAATGTCTCTGAAAGTAGATATTTTATTATACAATATTTTTACGTAATTATGACTTACCAAATATATTGTTTCTAAAAGATTCAAATTTATATGTGGGCCATGTTGGGTCCGGTATGTGACATGATTCTATCGCAACTCTTACTTCAGATTTTGTAAAAGGTGGCCATCCATTTAACCATGAAGTCGGGACAGCCTCCACAGTGCCTTCGTCTGGAAACTTAACGACGGCCCAAGTTTTTGTCATTTCTCTTTGTCGAATTGGTAGCAAATATATTCTAATTTCTTCTTCTTTTAAAGTGAAAAGAGAAATTCGACGGTGTCAACTTCTTTCACAGTGTAACAGAGGCACAACAACGAAATTATCTTGATATAAGAGTTTAACGTATTTCAAAGCAATATCTGCAACGTTCCATCTTTGTAAATTACTTAGTGAGGATACTATAAAACAGTTTAAAAGCGATGATTCACAAGGTATATCAAAGAAATTATTTACGGACATAAATTTACGACCTACAATGTATAGATTTCCATCAATTTCTATAAAATTTTCAGCACTGATAATAGATTTGTCTTGTAAAGAGCAGCAGTTGTCACTATGGTTTGTCTTTAAGGTAAAATCCTTGAAATTGATTTGACTACATTGTACACACTGTTGATTATTAATTAGAGGCCCATTACTGTGTGGATATTTTGGTGTAATTTTACTTTTTAACTGCTTTTCAGAATTAATTAGGCACTGATTTTGTTCTATTATTCTTTTCGCTATTTGAGATAAAGGCTTATCACCTTTCCGGATTAACTTTTTCAGTTTTTGTAAATAATTTTCAAATTGAAACGAAGAAAAATTCTGTAACACACCGAAATTCATTGCATCATCACACAAATGTACCAAATTGTGAACATTGTGAGATACACACTCCCTTCCATATAACACAATATACGTTTGCACAAAATACTTTAATAAAGATTGTGCATATTCTACATGTTCTTTTATGAGATATGGAGAAGATAGGATTGTAACAGCAACGTGTAATGATAGGAAATTTATATACATATTTACAGGCAAAATAGATTTTAAGACGACTGGCCCAGTGTAACATAAAAACTGTCGAAACTCTGTAGCTTTGAATCGTTTCACCTCATAGAGAGAACGGGGTTTTCTTACAAATTCAACAGGAATTTGCTTTGCCGTATTTACTAATAATTTCGATAGATCAGAAATTTTGGCGTGAGACAGCTTATTAGGCGGCTTTCCTGACAACCACAGTAAGATCAATTTTCTCATGACACCTAAACAAACAAGGTGCATATAATCTAAAGGGATATTTTGTACCAGAGACCTGCACGAGTGAGTACGGCATCGTGCGACTATAGGTACGTTTACGCATTTCACGAGTATAACGATGCATCTAGTAATACGCATAATCGTGTATATCAGGTATGAGTAGCAATCGGCATCGTGGCATCGTATGATTACTACTCGCAGTATCGTCAGGAGCACTCAATGTCCGTATACATATGGTTACCTCGTAAGGTGAGGCCCGGTTAAAGGAGAGGGTGGATAACGTTGACGCTGTGATGACGCGCTTCCCGATCATTCCCGTGTTTGTTTACATTAAAAGGCTAGTATTGGGGTATTCTGTTATAATAAAAAGAACTTGAAAGTATATTGCAAGACACGTTCCTGTTGATAAAACATGAGTGGCGGCCACCAAGTACACACAAAAAGAAATTTGCATGTACTTCGGTGCATTATTTTATTTTATTATTTTTACGTATTTTATAACGATGGTATGAAGTACCTTCCGCACCGCAGACGCTAGCGTATATGCGAACGCTATGCGAAGCGAACTATATTCCGGGCACTCTTTCCGATGTATCTATTTGGAGTATGAATCGGACGGCTCCGTTTATCTTCGCTAATATGCGCTTATACGGTCGCTCGGGCACGCAATGCCGTGTCCCCAGTTAACGTCTTGCATTCGTTGCGACTGCATCGTTTTCAACGCGTACCGCGCATGTGTGATTTCAAAGGCTTGAAGTGACGTTTATTGTTAATGATGGAAGTTAATTGAGTGCAAAATGTTTGAAAAAAAACCCGCTCTTATTTGAGGAAAAACTTTTAATTAAAGAGAAGGAAGGCCTATTACCTGATCTTCAAATAAACTACACTTCCACAAGTAAAACTTGAACTTACAATAGAGTATTTAATAAAAATATGAGTGGATGTGCGGATGTTCACTAACAATAACACTATTTTGTTTTATCTGCTTAATTTTTAAGAAAGAGGTCAGTAAATAAACAAGGTTAAAGATTTAAAAGCATATCGCAAAGAGGGCAAAGAAACACGAAAATTCCGTTTCTTACATGAATGCATGCGTGGATTTCAATGTTCTAGCAAGTGGACATACTGAATAGTTAGACAATGCTTATTTGCGACATAAAATTAAGTACAACGAAGGTGTAGAAAAAAATCGTCATATTTGCGTCGGTAATTATGTGTATAAAAAAAATGTGAAATCTTATCCTATGTTGGATAGAGTAAAATTGAAAAGTGAGCTTTCAGTAATTTATGAGCGCGAGGACATATGTGACGTAGATGTAGGTGGTGTTTTGCCGCTGTTGGTGTTCATAACACACAACTTGAAAAAAAAGTTTTGACGGAAACATAAACTGTTGGATATTATTTGTACAACCCCCATGTCGACAGCAGTATGTGAATGATGTTTTTCCACCCTCAAACGCATTAAGATATTTCTGAGAAGCACAATGTCAGAAGATCGACTAAACGCATTTTTCAACACAAAGTCACTGACGTCTTTCCAGCATGAAAAATAGGAGAATGAATTTTATGTACAAAAAATAGGCAAGTTCTTATATTGTGCCCACTCTCATTCATAACTCACGAGCCGCCACTGTGAAACATTAATTGAAATTTTTTCTAAATTAAGATTTTTTAAAAAAATAAATATCATATATCATTTCATAAAAAAAATCACTCGAAAGAGAGAAGTTAAATCTGAAGGACGCAAATTTGCCAAGAAACAAAGAAAAAAAAACATTAATTTTAGTTTTCTTAGTTTTTAAATTAATGCTATTTTGTTAGCTTAATTTACTTATGCTTATGATTATACCGGGTGTGCCATTTATCTGGCATCGGTGGATCGTGCCTTACTCAATCACTTAATCGAAAAATGTTTCGAGTAAAAGTTACTTGAGGTGAAGTGCTCTATAGCTTAAAATTATTTTAACATATACAGGGTGTTCGGTATTGTCGGTACGTTATGCAATTCCATTTTTTCAATTTGAACGTACTGTATATTATTGCATTTTTGAATTCCCCGACTCAAAAGAAGTCACAGTTATCTAACATACTCTACGACAAAACTTAATACTTTTTGAGATATTTCCATTTTTTTTTAAAAATATATTATTCGCACGATGTTCTTAATAAATAAATAGCTCCCTTATTAACTGTTATTTTCTAATATTTTTTTTGGCAGCAATCTAAGGCACCTTTAGATAATACAATAGATACAAAAGATTTACATTATATTATACAGGGTGTTTTTAAAATACATCTAAATTTCAAAAACTTTAAATGTACAAAACTCATTTTTTTCAAATGCAACACCCTGTATATTTTTATGTCGACCGATACAATTGAAAGGCATCTTTCGAATGTACATAGCACTGCCTATACCTAAACTTAATAGTTTTCGTAATAGAGCATCATTTAGTACAGGAACAATAGAATAGGGGACCCAACAGATCTTTTTGGTTGCAGTGTGTTATCAATCTTACATCTACATAGATTAATAATGAAATAGTAAAGAAAAACTATAATAAATAAACACAAACACGAACTGGAGCAGGTTAAAAATTATAAAATAAAGCAAAAGTAACCTTAAAGCATTCTTCAATATGACACCTTCGTTATGTAGGCACATATTTATCCGTTGTCTAAATGAAGATTTCACCCTTAAAGAGTATTTCTCGGTGTTATTCCTTGGAAAGCAGTCTGATCCTATCTTTCATATCTCAGGTGTTGTGGGTGTTCTCTCATAGACACTATTTTTAACATATCCCAAAGAAAAAAATCAAAGGTGTTAGATCAGGCGATCTTGGTGGCCATGCAATAGGCCCTCCTCTCCAATCCATGAACCATTTCACATTTCATTTAAAGTTCTAGAACTGCTAGGTGGTTATGGCTAGGGGCCCATCGTGTTTGGAACAACATACGTCTTCTAGTCAGCAGTGGCACATCTTCTAATAAACCTGCTAACTCGTTTTGAAAGGAAATGCCTGTATCTAAACTCCATTCAGATGACCATCGAAGAAAAAAGGCCAATTACGTTTGTGCCGATGATTACCGCCCCAAACATTCAACGACATCTATTTTGCGACGTGTTTCGAATACAATATGGGATTTGAGTCTCGCATTTATTTTTTCATTGGGTAACAGTCTTCGTTCCGCATATGTGACTCATATTTAATTGTTTCCTTCACTTATAAACCTGTTTTTAAGCGCTCGAAAGCTCTAATTGATGGATATCTCCGATGTGGATATTTTTGCTTATAAATTTAGACGCTAACAAACAGTTCGCTCACTCTCGCCAAGAATGAATGCCATATCGACTAATTCTTCATTAGAATAAGTTCATATTAAATAAATTACGCAACAATCCGTAACACAAACAATTAACAACAAAAACGATTAACAATTATTAAAAAATCAGAACAAAATATTGAAATAAAGATTAGCAATAATTTTACGATGATTTTGACAGTTACTCTCGTATGTACTTTTGTTTTGTTTGTTGTCATAGGCAGAGCTTACTAAACAAATTTTTCTTAATGTTTCAATTCGTTATAAGGTTCCTGTACTAAATGATGCTCTATTACGAAAACTATTAAGTTTAGGATAAGCAGTGCTAGTACATCGAAAGATGCCTTTCAATTGTATCGGTCGACATAAAAATATACAGGGTGTTGCATTTGAAAAAAATGAGTTTTGTACATTTAAAGTTTTTGAAATTTAGATGTATTTTAAAAACACCCTGTATAATATAATGTAAATCTTTTGTAACTATTGTATTATCTAAAGTTGCCTTAGATTGCTGCCAAAAAATTATTAGAAAATAACAGTTAATAAGGGAGCTATTTATTTATTAAGAACATCGTGCGAATAATATATTTTAAAAAAAAATGGGAATATCTCAAAAAGTATTAAGTTTGTCGTAGAGTAATGTTAGATAACTGTGATTCTTTTGAGTCGGGGAATTCAAAATGCAATAATATACAGTACTTCAATTTGAAAAAATGGAAATGCATAACGTACCGACAATACCGAACACCCTGTATATGTTAAAATAATTTTAAGCTATAGAGCACTTCACCTCAAGTAACTTTTACTCGAAACATTTTTCGATTAAGTGATTGAGTAAGGCACGATCCACCGATGTCAGATAAATGGCACACCCGGTATAATAATAAGAAACTGCTTTTTATTAGGAAGAATAAATATTTAGTTTGATAAATATAAATGGTTATCTTTTCCATTTTCCTTTACTTTTCTTAGTTCTAATTAATGTCATGCTCTGTGTGCGTAGTTCTAAGTTTTGTGTTATATTTATATGATATATTTACTTGAATTTACTTATGTTTACTATTACATAATGGTAAAATTCGTTTTTATTATAAAAAATAAATATTTAGTTTGGAAGTACAAATCGCCATTTGTTTTTACATATATGCACCACTTTATTTATTAAAAACAGCATACATGATGACGCGTTCGCGCTCTTTCTCTTGATTAGCTGAAAAGTTATGAGGTAACCTTGTATATACGGACCTTGAGGAGCACTTGCTTTTTTCTTTTTTTTTTCTCAAGTTTTGCGATTAGGCAGTTTACAGTGTCATTGTTATTCGTTTACTGGTAGAAAGCAATAAAACTAACGTTTGTTTAGATAGATCTAGTATGATTTAATCTCGACAGAAACCATATCATAATAAAAAAGCAGGAACACGAATTTGGAAAACTTATTAGAAACTATAAACATACAATACATTAGGAAAATCAAGCCACTATAATAAGTGATAACCAACAAATCAGCACATATATGCACAATTATTGCACCCTATTCTTACGAGTAAAACTCGTTACGATTCTTGCGATGGCGGACGATGCCGATTCCTACGATGCCGGTCTTAATGATTACCTACTCGCATCGTCGGGAAAGGTAATCGCCGATTATTAATCGACTACATTTTTACTTACTCGTGCAAGTCTCTGTTTTGTACCATATCAAAATGTGGCAATAATTCGATAGCCGAAATGCCAGTGTGATGTTCTTCCTCTACTTTCCGTCTAAATTCTACATCAGTCCTAATTTTCAGATTAACGGTTTCTGGAAAACATACCCTATTATTTACAAAAGTTCCTTCAACGTAGCACTTACTACAAGAACTATAACCAGTGTGCCCTTTTGTAAAAGTTATAAATAATTTTGCCGGTGCGTCACAAACAAATGCAACAACTCTGAATGTATAGTGTTTACCATTATGTGAGTATCCATTATTTATTAAATTAATTGCTTCATCAATAAATTGTTTTAAAAAAGCATTTGCATCTTTTGGTTTATCAAACCCATGATAAAGACCTATTATCTCTACGAATGAATATTTAAATAAGCTACATAAAATTGGGTATACTTGTGTACTACTAGATTTAGATAATGGCAGACCATCAACGTTAACTATTGTTTCCACACAGCTTAAACTACTGTACTCACTCTGTTCCAAGGCATTTAGTAAATTATTCAAAGCATTGATGAGACCAAAGTGATAATATTGCCGTGGATTAATGAAAGTGAAGCATAATGTACGTGGTGATTGTAAAAGAGTTCTGCTGTCTAAAGTTAAACAAGGGTGATCATCTTTTAATATAACTAGTAAATTATCTAAAGCATTATGGGGAATTTTAAATTTACATGCCCATTCAGCTAATGAATAACGCAAATTGCGTTTTTGAGGTGAGGACTTATCTTCTGCACTAGCAGCTGTGAACATTTCATGAGCTTCAATAGTACCAGCAACATTTATACCACGTTTAATCAAATTACTAAAATTGCATGTGTTTTGCTCTTCCTCATTTTCACTATAGCTTGAATCATCACTTCTATCAAAATTTGTATCCCACTCTTCCTCATGAACATAATTAGAACTCGCAGTGTTATTACTTTCAGTAACCGAAGTAGGTAAGCATATCATATCTTTATTATTATAACTTTGAGTATCGATGAATACTGAAGAAGTTATAATTGCATCATTTATTATATCTGACTCTTTTTGCGCCCTTTTATAAAGTGCTCTGCGAACTCTATATTTCGGCATTTTAAAGAGTTAATCCAACTTTCTACCGCGACAATTTCGATTACATGAATTGGATCTGAAAATAAATACAAGATGACATTATACGATGTCACCAACTTCAAGTGAAGTGAATATTTATCATCGCAAGCGATCGCAGGTAACGTGAGATTTTCCTTGACGTTATTTAGGTATAGAAAAAAATGGATAAAGTTTAAAATGCACTGTGATTAGATTAAATCATTGAGAATTCAAAAATAAGTTGAATTGTCGAGAATCAAAAATCGCGTAAGTGTTTAAAGTGATTATTAATATTTAAAATAAGTGAACCAAATTCTATACTATTAAAAAAAAAAACGAATTCTCTTATAATGCGCAATGCGCATCCGATTCTCACCGGCTAAGCTAATTTCGTTGAGGTGCATACAAAATTGTGCGTGAAGTTACTATTCCATAAATAATTCATAATTTATTTTGATAATTAAAGAAGTAGTTTCCCTATACATATCACAAACAAGAGTACCTAAATACGACTAGACCTGGACTAGACTACATGGAAGTTGCTTTTTTTGATATACCTTATTACGTATACCTGCATACAAATTTATTGAGATGACACAGACTAATTTGATTCATATGTGCAAAAAATATCTACAAAACAAATATATTGATGATGGAAATCCCCATACAATATGAAAAGTATGTATACATGCTTATATATATGTAGTCCAATTCACAAATGTTTTTCAAAGTATATTACAATGTCGGCCATTTCGTCTTATGGAAATTGTGACCACAGGACATAACACATAACCTATTGTAACGCATCCGTAAATAATTCGTGAATTGAACTCTAGTTTATACCTTAAGTACTATAAGCAAAAGGTGCGAAATATTATAATTACCTTTTATAAACATACACACTCTCACTTTATAAATTTAGCAATCGAAACGCTAGAAACCGTTATGTACGCGTACGCACTTCAAACCAGCTTTAAACAAACGCAAGCCGACTGTTTACAGAACGCTCGATTCAGCTCGGCCCTCGTCGCCCTTCCGCGGCTAAAAGTGTGGGTGATATAAAAGTGAAAGAATATTTTGACAATGATGTAAAAAGTAAATATTGCTTTATTATTGTGTGTATACTTATGTTTTACCAGGTTAACGTCCATTAAATAACACTGGGCAACAAATTTTCGAAAAGTTCATGCTTCCAAGCTGAAAATAGTCATTTCTTAATGAATTCAATGTGCTGAACACGAAAATGACTAAGAAAAGCTGAATTGGCTACGGGTTTTCTGTAAAATGTACGCATATTTCAGAAAAAGTGTACTTATGTCAATATTATAATACATGGTAAGAAAACATTAGTCTGCTTCTGGCTTTCGACTTCTTTTGGCCTGCCGTTTGTAGTGGACTTGTGGAGCATCTCTACTGATTGTCCAACACTAGTCAGCTAGCATTGACGTAGACCATTTGCCTGGTACCGTTGCTCCATGGTGGCAATGTCCTGATAAAGCGTTCGCGTGCTCATCGCTGATCTGCCCAGTTATCAGGAAAAAATTAAGTGGGAATAAAGAAAGTGATCTTTAAGGACATATTGCAACCGAATTCATGAAACAAGCCAACCTATCCTCAACCAGACACTTGTAATTTTCTGCCTGTCATTCCCCAGAAGTTTGCTGCACTTGATAGAATGCATCCCAAACCTGTTTTTCTTTTACCTTGAAGAAGTTCTCAAAACTTGGGTCTCGGAAGAGCTGTCTAATTTGAGGCCCCACAAAGATGCCCTCTTAATTTTGGCTTCACTGAGTCGATTTCATGCAGGTACTGAATGCTGGTCCATTCTTTATCCATGGCTTTTACCAAGTTTTGACAAGACCGAGCTTGATGTGTAAAGGAGGAATGATGATTTGTGCGGCTGTGCCAATGGTGGGTGCTGTACATTCGTTTCTCCAGTCTTAAAAAATGCTTTCGGAGGCCAGTCTTTCTTATGTAGTGCAAATCGATTGCTCTGCTATCCAACAGACAAAGAAACAGCAGTACTTTGTATATCCCTGCTGCAGAAACCCATCAACAGAGATACTACCTTCAGGTCAGAAATATCTGCCAGCATAACTTGCTGTAGTTAATCGTCTCCAGTAGCTGCTTTAGATTACCGTAAATCTCCTTCATGTAGACCGCATGTGCAATAGGTATGGATGGAAGTTGGTTCACATTATTAACAAAACCGCCTTTAGGCTCAGTTTTGAGCGTCTATAAACAGCCGCCATTCGTGGGATCATGTGCAATATCGAGAGCTTGTAGTAGACCATCAATATCGCAGCAGAACACAAGGCTTCTTCTTTCTTAAAGAAAGATTCGAAGAGCTGATGGCGAGGTGCGAAATGAAGTCACTCGGACATTCCTGTTCCAGAAGATTCCACTGTCGAGTCTTGAGGCCAGTATCTCCGCTTTGCTTTTCGACAGATCCAAATCGCGAACAAGATCGTTCATTTCATCCTGGGTAATTTTATGTGGTGCAGATGTTTCGTCAAGCACGAAAAGTAATCATCCTTACTGCCACGTTGAGGAGAACTCGCCGACGTATGGCCATCCTCATCGTCTGAACTGATAGAAAAATCTGTGTTAAAAAATGTTAGGGTATTCAACTGTCCATTTCTTCTTCTTGGTGATGCCTCCAGAAGCTGGTGGTACCATACAGAAATAACAGTCGTCAACGTGATTGGTGGGCTCCCTCAAATCATGGGCACAGCAAATGGCATTGCCTTTCTTTTGCCATAAGCCACTGTGAAAGATTTACGGCACAAGTGCGGCAGAATACGTGTGGGGCCCAGTCTTTGTCCTGATCGCCTATCTTGCAACCAAATACAAATGATACGCTTTCTTAACTGTTGCACTGATGTTCTTTTTCTGTGCAGCAAATGTCACTTCTCCGCAAATATAACAGAAGTTATTTGCACTATTAACACAGTTACGAGGCATTGCTACTGTTTAGTTACTTTACACTATAGCAATCACTTGTGTATGCTAGAGCTTCGAAAAATATGCGCGAATGAACGGACATTGCATGAGTTAATTGTCACGTCGGCCATTTTATAAATAAACTATAATTAGCTATTGCTTGATATTGCGCAATCAATTTCGCAACACTCTCAATGGAAACTTACAGCAAATGCTGCATTAACTTCTTTGCATGAAGGGGTGATGCAATATGACGCAAAATTTCGTAATTTCTCACTAAATTGCATTACATCATGCAATAGCATCTATACAATGGACAAAACGTCAATATCTCTGGAACGTGAGCCAATCAACTTTTTTCAATGTGATATTCGTGTTCAGCACGTTGAATTCATTCGGGATTGGGTACTTTCACCTAAGAAGCAATTTCACTGTTGACCAGTGTAGGAACCAGACCAGGAATTGTATAGGTGCTGATTATAATCAGCACCTATACAATTCCATGGGACAGAGAGGCTGTTAACATTTTAAACATTCTTTAATATTATCTACTTATTAGAATAAGATACATATTACCCATAACATGTAAATATTACCGTAGTATAATACTAATATCAAATCAAAGTTATTACTATTACAGTTCTCATTAATTTTTCATATAATATAGGTATTTACCTATATTATTTTATATCTTAACGACAACAATGTGTGACAATGTCCATCCCTGTTCGTCCATCGTACATAAACTCAAAGTGTCCGATGTACATACGTTCAAAGTACATCCATTGTACGTCCATCTTTTGTCCATGCACGTTTGTACATAATATGGACTTATATCGGACGTCCATCGGACATTGTGTGCTATATGGGTAGATAAGACCCTGAGAGAGAGAAAACAATTTTAATTTTAAATGTATTAATCCTACACCCACGCGACTATATACAATAGATTCTATGCCATAGTGCATTAATATGAGACAAAACAAATAATTTGAAAATCTCACAAATACAAAATCGCCAAAACCATCCATACAACAGTAAACGCCGAATGCAAACGTAACTTTCTCTTGGCCGTAGCGACTCCCCTAAATTCGCTTATTTACATATTTACGAAGATGTCCCCTTAGAACATCCGCCTATTGAAAAATCTCAGACGAAATCATCGGAGTGTCCATAAAACGACCCCACAAGCATCAGCCAGCCCACGGCCTAACAAATCGAATTTTCTATCGACAGAAAACTTTCGACCGTTCGCTTTAACAGATTGAATACACCCGGGATTGGTTGCCCTTTTATCTGCGTTTCCCCTGACGATATCCAAACGTAAAAAAGAAAAAAAAAACAACTTTTTAAGTCTGTAGTCGTTTATAAGGCGAATCCATCGAATTTGAACGAGTGCAGAAGCAGTTGGTGGTTGGATGACGAATCGAATTTTTCGATAGGTGAATGGCGTGTACGTTATACCGTTTAAACTTAACTTACACTAGATTAAATCGGTTTAGAATGTACCGCAACAAAGTAATACACTCACACTATACAATAAATTACGTTATAGGAGACAGCGATTCACATAGATTATATTTACACCCGAAAAATATCCAAATCACGATGATATTTATATTTCATACAACAGACACGAAAATACTGACGACACGGATACTTCAAACGGCAGTGTAGTACCACTCTTACGTAACGAAAAACTCATACAAGCATACTTATAGATATTAAAGGGCACTATTAATTATTTTTCACGGTTGCACGGGTGTGAATTGTGGAAATAGGGGCTCCCTTTAAGTAGGATAATAAACAAGAACCCTCCCGACTCCTAGCGAGGCATTGTGTTGTAAATTGGCTACGCGAAATACTTCAGGGGTACACAATGAAAAGTTGATGATAGATTTTATATGTGTGTGCATGCGGGGAACATCATAATAATGATAGCGTTTTGAATTTTGAGCGGTGATTCTTTCGTTTTGAGGGATGATTCGTCGAAATATTTTAAGTTGTACCGTTTACAAAAGGAGTTGTAGTTTTGTTACGGCGCATAAAGGGAAAATCTCGAAGTGAGAAAGCGAATTCTAAAATGAAAGAAAATGGTATAATGAAAACTAGTTTGAGCTTCAAAATTTATGCATATCTATAGCAGTTGAGCAAGGATACTAAAGATAAATAAATTTCATATACTTGGTGTTCCCGGAAAATGGTTTCTTCCTACAACTTCTAAAGTATCATACATATATCATATAATTCCTTGTACAGGGTGAGCCAAATTCGATATTTCTAATAAGAAACTTATATTTCTAAAGCAATTAGAAAAAATCTGACCTATGCTTCTGAAGCTCGATTTTAAAGAGAAATCGATTGGTGAAATCCGTATTTTTATATCTTCCGTAATATAAGAAGTTTATTAGGGCACTTTTTGACGTAGAATTCAATGCTCTAATTTGTTATTTTTTTTTAACTCTTTTTTTTTGAGATATTATCAAGACTTGTGTTTTTTTATATGGAACATCCTATGTATCTTTACACTATTCAAAAGCACATAAAATTACCTTTAACATGATATAACACACTCTATATTTTATTTAAAAAGGTTTTCAAAATATTTGATTTTTTGTTTGCAGTTTAATAGTACCTCAAGATGGCTCTGGCTGTAACTAAGCAATGCGCGTATTTGTTTTATATTGTCAAAATATTTTGAAATGTCAGTTTGACTGAATGTTACTGATGTTTTTTATTATTTAAAAATTCAAAAATGTATGGAAACTATGAAAAATACGACATGTAAAACTGTTTTATAGAAGCAGGTGAAAATGCGGAAGCTGCATGTAATAATTGCAATGAACGATATCCTGAAAGACAACAACCATTCAGAGACATTTACACATATTTTTTAGTATATAGGGGTATATTCTGTAAATACTTCGTTCAAATTTGTCTATAAGAATTTTAGAAACCAGCTGATTTGAATTTTATTCCATGATAATTAAAAAAAAATTGAATACACTTCAAAATAAACACCTTAGGGTGAAATTCTATGCATATCTGTAGCGTCTAGAAGATTATCTTCAAGACTGTATACATGGTTGGTGCTTAACAGATTTTAGATAATTACTACAGGTGCTAGAGGTATGCATAGAATCCAACCATTAATTCCTTATAACTATAGTATCAGTAATGTTATTAAGGGTTTCCTTAGTTTGTTGGACTTGTTATTTCTAACATTCAATATCAAAACCACTTTTTTCTGCTTTGTAGAAATCTTTTATTTGTTTATTTACTAGCATCCACGGTCAAACAAAAAATAAACAAATAAAAAAATAAACGCATTGCTTAGTTACAGCCAGAACCATCGTGAAATACTGTTAAATTGCAAACAAAAAATCAAAATAAAGTTCTTATATAAATCATGCATTTTCACAAATTAAAAAGTTACAAGGACTTTTAAAAATCGAGTTCGGCACCATTCAGTGAGCCCCCTACACTATAACAAATCTTATTAAGATCTTTTTTTGATTTGATGCTGTGTTTTAGAGATATTCCGTTGTCTCAAGATAAAAAACTCATCCAGTATATAAAAATGGAAACAAGCTACTATCTGGAAATTATAGACCAATATATTTACTATCGAACTACTTTGAATAAAATACTGGAAAAAAGTATACAATTACAAATAAGTGAATATTCGACGAAGAACATTGTAATATACAGACGACAATACGCTTTTCAGAAAAATTTGGGGACAACGCCAGCTGCAAATGACCTACTAAACAGAATAAAAACCAAAGTAGCAGAAAATAACACTGTCATTATGATCCTAATTGAAATGAAAAAGGCGTTTGACACCATATCAAATCAAAATTAATAGAAAAATTAGAAAACTTAGGCATAAGAAATAAAGACATTTAATACAAACATATTTGCCAAACAGAATCGAGACCACAAACACTAACAACTCAGAAAGCGACCAACTAACAGCAGAATATGGAATCCCACAGGGTGAAAACCTACCACCAATTCTGTATACAATGCACACAAATGATCGCAGTGGCGGCTGATACTAAAGGGCACAAGGGCACGTGCCCACCCAACCACCAAGATAAACACAGAAAGAAATTCGCATGTAAATCAGTACATTATTTTATTTTATTATTTTTACGTATTTTTGTATCAAAGTTTCCTTCTCCATCACAGACACTAGCGCACATGCGAACGCTCAAAACTATGTTTCGGGGCACTATTTCCGATGTACCCACTTCGAGTATGAATCGGACGACTCCGTTTATCTTCGCCATATGCGCTTATAGGGTCGCTTTGGGGCACGCAATTTCGTGTCTCCAGTTAACGTCTTGCATTCATTGTGACTGCATTGTTTTCAACGCGTACCGCGCATGTGTGATTTCAAAGGCTTGAAGTGACGTTTATTATTAATTATGGAAGTTAATTGAGTGCAAGGTCATAGAAAAAAACTGCTCCCATTTGAGGAAAAACTTTTAATTAAGAAGAAAGGAAGGCCTATTCTTGATCTTCAAATAAACTACACTTCCACAAGTAAAACTTGAACTTACAATAGAATATTCAATAAAAATATATATGAAAAATATGAGTGGATGTGCGGATGTTCACTAAGAAATAAACTAGGTATTTTTTGTTTATAAACAAGGGTTAAATAATTTAAAGCATATCGCAGAGAGGGTAAAGAAACACGAAAATTCCGTTTCTCACATGGATGCATGCGTGGATTAAAATCAACGCATGCATTCTATGCAATGTGGACATACATGAATAGTTAGACAGTGCTTATTTGCGACATAAAATTAAGTACAACGAAGATGTGGAAAAAACGTCATATTTTGCGTCAGTTAATTATATGTATAAAAAACTGTGAACTCTTATCCTATGTTGGACAGCGTAAAATTTAAAAGTGAACTTTCAATAATTTATGAGCGCGATGACATGTGTGACGTAGATGTAGGTGGTGTTCTGCCACTTTTAGTGTTCATAACAGACAACAACCTAAAAAAAGTTTTAACGGAAACATACAAACTGTTGGATATCATTTGTACAACCCCGATGTCGACAGAAGAATGTGAACGATGTTTTTCCACCCTCAAACGCATTAAAACTTCTGGGAGAAGCACATTGTCAGAAGGTCGACTAAACGCATTTTTACAACAAAGTCATAGACGTCTCTTTCAGTATGACAAATGGAATTTATGTACAAAAAATAGGCAGGTTCTTATTTGTCCACTCTCTTTCATAACTCACGAGCCGCTACTGAATGATCTATTTGGTACCAAAACAATGGAAGAATCTGCTAATCTCTATAAAAATAGAGGAATGGTGTTTCAATAACCTCATAACAATAACAGTCAGCAACAGTCTGTAATCGGTCAGTTACGGTATACCTATTAACTTAATTTAAAAATATTTTAAGTAAAAGTTTTGATGTATACAGGGTGTCTAGTTTCCTCGGTATGCTATGTAAGTTTTGTTATAGAACACCCTATATATTGTTAGGTGAATTTGAATAGCACACTATATGGTTTAAATTAATGGTTTTCGAAATATTCAGTATTAAAGGAAACAAAAAATGCATTTGCAATAATTTCTTAAAAAAATATATCCCTTGCATTTGTAATTATTTTGCAATAATTCTTTGATACCATTGTGACAATATTTTAAGATGCTCAGCCAATACAAATAAATCTGCATTTTACAATACTAGGTGTTTTGAAAGGGAACATGAGCTTGAACATTTTATAAAGTTTTAAATATTTTGTTCAAATGTGACACCCTGTACATTTATACGTCATTCGATGCAGATGAAAGATAGATAGATAGATAGATTTTTTCATCCAAGCGACACAAAAAGTGTATAGGACAAGTCATAAAATAAATATATATGTAAAATACAATAATTACAAAACAACTATTTAAAAACAGGTCGCGACCAACTTCTTCCACGGAGTAGACGCAGCGCTGAAACAACAAGGAGCGCATCCGTCTCTTAAAGATTTTTTCATTATTCAAGGACACTATTCCGGGCGGTAGTAAATTGAAAAGTGTCAACCCGGCTGACGTTGGGGATCTCCTTGTTACGTTGGGCCTATTTAAGGGTATACTATATTTGCTTTTTTGTCTCGTATCATATGAATGCAGGTCGCCATTCCTGACAAAGGCCTCCCTATTGGTGAAAATGTGCATCAAAAGTTCTAGTATATATATACAATACACACTAGGCAAGGGCAAGATATTAAATTTGATGAAATCTGGCCGACAAGAGTCTGTACTCTTAATATTTGCCATACACCGAATAACACCGAATTGATTTTCATAACTAAAGCGAGACAATGATTTTTCCAACTCAAATTTTCATCAATATTTAAACCCAAAAATTTTACGGTAGTTTTCATCTAAACAAAACATCAACCTGTACATTATCATTAGAAACTGACTTATTTTTAGAGTTAGAAGGACGGAAACGCATATAATTGGTTTTAGATGATTCATGCATAGTTTATGATGTTAAACACCGACCCAGATCATCCAGAAGTCTCTCTGCCTTTTTACATACATCCTTAGTATCCAGACCGATTACCACAGCAGAGGTGTCATCTGCGTAAATGATCAAAGTATAATGTACAAAGTTAACAATATCGTTGATAAACAGGATGAAAAGAATTGGACCCAAGATTGAGCCTTGGGGCACTCCCATTGCAATAGGTAACTCAGTAGACACAACATCCCTAATTACACCATGTCCGGCCTTAAAGATATTTTTACATATTGAAATCTGTTTGACAGATATGATAAAAACCAATCTGCCATTACACCACGAATGCCGTAAAGATTAAGTTTACGTATTAAGATATCATGATCAACACAGTCAAAGGCACGAGATAGATCGCAAAAGACTCCGGCCGGACATTCACTCCTATTTAGAGATTTATACACGTCGTTTGTAAATTGAAGAATAGCAGATATTGTGGAAAATTGTTTTCTAAAACCATGTTGTCTATTTGTAATTATACTGTTCTTTTCCAGGTGACTAAGCATCCTGTTCAACATTGCGTACTCAAAAACCTTGGAAAAACTTGAACTTATTGAAATGGGGCGATAATTCAATATACTGAAGACTGAATCTTTTTTGTGTATAGGATAAACTGTCGAAATTTTAAGTAGATTAGGATACACACCACTCTCCAGAGAGAAGTTAATAAGCTTGGTCAGCGGTTCAACGATATTATATATAATATTAATTAAATTTATTATTATAAAATTTATTTCATATAAAATTAGTGCAGTTACAGACAAAATAATACTATTCTTATGTCTAAATTTCCGGCTTTAATCGTCGATAAATAAATAAATGTGTATCTATGTACGTAGTCCATTAAGTTATTCTTTATATTTTTACTCGCACGTACACAAATCGTCTCTGATGACTAATTGAAAACTTAGGGACTGCGAATCGTTTCCATCTCTTTCCGACAATCATTAACTCCGTATACGGATGCCGGCGATGAAATCTCCCCCTGCAGGCGAGGTGTCGTTAATTTGTCTAAAGTGCAAATTTTATAGCGCGATCCAATTTGCGCCCGACGCCTGAAAAGAGAGAGCTACCGCCCCATCTCAATTGACACTTACGCTGCCGGAATGTTTGAAGTCGTCGACGTACGCTGTATTGCTTATACAGGGGTGTCATGGTTATTTATTCATGCATCTGGTATTTATGAAGAGGATTAACGGACGAAACTAGTGAAAAGTTTAAATATATTTGACAAAATAACACTGACTTCAGTAAACTGCTTTCCTTAGTTAAAACGCCCTAACTACATTTTTTAGCATTTTCGGTCTAAAAAATGTGTCGGGGACACGTGATGGCAAGAAAATTAGCTAAGCAAAATAAATTACATATATCCAAATATGTATAGCCACAAATGATTTTTATTGTAAATTGACGTATATACAGGTGTCCCACCGAACTGGCACATTAGATTTTTTTGAACTTCTAGTAGGAATTTGATCTTGAAACTTGCAGTGTAATCATGGCCCACTGTGGTCTATTTAAGGAAAATATTTTCAACTTTATAGCACTTTCAGTATACAGGGTGTTGATATCAACTTTCTTATTTTAAATGGAATGATACAATTTTTATCGGTAGAATGAATGTATCGAGTCATTTGCAATTAGCTTACATGAGGGTTTCCTATCCCTAAACTCAACCGTTTTTAAGATATTTGCAATTTTGTTGATTTTTTGACGTTTGCACTGTTACAAATAAAATTAAATAGCTGATAAGGTATCAGATATTTAGTGATTCTACTAATGTCGATGTAAGTACAAAGACGTAGGTAGAAAATGTTATGGCAATAATGACCGAAACTGAATCACATACATGGTGTTCGACAATGCATCTCTAATGTGGATACCTTTAAACCAACAAAGCTTTTTTATTTCAAATGGAACAAGCTATTTTTTACTACAGCATTAAATAAAGCGTAAAATTCTACATCGATTGACATTAGCGCTTGGTATACCTATTTTTGATAGTTTTTGAGATATTAGCGTTTATTGCCTGGAATATGACTAATTTCCAAGTTTCGAGCAACTAAAATATTTTTTTTCCTAAAAACACTCTGTATATTATTTTTTAGAATGATGCGTTATCTTATTTTGCATTGTTTGGTTTCAATACCTGAGATATTTATCATTGGAAGTTTTCCAATTATTAGCAAATTTTATGTAATTGTAATTATAAAATATTAATAAGCCATAATTATTGTGCAACAGCAAATTACATGTTAATATTTTTACCTGCTTATTAAATGCATCGAAAATAAGTCAATAAAAAAAAACCAAGACATTATTATCCTGAAAGAACATTTATATTGGACATTTTCGAAGACTTTTAATAGTTTGTTCCTGATTTATGTTATCTGTCTGTATCGCTTAATACCTAGTTTAACACAAAACGCCAAGAGGCTGCATTGTTTTCGGATGCTCCATGTCAGACGGCTCCCCTACAAAGAAAATACCTGGTCTAGTAAGTGAACAAGATTTGAAATATTATGGGCGTATTTAGGATATCTGCTTTAATTTTCCTTTGTATTTTATTTTTTGAGGTTTTTATTCATTGCAAGTAAGTGTAGGTATCTAATCATTATTACATTCTTCGTGAATGTAGAATAAGTCTAAAATGTTATTTGTCTATGTAACTTTCAATGTTTTTCTTATTTCTTTCGATTTACAATATTTTACTTGTTAGAAGAAAAAGTGTGAAGGAGTTGATAGCATTAGGACTTTCTATAAAAGATATAACTTGTTAATACTGCATAGGTTTATCAATCAATCAATTTGGTAAATTACCGACAATAGATATCACTTTTTTGTTAGCACATCTCATGGCCTACTAATATCTAACAATTAACGTACATTCTCTAATGCATTACTATTAGTAAGAAACTAGTGAAGATTAGATATCTGAAGCATAAGTATTTAGATATGTTAGGCAAATAATGTACAGAGTGTTTTGTAGGAAAAAACTCATTTTACTTGATTGAAACTTGGAATTTAGGCATATTTTTAGCGATTCTTTTGCAAGAAATGCTAATACTTCAAAAACTATTAAGAATTGGTATACCAAACCCTAATATCAATCGATGTAGAATTTTGCGCTGCATTCAATGCTGTAGTAAAAAATACCATGTTCCGTTTGAAAGAAAAAAGTTTTGTTAGCTTAAAGGTATCCACATTGGAGGCGCGTTTTTGAACATCCTGTATGTGATTTCAGTGACTATTGTTATAACATCTTGTAGCTACGTCCTTGTATTTACACCGACTTTAGTAAAACCACTAAATATCTGCTATCTCATGAAATACTTGATTTTATTTGAAAGAGTGCAAATGTCAAAAAATCCACGAAAATAAAAATATCTCAAAAACGGTCGAGTTTAGGGATAGGAAACCTTCATATAAACTTGTTGCAAATGACTCGCCAAATTCATTAAACCGATAAAAATTATACCATTCTATTTAAAATAAGAAAGTTGATATCAACACCCTGTATACCGAAAGTGCTATAAAGTTGAAAATATTTTCCTTAAATAGACTACAGTGGGCCATAACTACACTGTAAGTTTCAAAATCAAATTCCTGCTAGAAGTTCAAAAAAATCTAATGACCCAGTTCGACACTCTGTATATTGTAACATTTCAGCATAAGCGCAATAGGTTGATGATTTGCAACAGATAATATAGATGAAGATCTACATATTCCTATTCCGGCAAAAAATTACGTTTGTAGCTCTTGGGCTTCTTCACCTTATCTGGACAATCTCGTTTAATGCTCTAACAGTAGTCTGCCATCATATGCTTATCCCAACACTCTGGGTAGCGTTCGTCAATTGTTCGTCAATTGTCATCTCTTCATCACCTACGGCGCCAAGCTTCTCTGGGCACTGATCGAGATGGCTAAACAGAAAGCGGAGCTTAACACTCATGTTACAGCCAAGGTTTTTAAAAGCAACATTGTATCAACCAGAACTTCATAGTTTAGAGATTTTTTGTTCCCGAGAAAATTTTGTATAACTGCAACGAAAGATACCCACGCTGCTTTTTTATTTGCCATTAATTTCTCTGATAAAGTTTTGTCACGACAAGGGTACGTATTTGAGGGTCCGTTAAATAACCTGCTTTGATTTTCTCGAAAGTCAAAGCAGGAAGGTTTGAAGTTGCTTTTTTTCGCCATCAACTAGGTCTAATTTTTTAGAGAATTACAAACACGTAAAATAAACGTCCGTACGATTATACCTTGTATTGAAAATAAAACGAAAATAAGATTCTTTCACCATCTCTTCAGGCATGAAGAACTGCTCACCTTAACTTTTTTGTAACATTCCGTTTCCATTCGGCAGGATTTCTTCTACATTTTCTTGCCTGTTGAGCTGACACAGGTGTAGTACTTTTCTCCATAATCAATACTAAATTAATTGCAGTATGCCTAATAGGATAAAAATCACAACAAATTGCGCAAACAACGTCGTCCGTCATGTGCTGCACGTACTCCCATGATCACTAGCACACAAGTGAATGTTGCTACCTTTGATACTTAATGGATGTTGGATGTTGAGATTTCTTTCAATTTTCTACCATCATTTATTTTGAAAATACAAGGTTAACTTGATTTTTTTTTTAAATGGCACGGATGGTCAAATTTGTTATTTTTAAAAAGAGCATTTTTTTCTGAATTCAGTAATGTAACACATGCCCACCTTATTATTATTACTAAAAGCCAAAAAAAAATTAAATTCAAAAATTTAATTCTGGAAAAATAAAACTAAGTTAGCTTTGAAAATGCTGTTATTGACGATGTGTCACTTGCATATTCGCTAAAAATTAAACTTGTGTGCAATAATTTGTTTAACAATGGTACATTTAAGCGAAACTGAGCGTATAGAAATTCTCATGATGGTTGGTTATGGCGACAGAAAACGAAGTTGTGCTCAAGTAGTGACTCTTTTTAATAAAATTCATCAAACCGGGAACCGATCTCCAGGACGACGGTTTCAAAAACCTTACAAAGATTTCAAGAAACTAACTTAAAGACCGTGCAAGACCTGGGCGACCTCGAATTATTACCAACGAAGAAAATTCTTTGAATGTTATGTTGGATGTGGTAGAAAATCCAAAAAATTCAGTACAACAGTTGGCGTTGAGCCACAACATGAGTAGAGGATCCATACAAAAAATAATGAAACGCGAAAAATATCATCCTTATAAAATTCACTTGCTACAAGAATTAAGTGACGACGATTTTGACCGCAGAACCGAATTTGCGAAAACTATGATGCACAGAATACATCAGGATGGTAACTTCTAATCGAGTCCTCTTCTCTGATGAGTCAACTTTTTGTCTAAATGGATATGTTAACCGCCATGACTGTCGATATTGGTCTGACAGAAATCCGCACTGGATGGAGCAGGTTCATACGCAGCATCGACAGAAAATTAATGTTTGGTGTGGCATTATTGGTCGGCATATCGTAGGTCCTTTTTTCATTAACGGCAATTTAACGTCTGAAAGATATTTGCAACTTTAACATATTGTTCCACGACTTAGGGAAATATTTCCAAACCACGGCAATCGAAATTGTATACCAACAGAAACCATATGGTTTCAACAAGACGGAGCACCGCCGCATTTTGGTCGTCAAGTGCGCGAATATTTGGATGAAACATTTCCTGGTAGATGGATAGGGCGAAGGGGGCTATTGAATGGCCAGCTAGGTCTCCTGATCTGTCCCCACTTGATTTTTTCCTGTGGGGTCATGTAAAAAATCGAGTGTATGTCAACAGACCATTACAAATCGAAGACCTACAATAACGTATAAGAAACGAAATTACCAGTATTTCTCCAAATATTTTGATTGATTCTTTGCAAAATTTGCTCAACGTGTTCATTATGCCAGAGGGTAAATGGAAATCGTTTCGAAATCTTTTGTCACATAAAATTATGTAATTTCTTGTTTGAGCTTCTTTTTATTAAAATCTGTTCTGTTTCAGTTAAATGTGTTATTTTTACAATTATTATTAACTATTATTATTTATTTTTTGGTCAAACTTCACGCAGCAAAGAAGTAACGATAGATAAAGGCAACATTTCCAAGGCTAACAAAATTTTTCATTTTTCAAAATTTTACTAGTTCGAAATTTTTTTTAAAGTTTCGATTAAAATAAGATATGCATGTGTTACATCACAGAACGCAGAAAAAAATCTCTTTTCAAAAATATTAAATTTGACCCTTCGTGCCATTTAAAAAAAATCAAGTTAACCTTGTATCCCCAGAACAAATGAAGATAGAAATTTGAAGAACATCTTAGACGATATAATTTAAATACTTTTAACCATGTACCAAATTTCAACAAGTTTTGTTGAATAGTTTTCATAATATTTAACTGTATCCATACTTTTTAGCGACCCTGTATAATCAATGTCCTTGGTGAATGCTGGGAGATAACGAAAATCGTTCCATGGGTGCATTTAATAACAACTGATAGGTGACCGATTTACAGTAGGCTTCACATATTTCAGCATTTCGCATAAAATAGCACTAATATAATGGGGAGGCTACTGCGTTCTATTTTGATTGGCAGAGTAGGTGGGATAATACCTTAAATGGGAGGTGGACTAGGAAATTTATCGATAGCGTTACACGTTTTAGGGAAATGAGGGTTAATTTATCGTATCAGGCGGTAGAATTAATAATCAATCTTCAAAATTAAAAGTATCGTACATCTTGAAGCGAGTTCTCCCAATTATACTTATGCCTTAAATCCATTTCTATTTCCTACAAGATACATATCATATCCTTCATTATTAACTCAAAATTGCCCGATGTAATATTATTCTAAATTTCAAGTTCATTTAAGTATTTGCGTGTAGTTGATTCTGCTATCCTTCACTACATGTTACATCCATAAAATATATTTAAATCGTTGTCGCATTACCAGATTTTACTAAACCTCATTTCCTATCGTGCATCATTCTAACAAAACATCCAGTCACAGAGAAAATCTATCGAAATTCTGGTACAACGTGCAATAGTCGATTTGATGACGTTCTACTTTGTCTGCTGCTGCTGTTCTCTTTCCACGATAATGTCGCAGTAAATGCACCCGTGACGGGACGTACTGCGAACTGCGATATGCAGAGACGGTCTTTTTATTGTGGGCCGGAAGCGGGCTGTAGATAATACTGTTAGCGTTCGCCGAGTTTATGGAGCGTGCTTAAAAGTTTCCGCAGTTGGGAAAATAATGCCCCCAGAATGAGACGACGCCCTTCGGTGCATGTTCTGATGCGTATAGGACGCACCGACGCGTTTCACGACCGGTCTGGATTCTGGACGGCTTTCATTGGATTTGGAAAATAGGTAAAAAGTGTGGAATTAACAGTTAACACTCATGTAATATATTAAAACAACATTTGGATGCAAATAATATTAAAATTTAATCTAGTTAACAAGTTCGCGACCGCCGCCTAGTATATTGGACAGTATTTTTAATGCTAAAATACGTTCAGAACTTATTGTGGTTTCTCTGGCTTGGTCGGCTGTTCGCTTGTGGTACATGCAGCCGCTCTGAATCAAGAAATACGTTGTGGAATGCTTCTATCAAAATTGGAAACTCTATTTCTTCAGAAAAGAGAGGCGAAGAGAGCCTACATTTAAATTAGGAGAGGGTAGAATTAATTGTAAAGAATTTGTTAAATATCCTGGGGTTATTTTAGACAATAAATTAAATTTTAAAGCGCATATTACCGCGAAAAGTAGGGAAATGAGTAATAAAATTAGAGCATCGGCTAGAGTCACCTGGGGTTTAAACGATAACGCGGCGGGTACTATTTACAGGGGCACTATAGAACCAGCAATGTTGAACGCGGGAGCGATATGGGCGAACGCGTGTAAAATTTTAAAAAAAACTTTTAGGGCCGCGAACGCGTATTCATTTATTTCGGCAAACGCGGCGTGCGTTACTTCGTGTGTATTACCAGTTGATTTATATCATCCATCGAGGAACTCACTCTATAATAATTGGTATTATATTATTGTGTGCATATATAATCCCTGATTTAGAATTTGTGAGAATTTCTCGTTGCATTGATAAAGCTAATACGATTTTTTGTGTGCTTAAAAATATTTTATATACACTGCTGCGAGAATGAAGATGGACAAAACCACCAGGGAACAGGAAGTGGACGCTATCCTTCTGGAAATCCATGCGAGAGGTACATCCAAGGAGTGAAGTTCCTCAGGGATGCAGACCCACCAATGCCACACCGAGTGCTGTCCGAAACAGGATCTACCGTTCGTGAGACCTCAAAGAGTGGCTAGAGTGTTTAATGGAGTCACCTATGAACTTCATTCGATGGACGGTATGTTGAACACTTCCACCACGACCCAGGGTAGTTTTCACCACCCGGAAGTGACGTTTTCACCCCTGTGTGCGGAGACACAGTGTTGTCGTGTGCGGACAATTTCTCTGGTGAAACATTCAATTTTCGTTGTAACTTTCGTTTTTCCCTTAGTAATTGGGAGAGGTGCTGTGGCCTGGCTCCCCAGTTGTCGTAAATTCAGTGTTTCTGTAAGCCTTTGTCAATGTTGCGCGAAATTTCAAATTGTTTTATTTTGTATAAGATTTAGTTAATGAATTGATTGGTTAATTTATTTATTTAAATGTTCAGTTGAAATTGTTTTCACTCTCTTTTAATATTTTTATTTGCTCATGTAGCTCATGTCTTTTCTTGTATATTCTTCTTTTATGATCTTTGTGCGTTGCAGCGCACGCAGCTGTAAGAATTTTATATGTATGCGATTGTTTTACCCTGAGGGGTCAGTTCTTTGACGAGATGCCGGTGTAAGTAGATGTAAATTTATTTTCATTGCTACTATTTTGGTATTTCATGTATATTTAAAGATTTATTTCGTTAATTCTGATTTATATCATCCATCAAGCAACTGACTCTATAATAATTGGTATTATATTATTGTGTGCACAATTTAGATGTAAGATCTTTTATTATTTCCTGCAGGAAGATAATATTTAGTTTAAAGAGTTAATTTTTCGTTTTTTTTTTAATTTTGTTGTTTTGTAATTATTCATTAATCACCTCCGGTTTGGGTGAATTTAAGTTTTTCTTTTGTTAATTTATTAGAATTGTCCACGTTTAATTTAAGTAGTTCTAATTTTGAAACCACGTGGATTTTCGTGAATAAGAATTATCTTCCTGGACTAATTTGTTCTTTTTGCTTTTGTTAAAGTATTTGAATTGTCCTTTTGTAACTTTTGAGTCTAATGCAGTTTTTAATTTCGGCCAGAGCCCTAAGCTCATGGTTTTTTTTTTCTGCAATTTGTAACTAAATGTTTTTTTTTCTTTTTTTTTATATAATAAATTATTGATTGTTATTAACGTCATTTTAAATTCTGTTCTTTTGTTTTTGATTAAACCTTTTTCAATTTTTGGAGTAATTAAAGAGAGTCAGGTTTCTTTCAGCCACAGTTTACTTTTCATTCATTAAGTTCAAGTTTTAATTGCGAGGGTAACCCTGAGTTTAAGTGTTCTTTTGCGCCCTTTTATTTTTTATCCGCTGAGCTAGTTAATTTAATTCTCATTTTTACTTTTCATTTTGCATTTTCTTTTGTACCTTCAGTACACACAATACGTTACTTTAGTTATCCTCTCATATGAGTAAAAGTTGTCTTTAAAGTACATTTAAGGTGAGGGATTTTTTTTTGGAAATAGAATTTACAATATTTTTTATTTATTTCTCCTTTCTTTCTATAAAACTTGTTGATTTATTATTACTGCATTATGAGCGCCTTTGTTTTCTATTTTTGCATATTACTTTTTGTTATTGACCTTATCCTATAAGTGTTTTTGTATTTACTTTTTCGGGGATAAACGTTTTATTTATTTATTTAAATAAAAGAATAAGTTATACATGAAAATAAAGAGCGTGAAATTTAAATACTACATAATTAAAACGTTTATCTCTGCGGCTCTCAAAATTCTGAGTTAAAGATTTTTGGTTCTTGTCAGGATAAAATCTGGCCACCCCTATTATATAGCATTGACCTACACACCAATTCTGTCTAAATAGTTAAGTAAACGCCTCAATAAATATAACATTAATGTAGCACACAAGCCGAATAAACAATAAATAAATATTTTCTAAATTAAAACAAAATATAAATGCAGACAAACAGACACATGTCATATACAAAATTAATTGCAACAACTGCCCAACTTGCCCAGCCACATATATAGGACAAACACAACAATACATTAAGAAAAGGTTATACGCTCATGAATACAGTATGAAAAATCAAAAATATAAATGCTTCTACACTAACAAAACAGGCATTAGAAAAAAGAACACAATTTTAATTTTAAAGACAGAGAAACGTAATTACTAAAAAAGGTTAATTAACAAAATGATCCACATTAAGGCATATAAAAGTAGCATTAGTGACAGAGCGGATATTACACATTTAAGTAATATTTACAGTCATGTCTAGATACTCTATGTGTTTAATTAAAATATCTCATAATATATAAAAAAACACAAATGCCCTGTGTACATATATTGAATAAAAGAATATGTTTGGACTGAAATTTTAGAGAGAGAAAAATATGTTCAGACGTGTTGTCCAACACACATAAAAAGGATTTCTTCAGTTAAGTAAATATATTTCTTTAAAAAGTTTTACTTCTTTCAAATATATCTGTATTTGAAATAAGAAATTATTCTTGTATAGAAACAAATATTCTTATCGATAATATTCTTGGTTATAAGGCTTGTTTTAAGAAAAATATATTTTCTCCAAGAAACAAGTTTTTCGATCTAACAAATAAAAAGAGGCAACGAAAGAGTGGATCAGACATTTAAATTAAGAAAATAAATTCTTTTATTAAGGATTTTAATATTTGAGGTAAATCTTATAACTACTTATGTTAAGATGAAAAAAATATATGATGTTATTTTTGCAGTGGGGTGAATTTAGCTAGTGACACTCGAACGATTACCAATATTGCAGTAGTTGTGTGCATGCATCGAAGATAGAAATGTGAATTGCGGTAGTGCTAAATACGTTAAATTGTATGTATATAATAGTAGGAAGACGGTAAGTAATTCAAGGTTTAACTGCTTTATTTTTAAACTGCAGAACCGTAGTTAAGCTTTTTGAAAGGTAATTATCTTTTGCTAATTTATAGAATTACTTAAAGTATATTTAATTACAGATTTAAAATTCCTTAATTCCTCTGCATTTACTGCCCCCAACGGGGCTGCAAAATGTCGAAAAGAAGCACTAGAAACACCAACTTTGGAAGCTATAAACGGCATTTTTATCCATGCGAAGGTATGTTTTTCTTTTGTAAATCAACATATCCTGTCTAATTTCCTAATTTCTCTGATTTAAGTAATCTTAAGCTTTCTTGGTCTACAACAAACCTTTAAAAGGTAATAATTAGAAAAGTATAGAATGTTTGCTAGCCATAAGCTGTATAAATTAATAAATAAATAATTACAATTATGTTGTTTAATTGAGGTGAAAAATAAAAATAAAAACAGCATGGCCCTACATTCGAATGCTTAGTTGCACTAACAAGTAAAAATATACCAACTATTATACCACATCTTCTTATCTACTATTTATTGTGAAGTATATGTATTCATTGTAAAATAATGTATCTCTTCAGATACCTGAAGATTTTGAAATGTTAATAAAGGAGCAACAAGTGCCTGCCGATACTGCCGAACAGCTGAAGATTAAAGTCTAATTAAAGGATCCAGAAAATTCGACTGCACGTTGCGAAAATTAGAAAATGTATATTTTCTTTGTGAGATGTGTGCTATAATGCTGTAATACGTTTTTTCCTATAATGCCAAAATTATGAATAAAAAATAAATTTGTTTTTTTTTTTTTAATATAAATGATGTTATAATAGTAGTACGATTATTATTATGGCAACTAAAGAAATGTAAAAACAATCTGAAAAGAAGACTTTCACTTGAGCTAAATATATTTTGAAAGAAGATTGTGGTTTTATTTACAAAACTGCTATATTTTCTAAAATAGTTTTTTTATATATAAAAAATTTACCATTAATACCAAATAGAATACTAGATAGAGATATATATCTAGTATCCAGTTTGATGTTAGTGGCAGGTTCTATATACATATAAAAAATGCATTTTATAAAACAGTCGTATTGTTGTAAATAAAACTACAATCTTCTTTCGAAATAACAAATATTTAGTTCAAGTAAAAGTCTTCTTTTCCCAACCAAAGGCAATCTCTTGAATTAAAAGTGTATTTCTTCTTTAGAGTAAAATTCAAATTTTTTTGAAAGAAAATAAAGCTTCATTCAATGAAAAATATTCTTGTACTAAGATATCTACATACCTAGCCTGAGACTGCAATGTTTCAACTAACAGTAAGTTTTATTTAATTCAAATGAACGATTTTTTTGGATTAAGATATTTTTTTCTTAAAAATTAAATAAACATTATTTTTGTTCCAAGAATACACAGAGATTCAAAATGATTGTCAAATCCGCTCCTATAGATAGTAACTGGGTGTAGGTATATGCCGCGTGTTTGTAATGAAGGGTTGAACTAAGTCAGTGTTGGAACATAAGAAAGTAAACGGATCTGTCATATATAAGATGTAAATAAGGAAAACGTAACCTATATTTGAACTCGTTGGTGTTTCTACTTGTAAAAATGAAATGTAATTAATTTAACTTTACTAAATTATGATTTTACAATTCAGTACTAACTGGTGTTTAACTAAATTTATTTATTACCTTAAATTATAACATACAATTGGTAGATATAATTATTAAGTGACAAAACTGCATCTCTCAGTTCTTGTATGGTATGCATGCGGTTTCTATAGATCCTATTTTTTAGATAGCCGAACATGAAGTATCTAATGGGGTTAGATCAGGCGATCTTGGTGGCCATCTTTGTGCTCTAACGAACCTGTCAGCAAAAAACTGTTGAAGATATTGGCAGATTTGTCGAGCAGTATGTGCTGGAGCATTATCGTGCTGAAAATAACCTGCTTCAAGCTCATTTTCTTGTAACCCTGCAATAAACAATTCCAACATCTGTTGGTAACGTTGGGCTGATACAGTTTCCTCGAAGAAAATTGGCCCTATTATTCGTTGCCTGGACATAGCTAACCAAACTCCAACTTTTACGGGATGCAATTGCGTTTCTCGAAATTCATGTGGATTTTCTGCAGACCAGATACAATAGTTTTGTAAATTGATATAGCCTGCTAGATAAAACCAGGCTTCATCCGAGAAAAATGATTTGTTAAGTCATCGTCCCTTAAATTGTTATTAAATCAGTGTCAATATTCCAATCGCCTATCGTGATCTAATGGTAATAATTCCTGTACCGTAGAAACTTTGTAGGGAGGAAAATGTAACTTTCTTTTGACAACTCATTGCGCTGAAGTGTATGATAAGCCTATAAAACTACAAAATGTAATAAACTATTTCACTTAATGTTAATATTGATTTTTTACCTGTTTGTTGAGCTATTACCACAGATAAATTTCCTTATTTTCTTACAGTATTCAGAAATACTATTGTTGGTGATATTAGATGTAAATATAAACGATTTGAAAAAATTATAAGATAAATAATCGAAAGATACTACAACACGCACGCCAATGTCGCTAAATGTCAAGAAAATTCATTTAATGTATGAAATTTGTATGTAGCTAACTTCGCTCATTAAATTGGTAATAAGTATAGATAATTTTTTCCGGAAAACAGTTTTTTTCTTACGACAATCATTTTGAATCACATTACATTACAACATTAAATTGAACATTTCTTTTTATGTGTGAATACTTAGCATACGATCTGTCTTTCTTTGATGCTTTCTCTTTTTTGCCAAAATTAATATTTAATGCTTGTAAAAAACGCTTATCTATTCAATTAACCAAAACTTATATTACCAATCTTCACAATAGCGCCATTATCAATTCTCTCTCTCCTCTTTTTTTCTCTCAGGCGAACTCTAAATTTCGCATACAGTTCGCATACGCCAACAATATCCATCCTAGCCACTTTTAGCATATCATCCCTTCCGAGTAGTTCTCTCATCTTCGCCATTGTTCGCCGGATGATTTGGCGGGAACTGCCCCCAAAGCTCACGCTTTAAACTTTAAATGGACGTGTAAACACTTATAAATCATCTCTGCGTCCTATTCATGTCTGAGAGTCACGGTAAACAGCTTAAACGTCGCTTCATGCGCGCTATGCTCGCCTATGAGTCGTTTGGCGGGCGAACAATAAAACGGGGCGCCAACTAATGCGAACGGCGATAGTTTTGAATTAATTAGTCGATGAATTTAAATGTTCCACGTCTTCGTCCAGTGATTGATGATGGAGTCACGTTGGCACCCCTAACCATTTGGAGAGTTTTAAATTATTTCGCAAAATTGTATTATTATTTTTTGTTTAACCGGTTATGGATTAATGGCTGTTATAAAAACCACTTGCCATATTTTGGAGGTTGAGGAGTTTAACATAGATGATATAGAGGGTGAAGAAGATATCGCTAACAATGCTGATGCCGCCAACGTCGTCATTGGATGGACAGAAGCAAGTGGTGCCCTGCAAAAATATGAAAATTATTCGTCAACTCTTTGACCATAAACGTGGCTAACTTCCTTTTTTCGATATTTTCTAATTCGAAGAACTTACAGGTCGTTGATGACTGAAATATTTAACAACGTCAAATAAATCACATTTTACTTTACCACTTCTGAAGAATTAAAGGCTTTTCTTGGAATTTTGATCATTTGGTGAATTTCACAACTTACCCAGTGTCAGGATATATCGGTCATATGATCCGAAATTACGAGTAGATAGAGTTGTAAAAGTTTAAAATAAGTTTCAAGAGTTATAACTATCTTACACTTTCTTCATTCGAATGATAATGAAAGAGAAAGAATCAAAAAGCTATGGTAAAAAAAAATCATAGGAAAATGCTTAACCCTAGAAAGCTTTCTACTAGCTGGGGATGTGCTGGTTCTCCACCAAATACAGCTTGGTACAGTGACTTGTAACTTCTGATGGAACACGGTTGTCTAAAGGAATACCTACATAGAATAGGCCAGCGCCCGCCAACCTATTGCTTGCGTATCACTAGGTGACACGGAAAGGGACCACTCTCTATCATCTTTAATTTAGCAATACGTACCGGTGTGTTCCCTGATTTGTGGAAAATAGCCAGAGTGACCCCTGTTTTTGAGAAGGGAGACAAATCTGATATACACAATTATAGGCCAGTTAACATTTTATCGAACTTTGCAAAAATTTTTGAATGTGTTTTATACAATCAGATGTCTTTCATGATCAAGCCATATTTGTCAACACACCAGCATGGATTCATATCTGGAAGATCAACCACAACTAATTTAATTGAAGTGACACAGTTTGTTTGTAAAGCCCTGGATGATCGTCAACAGGTCGATGTACTTTATACGGATTTTACAAAAGCGTTCGACACTATTAACCATGATTTATTGATTGCAAAATTATCAAACTATGGCTTTACGCCTCAAGTTACGAATTTGATTGAGTCTTATTTATATAATCGTACATGCTATATTTCTTATAACGGCTTTAACTCTGGTTCGTTCGTTGCTACTGCAGGTGTCCCGCGGGGATCCCATTTGGGACCCCTTTTATTCAATATTTACATAAATGATTTATTAACTTCACTTGACGGTAACTTTGCTGCTTATGCTGATGACTTAAAAATTTATACCAGGGTCTCATCTATATCTGAATGTGTTCTACTTCAAAACAAGTTAAACATCATATATCGGTGGTGCCATAAAAATCAATTGCACCTTAATGTTGACAAATGCCCATAGTGTGTTATGTGAAAAGTAATACTTTTATAACGTATCCTTGCGGTATTAATGGGCTACCAATTCCTCGGCATTCCACCTACAAGGATCTAGGGGTTCTTTTTGATTCAGCGTTAACATTTAGCAATCATATTAATGAAATTGCAAATTCTGCTTCCAAAAGTTTGGGATTTTTGATTCGTTCCTGTAGATTGTTTACAGAGCCTACTGTTTTAAAATTATTATTAATTATTATTATTATTATTATTATTATTATTAAAAAAGGGACTGTTGGTGTCACGCCTATTAATTAATTTGCATCGTAATCGTGGAGATTAGGTATATATGTTCTTCGTACGGTAACTGTACGATTTTAATTTTAAAGCTTCTTTTCTTGACCATGTATACATATTTTAATTTCTTTCTTTTTCTTAGTTATTTAGGTAGCAAATATGGAAATGCATATAAATAACAACGTTTCGCTTTAATTTAAAGCTTTTTCAAGTATACATCTAAAATAATATAAAGTGCAAATAGTGTAAATTATCAATAAATTTTTGTTTAATAAATGACAAATTGTTTTGTTTACTAGGATTTTGAATATAACACTATGTTTTATTTAAAGATTGTGGTTTAATATAGTGTGTTTTTATTACTTGTTGTTAGTATAGATCTTTAAAAATATTATGTTTAGCTATAAAATTAAGTTATACAGTTTTGTGAAATATTATATGTCTGTTTTATCACTAATTTCGTTTTTATGTTTAGAAATTTGAGTTATTTCAAGTATATTACGTGTTTTTTAAATTTTATTCTTTGTTTAAAATTGTTATATTGTTAAAGTCAAGGATATGATTTTGAATTATTTCATGTTTTTTAAGGCTGAAAAATTTTCATTATATTTTATGTCCTTTTATTCTATTTTCCAAATATTACATGGTTTCTCCAATATATACATCATTACAATTTTGACAGTCTGTTTTATAAACTATGTGATGTTTTATTTTTTCAATTTTTGATTTTAATTTTGTATGGTTTTGTGGTTTGTTGGTGTTTTGATAGGGAATTTTGTAATTATTAATTATTTTTTCGGATAAATGTTTAACATAAGGAATTTTTATAAATTTTATAATTGTTTGACTGTTGTTTATATTTTTGTTGATTTATTATAAAAAAAGAAAAATTCTTTGTTTAAATATTCTATTTATAAGAGAATTTGGACAATTATTTTGTTCTAGAATATTTCTTGCTTTGTTAGCAGTGGTAGATAAGTTTGCCCTGTTATATGAAAAAATTTCCAAAATTCAATACAAATGTTTTAAACACCAGTGAAATACTTTTGATTTGCATTTAGTATTCCCACATTTATTTCCACAACAATAAAATGAATCAGAGTAAAAAACTATAATTAATCGGGTACCAATAAAGTATGAGGAAAGGAAATACAAACAGTTGATTGGAACAAAATTTCGACGTAAACAAAGGAATTAAAACGCAAATCTTCGACGTAAACAAAGAAATTAAACCGCAAATCTACCCACAATTACTCATGATTCTAAAAATTATTTTTGCATTTAAGCTTTTGGTGGAAAAAGTCAGAGGTAGGACTACGCAAGATGAAAAGGCTGTGACATCTTTGTTGCATACCGTAAAAAGTATTATCTTTCGGGGCAATTGGTCCCTAAAAACAATAGTGACATTATCTTTTTCTTTAGTCACTTTCTTTACTTAACCACCGTGGTTACTTTATTACCTTGGTGTTCGTACACATATGCAATATGCATATATTTAAAATGAAATGTGTTAATATCCATTAGCTTTTCTGGTATTATACCAGTGACGTGCTTAGTAGTAGTACTTTGAATTACCTACCGACTACTGAAATAGGCATCTTTTTGAGAATGAACGTAAAAAAACAATGATATGGAAACAGCTCACCAGGCTATCTTCGAACCAACCCGATAACTGATGTTCCCTAAAATGGTGTACCACATAGGTTGTTAAACTTAGTTAATGGGACTAATCTGCTTATGTAAAACAAAAAAAAAGCACTATCTACGGAATAGTACAATAAGCCTTGCCATGGTGTTAAGGCGAGAATGGACAAACTTAATTTATACACAGTGCCAAAAATCAATCAAGTACGAAATAATGCAATAGTCCTCAGGCTACGGTGTTAAGGGGCTACTTCGTACTCACAAGGGAACCTCGCGAACTGTAAATCGCAGATTTTGATGAAACTTTGTCAATTTGTAGACACCATGGAGTGTAACTCAAGGATGCTTTCCGTTGCTGCGGAACTTCAACTTTAGGGGGTGTAATTCACCCTTGCAATTTAGCCCAAATTTGTTTTTTTCTGAATAACTTTTAAACGATGAGATATAGGAAAAAAGTTTCAATGGCGGACTTGCACCGTTTAGTGAGCCCTTTCGATTGGTGTAGATATTTATATACAGGGTGTTCCAATAAACGTGGAATGACGTATGTTGTGCTTATTTTATCGAATTTCAGAAATCGGTTATAATGGCCTTTTTGTGATCAAATAGTCTGTAGAAAGGTAAGTTAAAAAGTTATACAGGGTGTCCACAAAAATATAAATTTTAGCATATTTCCTTATTCTATAGAGATACTCTATATACTGTTATGTGGCTGCATTGTATGTCGAACATCAATGTAAACTTATACCAGGCGCTAAATAGTTATATGTGATAGTTTTCGAGTTATACGCGTTTGGATGTATGTAAGATTATATTATCCCCGACAGCAGGCAGATGAAAACAATAGGTCACATAGTACACTAATTGCTTGCTTCCACTATTTTTGAAGAGATGTGCGTAGCGAATGTCTCACTTACTAACTAGTGAACTATTTAAAAAATTGTTTACGGATGCGTACCTACATCGAGTTCCTAGTGGAACATCAACAACTTTACTACTAGATTCTCGGGGGGTGGCCACTGTCCTCGGACTTTACAAAGTTCTATCCAGCAGATAAACCAACATCTCTTCTTACGATTCCCAAGAAAACAACTGAACTGGCGCAACCGCTCGACGTGTACGGCTTTCGTGTGTGGAAGGGATTTGTCAAACGATTTGTTTTCCTATCAAGTTTTGCTTGCAAACATTGACTTTAATTTACATCAACGCAATATAATAATCAAATTACAATCATTGGTTCACAATCAACTGTCCTCTCCAAGATATCGAAACCTATTTCTATATTCTTGGTACAAAAGCAGTTACATAGAATCCAGATCAGACAAATTTATTCATCCAGTGACATATGCGTTTTCGTTCGATGATGAAGACATTTTACCCATATGCTCAATATGTGGACAGCCCGCTTTTATAAAATGTGCACGTTGTACCCAATATTTATGTTTTCAACACTTTTTTGAGGATTTTCACTATCATGATGAAGAGTAATACGCTAACTGGAAGAATGTATATACATATTTTCACTACTGACTTTTATTTTATTAAAATAGAGCAGGCTGTTTGTGTCTTACACAAAATAAAATAAGGTAATAATTAAATTATAATTAAATTGTACGTCGACTGTATATTGTAAGTTTTTCTTTTTATGGCTCTAGCTACCTGCACATTTGCAAAACAATGTGAACTCAACCAATATCAATAAACTAATAAATCAATATTATATAATTTTATTTGCGGACCTAACTACCTACCCACGAATAGTATGAATATGAAAATTGAAGTCGTAATCTGTCGTTATTTTGTATATACAGTGTAATGTTAAAAGTATTAGCAACAATCTGTCGAAGTAGTTATATTTTCTTTTGTCTGGTGTTGGGGATAAAATAGTCTTACATACAACCAAACGCGTATAACTCGAAAACTATCACATATAACTATTTAGCGCCTAGTATAAGTTTACACTGATTTTCGACATACAATAACTGTATATAGAGTATCTCATTAGAATAAGCAAATGTGCTAAAATTTATATTTTTGTGGACACCCTGTATAACTTTTTAACTTTCCAACCTTTCTATAGACTATTTGATCACAAAAAATGCCATTATAACCGATTTCTGAAATTCGATAAAATAAGCACAACATACGTCATTCCACGTTTATTGGAACACCCTGTATATAAATATCTACACCAATCGAAAGTACTCACTAAACGGTGCAAGTCCGCCATTGAAACTTTTTCCCTATCTCTTACCGTTTAAAAGTTATTCAGAAAAAAACAAATTTGGGCTAAATTGCAAGGGTGAATTGCACCCCCTAAAGTTGAAGTTCCGCAGCAACGGAAAGCGTCCTTAAGTAACACTTCATGGAGTCTACAAACTGACAAAGTTCCATCAAAATCTGCGATTTACAGTTCGCGAGGTTCCCTTGTCAGTCACTAGATCAATCAATCAATTAATCAATATCACACGACACAATGGATGTAAATATTGATATGGACTTCCAGGAAAATATCCGCCATAAATTGATTTGCTGCTATGGCAGTGGTAGGATCGGTCTCTGGAACAGCTCCGTTATATTACAAGATACATAAGAAGCGCACAGTACGGCTTTTATATACAGCTAATATTGATAAAACTATTAAACAAAATATGTAAATAAACAAAGTGAAAAACATAGATCCCTACATAACCACGAAACAAACAACCCTATCTTCCAGTTGATATAAAACGAAGAGAACAAACTATTAAACACGGTAAAAGCGGATCGGTAGGAAGCGGAATCAACAAAAACATATTTGTCTACCGTTCGCGAAAGATATACGGACCAAATTTAAATTTATTGCCCGTCTACCCAATAGAGAGGGCGCCACGATCGTGAACTGTAACGGTTCAGAAGAGGACGCATTCACAGTTATTCAGAATTTAACTCGATATTCGGAAAGCGGGGAGTTTTGTAACGATTTGGTTGGCACCCATGCGTTGCCCGGTAATAAATAGGAGTCCAGAGGTCGACGTGGGCGAATGAGACAGCGATAGTGGCTGGAAAAGCGCGCTTTGTACGGAATTTATTCACGTTAGTGTATACAGCCTGCTCAAAATTAAATGTTGTATTTTCGATCTGTTCATAACGATGATATTTTTATTTCATGACCACACTGTAAAAAATTACAGTAATTTTGCCGTGGTAAATCAGGAATATTACATGTAATAACGTTGTGAATTTACCACAATAAATCATGTAAATTTTGTTTTACATGTTTTTTCTAGCATATTTAACATGGAAAAAGAAATTTCGGTAAAATTTATAGCTTTTTCATGTGAGTTTAAGATGTAACAAAAATTCAAAAGGAAAATACTAGAAAAACCATGTACAATTATGTGTTTACTATAAAAAATTACTTAAAAGTGTAAAATTGACCATTTTTTTGGGTATTTAGTGCACTTTAAAAGTAATTTTACTAGTAAACTAATAATTTTACTGTACAAAATATGAGTATCTTTTATATTTATTTGTTTTTACTTGAATTTTCGGGTAAAACTGTAGATATCATAGAAAATACGAAATTCATACGCCGCAATGTGATTGGTTATTAGGTTATTTATCTTGCGCGTAGGTAATTCTATTCGTTTGTCGAATTTATTATTGGCTCAATAATATCATGTGGTAATGTAATAGTGATGCGTCACAAACAATCGTAGGTTTCGCGTAAGGGTGTTCATTCTTGATCCCTGGTTGAGCGATTCAGTGTGACTTATTAGGTGCTATAAAAGAATTAGGTAAGTCAGTTTTATATTTTAGTATTATATGTAGTTATCAATTGTTCTTAAAATTTAACATAGTACTTTGAAGGCATACTAACTTATAATCAAATAGGTACAAGCGTAACCGTAACGTGTTTTCAGAAGTAGATATACATTATATTTCCCAAATATAAATACAAATAGATTCTAACCAAAAGAGTAAGGATATCGGAATTATGATGTAGTGTGTAGTATCTATTGCAACTTCATATTTAGAAGTTAATATTTGTCACAGATAAAATTACATACATATAAATTGTAGGGTAAACGATTAATATTTGTGTCCATTTTGGATAAATTCAAGAATGAATCTTACCAGTTTTGGTATTTTTGTTTTGAAATTTGATGCGGAAGCCCGATTTTGAGTTTTTTTTAGACATAACCATTTTAAAATAAAGAAGTAATAAAGAAGAAGAAGAAAGGAGGTTATGTCAGCCTGAAATCGCATTGTCAACTTGAATCTGAACGATGGATAGATAATAATTCTTAATATCTATTGTAAATGACTATTTAGTCATACATATGTTAATTTTTTTTTTTTAACTATATGTATTGTATATAACAATTTATTAATTTCTTTTCGTTTTCTCGGTTTTTAGGTCTTCAGAAAAACATGGAAATGTTCAACGACGTTTCGCTTTTATTGCAAAAACTTTTTCAACCAAAAATATATAAAAAATATAAATCATAAAGTGGTAATGAAAATTATCAATAAATTTGTTGTCTAATAAATAACAAAATCATAATTGTTTTGTTTACTTTACTTTAATTTTCAATATATCGTTTTGTTCTATTTAAAGATTGTGTTTCAATGTAATATGTTTTGATTATTTATTGTTAAATATGTAAATATTATTGAATTTTGTAATTAAATAGACTTCCAAAAATATTACTGTATTTAGTTATAAAATTAAGTTATATATAGTTTTGTGAAGTATTGTATGACAATTTTATGATCAACTGCGTTTTTTTGTTTATGAATCTGAATCATTTCAAGTATATTACGTGTTTTTAAATTTTGTTCCTTATTTAAAATTGTTATATCGTTAAAATCAAATGTATGATTTTAATTTATTTCATGTTTTTTAAGGTTGTAACATTTTTGTTATATTTATATTCTTTTATTCTATTTTCTAAATATTTATGGTTTTCAGTTTGACAAATTACACATACAAACACACGTTTTTAGAATATCTAAATTTTATGCATGAAGAAGATTTTACAACTATAAAACTCAAACATCGAAAGAAAATAAAACAAAATACAATCCAATAACTCAAAATACCGAAAGTATACAAAACAATAATTGGGTAACCAATATTTTAAATACAATAATACCTAAGAATGTTATCAATGCATTATCACTAGGAACAAATTTTGCTTTAGAGTATAACACAAATGAAATTCTTACCAATAATATAATAGCTACACAGACTAGCCTTTTGAACCTTTCAAAAGACAATTTCAAATGTTCTTTTCTCCTTTAAAATTGTTTAGTGCGTTAAGTTTATATATTTGTATCTTCTGAGTGTTTAGTTTAATAAATAAAAAAACCTAAAAAATACTTGTTCACGCATTTTTAGTTTAATTTTGTATTTATTGATACGTTTTGGCATATTGTGCAATGCTTTAATTTTTTTTTTTTTTTTTTGGAGGAGGAATCTCATAAAAACACGACACGACACACCCGCGTGTGCCCGGTGTGTGGATTCTGGTCGGGGGTGCAGGACCAGCCTACCCACTAACCTCCCCCCTCTTCGCCACGACTTGGGCCCGGAACCATCTTATCAGATATCACATCAGGCACAATTCGGCAGTCAGCTCATCCCATAGTTTGTGTCTGCCTTTCTCTTTCCTCTATCTCCTTAGCGCTCATTAAGACTCTGATCAAGTTTTTGTTTATGCCATTTGCCAAATTTCCTTTCGGATTTCAACATTTTCAGCTATTATATTTTCTTCGGACAGATATATATTAAGTTTAGTATTTACTTCCCCTCTGATCTCATTCCACCTATGACATTCAAAAATCGTGTGTCGGACCGTGTCTTCTCGTCCACAATATCTACAGTCGCTGCAGTTATCCTTCCCAAATCTTTTACCATAGAAACGGTATATGCCATGTCCGGTCAAAAACTGTGTCAAATGATAATCAAGTCTTCGAAATTTACAGGTGAGCCATTCTCTTATATTCGGAATAAGTTCCTTTGTCCATTGTGCCTTTGTTACATTTTTGTTCCAGCGTTCCTGCACATGTTCACTACCAGTCGGTCCGCCTCAGCGGGGCTTCTAGTCCTCCCATTTCGTGGGCATAACATCTTGCCCATGCCATAAGGTCTACTGGGACGGTCGCAGTTACCACTTGAAGTGCCTCGAGTGATGTTGTTCGAAAAGCCGACGCCACTCTTAATAGTATCCTTCTTTGTTGTTTCTCGAACATATTTCGATATATTTTTTTTTCTAGGACCTTGTACCAAATCGGCGCTCCATACAGAAGAACAGAATGCGTGACTCCGCTAAGCAACAAGCGCTTTTCACTGCTCGGCCCTCCTATATTTGGCATAATACGTGTCAACCTAGAGGTTTTTTCCTCCGCCTTGCTAGAAAAATGCTTTAAATTAGATTGTTATTTAAAATAAGCTGTGATTTCTATGTTACCAAATGTATATTGGAATCGTTGGCTAGTTTAAATAGAAATTTAATTTAAGATATAATACGCTGCAAAAAATAGTAGGGTATAATATTAAAAATTACAACATTTTTACATGTAAATTCTTTTACATGTGTAATATTAAATTATACCTGTAAAATAATTTACCGTACAATGTATATTTATACATGCGATATTCCATTCTTTAGTATTTTTACTTGCTTTCTTTATAAAAATACATCTGAAAATTAACTCAATGTTCGGTAAATATACAGTTCGTATAAATATTATACATTTACGAATTTTACAGTTTTTCTTTGAAAAATACATTAGCATGTGAAATTTACTAGACGGTAGAAATTTTACCTTATGATGCAAATTTACCTGTAAAATTGTAGGCAACTTTGTTACCTACGATGTTACATGTAATTTTACTAGAATTTTTTTTTACAGTGCATGATGATTAATGATAGTGACGATTGCTACTGCAATTTTTTTCAAGCGAAAGAATTGTGGTTGCTGAAATATAAGTTCTTCAAGTTAAAAGTTAAAAACAAATTCCTTCATTAACGGCGTATTACACATGTTTTACAAATTCAGTTGTGGACAGTGGCATAGCTAGTGAGAGATTAGGGAAAACATCTACCCGGGGCCCAGCACCTTGGTGGCGCCGAATTGATGTTAGAAACTTTAGAATGAAGTGCTTTCCATTGCATCTTTGCAAACAAATCTTCAGATGTCTCTGGGCGCTGGAAACTTTAGCTACGCCACTGGTTGCATAAACAATTGCTGGAGATAGATTTGTATTTTACATGATGTTACTTGCTTGTAGGGTATTATAATTTTGAAATCACAAAATAAAAATAAATCTATGTGGAACGTGATTGGTGATCTCACTGGAAAGAAAGCTTCAAATAACGCATGTATTACTTTAACAAGGAATGGTATTGTATTGGGCGACAGTGAAGTTGCCAACAAATTAAATGAATGTCTTCTTTCATTTATTTAATAATAATAATAATAATAATAATAATAAGTGGTTTATTGACAACAGAGAATACATTTTCAAAACATAACAAAATGTTATAAGGACAACTCTTAATAGTATATGCAAGAGACATACAAAAAAGAAATAGACGAAGTCCTCATCGTTCACTCTCCGACGCCAAACGGCTCGAGATCAGCGACTTACTCGAAGTAGCTGGTCTACCTCTCAAGCTTTCAAGGGTGAAATAAAAAGAGAACGCCAAACGAAGCTACCAAAACCACAACTAACTATAAATAGTATATATGAATACAACAAAATTATACAGTAATAACAAATATGAGGGTATCTATACAGAATTCAGATTTAATTATAGTCATACGATTCATAATAATATTTTCGTAGTCGACAGGCGAAGGAACTCGGACGCGACAAACGCAGATCAGACGGGACACCGTTATACAAACGGACGATATGGTAAGAAAAATACCTTTTGAACATTTCGAGGTGGTGCCGGGGCGGTGTGAGCAGTCCTCTAAATCTAATATTTATTGTATGGACGTCCGCTCTGAAAGTAATCTTTCGATAGAGATAACTAGGCTTCTTGTGAGTAATGATTTTGAAATAGAACACAGTTGCATGAAAATCAGCCCTGCGAGACATGTTTAACCAATTAGCTAGTTTAAATGTATGTGAAATATGGTCGCAATAAAACGCAGGCATGAGTTCTGCACTCACTGTATTCTCATCTATCAGAACTGTCAAGACAGGGAAAATATACATTAATACAAAAGTTAAAATGCGACAACATAAGTATCTCACATAACAGCTTCCTCAAATTTATATCCAAGCGGTCCCTACTGCCATACAGAACCCTCAAACAGCAAAATGCACGTCTTATAAGGCAAGAAACATGTTCTTTCAACCGAAGCTTAGTATCCATGAGCAACCCCAGATTCCCGGCATGCTCTGAGATGGTTAGTGCCTCACTGTCAACAAAAACTCGTATTTGGTCAATAACTTTAGATTTAGTTTTAGCCCTGCTAAAGACCAGGACACTAGATTTTTTGGGATTAAGACGCAGCGAATGCCAGATTCGTCAGCAATTGGTGCCAGATCATCATTAATATTTTGAACAGCAGTCGCGACGGCATTAGGAGGAAACGAGTTATACAACTGCGTATCATCAACATACATGTGATATTTGCAGTATACTAAACATTTAATGATATTAGCAGAATGTATAGAATAAAGTAACGGCCCTAAAATGCTACCCTGTGGCACACCCGATACGACTGCCGATGTCCCAGACATTCGACCACCGTACGACACCCTACGAGTTCTGTTAGACAAATAAGAATGGAAAAAAGTAATAGTGTCTTGAGTAAAGCCGATATAATGTAATATGGATAATTAAAGGGAATATTCTATTGTATCGAAAGCCTTACTGTAATCGAGAAGAACGAGAACAGTGATTTCGTTATTGTCAGTAGACCTCAAAATGTCGTCAGTAATGTGAGCCAAGGCAGAAGCACAACCGTACCCCTACCTAAATCCTGATTGTTCAGAAGGCAAAATATTATGGTTTTCCAAATACAGAGTAATTTGTCGATCAATTATACGTTGCAACACCTTAGATATAGTAGGTAAAATGGAAATGGGTCTCAGATCGTTAACAGTGGCAGGGTCATTAATTTTAGGTAATGGTATTATAATACTATTTTTCCAAAAATCCGGGTAAACATTTTCTAATAAACAGGTATTAATGATATGCGTAATAACTGGAATTAAATGCGGACAACACAGCCTTAACATTTTTAAAGTAATATCATCACAATCACACGAATTAGACTTTAGTGAGCGAATAACCATTTCAACCTCGGTCTCCGTTGTCAGCACAAAAGAAAAAGTGCTCTGCGTGAGCGTATTTTGATTATAGAAGTCACGAAGATCAGGATCAGCCGTAGAACCCGCAACAGCTCCAGCGAAATAATCGTTCAAGGTATCAACATTAGATAAATGATGTGGTAATTTATTATGTTTTTTCTTATTGTAAATGTTCAATGTTTCCAAGTTTTTCCACAAATTTTTAGAGGCTCCCCCCCCCCCCCCCAATTGGAAGCAAATAAATTTGTTAAATAAGCTCGCTTTTCACGACGTACAGCGGAAGTAGTAAAATTGCGTAGTTGCTTGTAGTAATTGAAAACCCTAGGTTTTTTAAATAGACGCATTTTGTATGGAGCATGAACCTCAAATATGCCGTTCAGGAAAGAATTAAAAATTACCAATTTATCATTAATATCACTGGTTCGATAAATTAAATCCCATGGCATACTCATCAAGTCGTTTGAAAATAAATGATAGTTGAAGTTACAAAAAAAGGTGTGTTAGTGGGGTATGTGCTCTGATTTAACAGTATTTAATTTGACAAATGTTGCAGAATGTTCAGAAGTTGTGAGATCATGTAAAACACCGGACGAATGTACAGAACAACTAGAAAAGACTAAAATAAGATCGATTAAACTAATGGAGAAAGGAGTCGCCCTGGTAGGTTCATCTATTATTATATTGGACCCTGACATCTCTGATCATAAGTTTCTGGAGACAAATATACCTTTTAATACACTTTATTTATGAAAACTAAATTATTACAAATCTGCCCAACCCCGTCCTCCACCTAGAAAAGCTACTACACGAGGCTACCTATTCTAAGTACTATATGGGTTTACAGCACTTAGAATAGGTAGCCTCGTGTAGTACCTTTTAGATAGTAATAATGTAATACAGATTCTTTCTTTTTAACCTGTGTTGCTAAGCATGAAATACCAGATATCGTGTCCAAATTAACGGCATATTCAACGACATGTAGGTAGGATTACCATCCATACCTCTCAACCTCTCTTTTGAAAGATATTAAGGACTTTATTTTGAATCTGTTAGTATTTCTTATTAAGCTGTCGATGGTAGGTTCTGCGCCTACCATAGTTGCCTGACAAACGGCTACCACATCCAAGGAAGGCAGCAGGCGCGCAAATTACCCACTCCCCCGGCACGGGGAGGAAGTGACGAAAACTAACGATACGAAATTAACTAGAGGTTGTTTTCCGGAAAAATTAAAGATTGCGCATGTAAAGCCGTCATTTAAAAAAGGTAATCCAAATGACGCGACTAATTATAGGCCGATCAATTTACTGCCAGCCTTTTCTGAAATTTATGAAAGCGCCATTAACAACATACTAATGAAGTTGACAAATGACAGGATGTCTTGCTACACTAATATTGTAAAATAAAACAGTCAAACAGTTTGTAAACACCTGTCACATAATAATTTCAAATTTGAAATTTACATAGTATTGTATAACATTTTTGCTCTAAATGACGCTATCTTCCATCTTTATGGAACTATTGTAATGTTGTCATAAAAAAAAAAAAAAAAAAAGAACGAGCTCCATTATAAAAACAAAATAAATAACAGCAAACAAAGAGAACGTGACTGCAATTTAATCGCCGGAGCGGGGAAAAAAAAATACATATATATATATATACATACCAAGAGGCGATCGTGAACTGCCAACGCGTTCTCTAAAACGTCAAGAGCAATGGAAAACAACCTGGAAGAATGAAGAAAGAAGAAACGACGACGATGTGGAAAAACACCTCGGCGGATTTGTTTACCACTAGGACCTTCCCGAACCGATAAGGGCAGCAATGTAATAAGAGGACTCCAAACATTGAATGGCAAGACGGAAGCCATAGTTTAATTAATAGATACGGTAGAGAGAAAGAAATCCACTTATTAGCCAGGATGAGAGGATTTAGAGCCCAAAGGGCTAATCCTAAGTGAACAGAAGACCCAATACTAATGAAGTTTTTACTACGTTCAGGGGTGCTGGGTTCCTTTCCGCGCGGATTTTTTAATAATAAAAGCGTTGACACGGCTACTGCAGAATTTATTATATAAGTAATTTTAGCTCTTGACGCTAAAAAATGTATATATGGACTATTTATTGATATGACCAAAGCCTTTGACTCTATTAATTGCTCGTTACTCTTCAAGAAATTAGAAAGTTATGGAATTAGAGGTGTTGCACTTGAACTGTCTTCATCGTATTTAAGTAATTTAAGTAAAAGTACAGAGAGTTAGGCTGGATGGTGGGATCACGTCCGAAGTGCGTTGTGTAACTGCTGGAGTTCCTCGGGGTTCCATTCTTGACCCAACATTTTATTGTGTTTATATCATTTGCATATGTTCCTGGAGCATGATATGGTAGAGTTACGCAGATGATTCCAATATTCTCATGGCAGATTTAACTTTGGAAGAAACTATGCGTTTAGCTACAAATGTTTTACAAAAATTCCAGTTCTAGACAAATAAAAACAAACTTAGAATAAATGCTGATAAGTCGGTAGTTATAAAATTTATGCGATCTTGTCTGGTTGCAACCTATGCAATATAATTTGTGTAAACAATCTCACTTCAAAACGGGTAGGGGTATGTTGCAACGGTACGCTTGGTCGGTCCCACATTTATGCGTCAGGTTTTAATGGAACCGGTTTTAACTGGCTCCGCGTTGGCCGACAAAATGCAATGGGTCGTTAATTTACTTATGAATATTATATTTTTTGTTGAACGCCGTAAGATTGGTAAATAATATCTATTAATTAATTGAAATAAACAAAAAACTAGCATAATGATCTTTTAGCGATCAAAATAAGCTTGCTCCCAGAATCGCTCCGACTATCTATTGGAGTATTTAATATCATAATCCCGACCCTGATATAAAATAAAATAATGTAAATTAAAAAGATATTGTAAAAGTTTTCCCGGGCTGTTGAGCCGTAGCCTAGTGGAATCACTTCCGTACGTTTCGTTCACAACTGCGGTGAACATCTTCAACGGCGATTTCGAAGTTTCCTTCGTGATGGCTCGTCGTTTAGTGATCCGACATCATGGGCGATGTCGTTATATATAGTCGGTCCCTGTGTAACAGGCGTGACAGACGCTTCAGGCGTGACGAAAGCTTCCAATTGGCCTTGGTCCGAGTGCGTTCTGTTTGTAGCACGAGCACGCAACACGGGGTACCAGATCTTGTTTAAAGTACGTGCTTCTTCTTTCCGGTTGAAGTTATTTCCATGTTTGTGAGTTTCTATGGATTCTCGGAATAGCCTTGTATGGTAGTGCGAGGTGGTGGATAGTACTTTTGCGTCATCAAATTGAATGTTATGGTCGGTGTTTTGTAGGGCGTGTTCTGCGATGGCTGACGTCTCAGCCTGTCCCAGCCGACAATTACGCTCGTGCTCCTTAATCCTTGTGTTGATGCTTCGTTTTGTCGTGCCTATGCAGACAGATCCACACGAACATGGTATCCGATATACCCCCGTAGATGACAAAGGGTCCCTGGGGTCTTTTACGGAGCGTAAAAGGTGCTTTATTTGCCGCGTCGGTTTGAAAACGGTCTTCACGTGGTGTTTCTGTAGAAGTTTACTCGCCCGGTCTGTTACATTTTTGAAGTAAGGCAAGAAAACGGTACCCTTAACATCTGCCTGTGCCTCCCTGTTACTCTGTGATTTGGCAGGAGTCGTTTTAGGATGCAAGGCTATCTCCACCTCATTCTTGGAGTACCCATTCGCAAGTAGGGCGCGATCTAGGTGCGCTAGCTCCTGGGGCTGAACCCGAGGTTCACAGATGCGTACGGCAAATCTCGTAGGGTCTTAATGACTCCCTTCTTCTGTCCTTGTGGATGGTTGGAGTTCTTGTGCAAGTACCGGTCTGTGTGAGTAGGTTTCCGGTACACTCTATAGCCAAGCGTTCCATCCTCATTCCTGCTGACTAACACGTTCAGGAAGGGGAGGCCTCTATCCGTTTCCCTCTCCTTCGTGAACTGTATGCGTGGGTGAATGCTGTTTAAATATAAATAAATAAATTCCAAATAACGATTATTTGGTGGTAAAGAAAAATGAATGGGACCACCTTGTATATTACTGACTGAATTGAATATTAAATTTAACGTAAACAATAAACAAAATTATAATTTCTGATTTTACAAATAATAAACAAATAAAATATGGCGGGAACACTTGCGGTTTTGGCGGTCCTCCGACTCTAGGCGTGATCGTTTGGGTTTCGACACGCGACGGTCGGCTCGAACTAGTCGTACTCTCTGAATCGGGAAACTATCAGCATACGGCAGCACAACACTTCAGCCTACGGCTAATACGCAATCTAACTGATTGCTGGATTCCTCACTTATAAGGTTTTATTCCTCGGCACTGAATAGATGGCCAGAATTTTACACAATAGTGGGGACACGTTACCCCACTACGCATTTATTTTTACCAATATCTGGAATTTGGCAACAACAAATGGCCAAGTTTTTAGCAATAACGGGGATCAATTAGCCCGCTACGCTCTTCACTTTTAACATTATACAACTGTGTTGTAGCCGGTGCTTAATGGCGGACCTCACAACCGCCGTGCTCCAGACGAACGGCACATCCGCTCTCTTACAACGCTGGCTGCCGATATCCCTCGGCTGTCCGCCAATCAGAGACGTTGCCCTGTCCTAGTGATTCGCGCCAAATCCTTTATTCGTCTATTCCTTTCTTGACGCCGCTTACGTCAACCGCACACACACAGAGAGAGATTAAATAGAACTAAAAATACGTTACAAATTCAACATGTTTTGTATGTTTACATAAATAGGATGAAATCGAATATCTTTTATTAAGGAAGTAAATAATAAATCAAATTTAAAGTAAAAAGCATTTTAGGCGTCCTATTACAATGTTTACATCTTTATTTTTCTCTATTTTGTGTGTTTCTAAATTGGAAGTCCTGATATTTTACAATTCCATTCCTATCAATATCTAGTATATATCTATACCTTTCCGGTTCAATTTCTCCTAACAACCTGAACAAAATATAAATAAAAAACTAATTTATTTTTGAATGATTCCACCCCAAATGACGGTACTATCGCATTTATTTTTTACTCATAATTTCAATCAGTCTATAAATTTTCATAAATTGTACATTCTTATTTGGTACGGCCAATGATATGTCGTTGAATACGGAATTAATCGCTTATATTTAATTAAGGGGAATTGTGGGGAATTAGGGGCAAATTCAAGAATGCTACTAAAATCTTACTAAAACTATACTCACTATTTGCTACTCTGTGACTCACTTGAGAATAAGTTTTACTTAACCTCACTTTTCGTATTCTTAAACAAATGAAAAGTAGTCACTTACTTAAGGAAGTAAACGAGTTAAAGGTCATCTGTATGATGACGTATCTGTGACGTTAGTAATTCTGCTAGCCCTACTTAGGTTATTCATTGCCATCACACGGTGTCGTTGTCGAATTGTGCTTTTAAATTTGCTTTTATTGATACTGTATTATGGATACTAATAAGAAGTACATGACCGGTGACGAAAAAATTTTTGCGAAAGAATTAATTAATGAATATACAAAAATAATAGAATGTAAGCGTATAGACAGCATCAGTGTGACTGAGAAAAAAAAGCCTGGGTTGAGTGGACAAAAGACTTTAACTCAATAGCAACCAATTCAAAGGTAAATTATATTTCATATGTAACAAATAGGCGCAAAAAGTTAATTGCAATTTGTAGAGAAGTGTTGAATAACTGAACTTTAGGAAAATATGAAAAGAAGAAGGAAAAAGGAGCTTGCTCAAAAAAAAAAAGAGAGAATGCAGATAGGAGGGGGCCCATACAATCCGCCAATAAGTGAATTGGAAAAAATTGGTGACATAATAAATACTGTCGATATTGAAATCCGAGGCAGCATCGATACCGATACTATCGCTTCGCACGATCACACCCGGGACTATGTACCGTGCAAGAAGATAATGTCTGCGTACCAAGGGAAGAAAACGTACAACTTGTTACAGAGGAAACACCAACTGCTTGTAAGTTGTATAGTTTTATTTATGGTAAAATAAATTATTTTTCGGGAATATGTTTACAGCTTCGAAACAGTGTATCGTAACAAAAAAAAACCCTGGCACATTTCAAGAGGAAATGCGCTTGATCGTGAGTTGGAAGCTCGATTAAGGCGAATCGAAGCAAACGTAACTCAAGATAAAGAGTTTCATGCTTTACGCATGAAAAATAAAGAGGAGCTAGATGCTCTAAGGATAAAGGAGCAACTTCTTAAAATTCAACAAGAGGAAATTAAAATTAAAATTGCTGAGAAACAACTGAATTCTTTGTAATTTTATGAGGACTGCTATATAATAATAATAACCGATAATAATATAAAGGATATTACGATAATTTTTTTCAAGCGGTTCTCGGTAATTGTTACCTGAAATGTTCCACTGGCGTAAAACCTTAATGCAACACACAATTTTATTAAGGGAGGTATAGGCAGCCCTCTTCTTGACTCTCCCACTCGAGGATATATTAATGGCAGCAGTACGTCCTGTATAGTGTACCGTGAAAATCTGTATCTTTGAATTACTTCTCCATTGTGATACATTTCTAGCGGATTTTCCCTTAATATTAACCTAAATACAGACGTGTCAGTCATAATGCAGAATATAAAGCAATATTTGATTTTTTTTTACCTTGGAATTTGTAAATCATTATTAACATGTTCAATGAATTCATTGAAATCCTCATCCATTTTTATAAATTTATCTAACATTTTCTATTACAATAGCTAATGAACAAACTCCACTCCAAGCAGCATCTAAGGTTATTTTCACTAACACTAAAATCTCGCTTACTACAGTTTACTCACATTTCATTTCGTTTTGAGCAACGAATGAGTCACTCATTAGTCTTGAATACGAAATTGAGTAAGATTTTAGATATGAGGACCTTTATGACAGCGGATGAAAAAGTATATTTAAAAGAATTAATGCATAAATATAAGGGCATTTTGGAATCAAAGAGGACAGACTGTATCAGCGTGGCAGAAAGAAAAAAGGCATGGTGTGCATTAAGTAAAGAATTCAACTCATTAACAGAAAATTCAAACGTAAGTATGCAGTATAAGTTAATAAATAGTTTAAAGTAAACTAACAATGAATCAAAGAGCGATCTGTATTTGCAGCGAACACCGGAACAGTTAAAAAAATGTTGGGATAATATTAAGACACGCCGCAAAAGAGAATTTTTGCTGAAGAAAAGAAGCAGGTAATGTGTACAGGGGGTGGACATACAAATCGCAACAGAAAATGAGGTAGACGATATTTTAAATATCGTTGATATGAAATGAAGATACGTTGATAGCGACACATTGATGTTATCCCAAGTAAAGGAAGGCGAACACAGAATAACAGATGAGAAGTCCTAGAACAGTGCACCAATTATCGATGCTAATGAACAAGGAATGTGATGACTCAAATTGAAACAAGAGAACTTGTTGAAGGTAACAAAACATTACTAGCATTGTTATTATTATGTAAATTTTGCTTTTCATTTAGAAGAAAAACTTAAGCACAAGTGAATCCTACTTCAGTTCTGAAAAATAAGTGTTCTGTGGTAGGGATACACTAGGCGCAACTGCCTTAGAACGAGAACTGCAAGTGCGATTACAAGGAACGATTTATTGAAATTGCATGAAGACGAAAAACTACATGTCTACAACAAGGAAGAACATCAACTACGTGTACAAACAGAAATCAAGTTGTAGCAGCAATAATTAGTAGAAGAAAACAGTAAAAAAATTGCAGAAGAACAGCTCCAACAGGAGATACTAAGAACTGCTATATTGAAACAACAATTTAACGCAAAACTGTAAAAAATGTATTTCATTACAACAAAAAATATAAATGTGTATCCAATATTCCTTAATAATATATGCTTCACTGCGAAAATGTTCTTTGAATGAATGCTGTTCGTATAATATTGCCTCTAACTTGCTGGCTATAGTGGCGGGATTCGGATCAATACGGGGATTATTTCTTCTTCAATTGTTGTTCCCTCTGGTTTATAGAATATTGTGCAATACCGCTGTAGCTGCTTATAATTCTTGTTGTTGTTCGAAGCTTACAAGCAATACATTACTAAACACCGAAATTGCCTTTCATATTCCAAATGTGCGTTCTACAGTATTACGGGTTCTTATGTGTGCAGCATTATACCGTTCTTCTGCTCTTGTATTGGGATTAGGTACTGGTGTATATAAATAGTGCGTTTGTTGATATGCACTATCACCAAGTAAAATACCTGTCAAACGTCCTTCTTGTAAGCGCATAGCTACTGCGCTATTGTTAAACATTCGACTACATGAGCAGAGCCAGGCCACGTATAAGCAATGTCAAGAATTTACAACTAGACCGCCACTACTTGAATATTCAATGACCCTTTTCTGTTCGGTCTGTCCTTTGAGTTTTTATTTCAATATGTGTTCCATCAACACAACCGATTACACCTGGAAATCCGGCCATTTCGAAAAAAACAGCACGATTTTGTAATTTTTCTCTCTCTGTTTCTGAAATTTTATATATCGGCCTAAGTTTCGCGCAAATTGCTCTGACACCTTACTTATTATTCGAGATGTTGATGATTGACTAATTTTCAGTAATCACCACATACTCTCTACAAATTTTTATTCAGTTCGTATGAGAATCTACTAATTAACATGCATTCACCTGTAACTACCGGTTGCATAAAACCGTAACGCTGTACACAACTTTATTATTGGTGGTATAGGTAAACTCGTTCATTTCAGCTCTTTGCGGCCATTAATCACAGGTAAAAATGTCTTGTATTGTGTGTCTCGAGAATCTATATTCTCTGCACTAATTCTGTATTTGTATTTTTTCTAATGGTTATCCATATCTCGTAATATATTTCTAACACAAAAAACATGCACATTAAACCTAACTGCGTAACACCACTTTTTTCCTATCATATATATGTAAACACTTTCATATATGTATTTACCTCGGTATTCCTAGAAAATTTTCATCCTGCAGATACTGGAGAAATTCCCATAACTCATAATCCACATTAACAGGTTCCATAAATTAAAATATTATTCCGAATCAAATTATTAAGTTCATTGAATATCTATATATTATACAAATAAGGACACTCAATCCACTTCTAATTTCATTCTCACATCATTCTTATTCCGTGCTCAAGTTAAGTCGCAAGTAAGTCACTCATTACGTTCAACACGTCCGTGAATACGAGTTTTGTGAATGAGGAAGACTTTTCTTCAAAATGAGAATGAGTGATACTTATTTCGGGTTTCTGAATTCGGCCCTGAGACTATTTATTTGACCGTCTACACCTGTTTTAATTACATTACTTATAGTTTCCATACCACGCTTCTACTTAAACTTTTCAACGATACTGTAGCTTGTTTGACGTATTGTACGTGTGTGTTCCTGAGCGCCCGACGATTGTGCCTCGTACGGGGATCGACCCATAAATCTCCCCGATTTGAATAATCGGCCGGTCTCGAAAAATTGGATTTGCTCCAAATGGAAACGGCGCAGGCATTTCGCTTTGCTAGCGCTAGCACGCTGCGGACACTTCGGCAAACTTTCGGGCGGGCGAAACGGGAATTGAACGAATATTTCCCATACATAATGCATCCTCCACAATGTCCGCCTCGCCCGGACTAACTTATACTATTTTGTGTGGGGGTCGCATGTATAATGCGACCGGAATAAACTGTTTGCGTTACGAGATTTTACGAGGTTCTTTTTTCTTTCTTCTTCTATCGGGTGGAGGGGAAAGTCGATTTAAATATACGTAGATAGCAGTTTCGGTAAATGGGGAAGATTTCGTTTCTTCCTCTGTTCGGAGTTTCATTGATTTTTTTTTTTGTTTGCCTACTCCACAAATCTTTACGATGAAGGACTTTCTAAATCTCGTTAGACAAACAATGTACGCTCTATTGAGAGGTTTTTAGTTATAGTCCGTCCATAGATATAACTAGAGTTGGGCAATCGTCCGGCGGAACAGAGACGTATTGAGACGCGGGTCTCAAATAATGTAATATACATATATAAATAAAGCAGATCAATCGTATTATTGTAATCTAGTATGTATTTATAAAACATAAGTCATATTAATAGAGTTGTGCAAATTTTATATTACTACATATTTAGATAAAATAAATATTACATTTGTATTAAAAACGGCACTGTTGTTACACACACAATTTGTTTTTGTGAGAATAAGAAGTCGTAAATTAAATGTTGAAAAATAAAATGGTTTATTTGAGGAACAGCAAAAAAATCAACTGAAAGATGCATCAGTTTTATTATCATATTATCAGTTTTATTAATCATTGATATACATAAATAAACCCGCTTTCAAAAATATTTCACTTATGTTTCATGTTAAATATGTTTTATAATACACGCTTAAGTGCTTAACTTTTCATAGCTTTCGTTCCGTAGCGCAATTTGGATAAGCGTCAAAAGAAGTCTGCACCATGACGTAAGTTTCTACATTTGTCTCCGAAAGCTCGTAGCAGTGCGAATAGAATGTTCTTATAGTTAGAAATGACTGCTCAACGTCTACAGATGTAATACACGCATACTTAAAATAATGTTTAGAAACAAATAACGAATCATAATGCGCCATCAAAAATTTTGTCTTAATCTGGTAAAAACTAATCTTTGTTTATGACACTCTCGAACTTTTCTACAACACGCTTAGTTTTTATGTACTTAGTGGCACACAGTAGTGAGTCTACAATCGTTCACAATCTGCATTGACTCCACTAACGACAACCTAGTGTTTTGTAATCTTTCTATTGAGTCAATGATCTTTATAATTTGTCGTAATTGTTTTAAATAGTTTCAACGGAAGTATTTTCAAATCTTTTCTGGCTTTCCTTATGCTGTACACTTCGTTAGGTTTGAATCGCAGAACTACAGATGTTATTTATTGGAAATTCTCGCAATCATAAAGAGCTGCTTTCAACCGTATTCCCAAGTGTGGAGATTGGCTCTGGTGGCTCGGGAATACCGGGCACCGTCTGTGGATTCTCGATTTGTCTGGAAGATTTAAAAACTTTTTTGTCTTTTAAAATTAATTGCATCCACCTCTGGATAACATTGCAAATACTTTGTGCTACAAGTGTGCAACATGAACTTTACACGTACATGTCAAAGTCTCACACTTGTCCCTAAGGTAACAGCCCACACAACACAATTGTCGCTGCACCATCGCTCACAAACATTAACAGTTGATCAGTTGAAATTTGATTTTTTTTTAGCGTACCCAGCACTACCTTCACAATTGCTTCACCAGTGCACTTTTCCATTCTTTTGCTAGCTAATAAAATGGGAAATGTCGGTCTTACGAGACTAGAACACGCACTACAATATGCAAAATAGATTTTTTTTTGTACAATCTGTCGTTTCGGTGAGACATAGCCACAGCTGCTTATCTTTTGCTACAGCTTTGTTCCTGTTTTCGATGACGTTACGCACAGTATGCGTATGAAATATGCATTAACCAAAAGAAATGTTGTTTTTTTTAAATACGAGCAAACAAATATTTCACTGATTTAAAGAAACTTTTTTATCTGCGTACAGTTCATCTGCTTTACTGAAGTACATGAGTTGGAGCGCACGAACTGAATACGTATCTGCCTCACCGGAAAATTTGCCCAACTCTAGATATAACGATTTGACTAATGGTGATTACCGGGGATTAGCCACTACTTGATGGGAAGTTAGTAATAATTGCTGGGGATTTTAATATTGACTTTCTAGTTCCGTCTCATATGTGTCAGCAACTGAGTGACTTATGTGCTACTTATAATCTTTATTCGGTAATTAGTCAACCTACTCGTGTAGTTAATAATTGGATATCATGTTTAGATAACTTTTTCGTTAATTTATCAGATAATAATTATAGTGTCTCTTGTAATGACAATAATTTATCTGATCACTACTCACAAATCCTTAAGACCACAATACCTCATTATAATTCTATTAACCAAAACTATGCGTATAGAATAAGTGTTTGTGAAACTACTCTTAATACTTTTAATGACCTGTTAGCAAAGAAATGGCTTTCTGTTTATGAATGTAATAATCCTGATACGGCCTTTACAATTTTCCTAAATATTTTTAGTTATTATCATATCATTTGTTTTCCACTTGTGAAACGTAAATTAAATAAACTAAATAACAATCTTTTCATCACACCTGAAATTTTAGATATGAAAAATACTTTGTTGTTTTTAAAAGATGTTAGTTCAAAATATCCAGTGTTTACTACTGACTTTAAAAGATATGAAAAAATATATAAAAATTTTTAGAAAAGAAAAATTTGAAACTAATGAACCATTATAAAATCAAGTTCAAATAAATCTAAAGTTGTGTGGTCTGTAATTAGGAAGAATACAACTACAGAAAGGAACCTATATTCCGATAACTATTCCGATAAAACTTTACTGTGTAATGATTTCAATCACTTTTTTACAAACCTTCCATATCGGATCATATCTGATAAGGCATTATTTACCGGCAATGATTTTCATTGGAGCGCAATAAGTCAATATCTTACAATTCCGTCGTATTCTAATTCCTTTTTCATTGATCCTGTAGATGAAAAAGATATCGAGACAGTTGTTAGAAATATGAACACTACTTTTTGTACGGGTTACGCTCAGATATGATCATTTATTATAAAATATTCATTACCATTAATTGCTAAAATTTTAACTTATCGAGAAGAATCGAAAATTTTTGTTTTCGTAATATCTCAACGAGTTCAGTTTCTACTTTACCCAAAACATTTTTCACCAGTTCAGTGCATTTTTAATGATGTTTGAATCTGGTAATTTGCTTTTAATGACTTCCATCAAATGGTCAACGTTTAAAAATGCTAAATTGTGCTCTGCAAAAAATGCAGATAGCGCTATTTCAAATGATTTTACTTGGTTCTTGTGTAGATCTGGAGTTTTAAAAATTTGAAACAGTCGGAGTACACATTGCAGAAGTCATTCTTTGTTTGTGCTTTTGCCCCTTTGCATGCTTATCTAGTTCTGATTTTCCGCATACTAACGTTGTGTTACATAAAAAACAACTGAAAAGTTAACATTTATTAATGCTTTTTTTTCATTTAATTAACAAATAACACCCAACCTTAATTACCCACGTAATCGCATAATTATGCAGGAATAAATTGTAATATTGAAATAGTGAAAGAAAGCTCGACGTCTAAGAAAATCGAACCCCCATCTATTGCTTAGTCTGTCACGGTCATCCTTAGACGTCGTTTTTTTTCGCAATTTAATTAGCCATTGAAAAACAATTAATGGACATATAACTAAATCAAGTTTTTCGTTATTTTCGGCTAGAGAATGCGCAATATGTATGGGATATATTAGGCATACTTTGAATCCTACTTAATAGGGTAGGTACTAAAACTCTTAGGAAAATGAGTTTTGACGGTCGCAGTACCTATATTATTTTATTTAAAAGAAGCTCCTCACTGCGCATGTCATTTCTTTTAACAGATATTACATGAGAATTTTCATTTTATTGTTATATCACTTACCTACATTTTTCTATATTTCCTCGTACTGGAGCTAACCAATTTTTATAATCAGGATTTTCCAACCATTTATTTTGAAATACTTTGGTTTTATTTTTATATTTCTTTTGTGATGGTTCGTTACTTTCATCTGAAGAAGTGGACATTTTTCGAAACAGAAATAACACCAAATCCAACAATACAACGAGGTAGAAAAAACGTTAGCTGCGAAATTTTGCGGATATCAAAAACTAACTATCTAAAATAATTAAATAAAACTTAAACTTCTTCCTAGTTATGTGGGTAACTGATTAAATTGCCTTTTCAGCTTTTTGAGAAGTCTCCGGACTTGAAAACTATAATATATCAATCTAAGGCTGCTCTAGGAGCAAATTACTGTGTTAGTAGCAAGGTACTAATATCGACTCAAAAAATGATATAGGGAATATAAGCCATAAAGAAACATAACGAAAGATACATCTCCTATAATCTACCAGCGCATGTGCAGATTCTAAGAATTATTTTTATTGAATTGTTCGGCAGAAACTATAAAATAAAATCTGCGAATGTAAATCTCTAGCCGGAAGCGACCTTTGACGCGTAACATCAAGGGGATTAGCTGTCAGAACGATTGTCCGCAATATATACCTTTCTTTCGTTGTTTATTTTAGCCATCGATTACTTGCAGGTATAATGTGCAAATATTTAAGATACTTTTGTATAATTATTTGAAAAAATAAATTCACTGAAGCCATTATTTCGATTACAAAGACTGGTTTACGTAAGAATTTCTTTTAATATGGATTAAAATAATTTATCAGACATAATTATCAACTGGTAATTTATATTAACAAAGTCTAAAAAATATTACAAAATATATTGTTATATAATTTGATTAAATAATCATTAGCACATAGCTATATAAAAAAAAAATTAAATTTCCCACGAACATGCTATTTCCCTTTTTCCCTTTGACTTAAAAACTTCCCACGCATCGGGACATTTCCCACGAGTTGGCAACACTGGTGGTGTATATGGCCAAGTGTTAGATAAACATGAAAATAAAAACAAGGTTAAAACTATGAATTTGGTGTAAATGGCCATTGTCAGTAAAATCTAGTTTCGATAAATGAGCTTATCGCAACTACGTCAAGAAATGCTAATTAAGTTACATTAAAATAAATAAAGTGTAAAAATTGCAGATAAAATTGAATTGTTATAATTTTAAAATTTAAAACTTTAAAATTTATGGGGCTGTCCTTATGTTGATTGGGTCCGCACCTCACTGGGCAGACGCCTGACACCCACTCTGGGAGGGGGACGATCCTGTGGATCAACCACTTCTCGAATGAAGTGGTTGTCGTTCATGGTCGCACGCTCCCAGATGCCCCTCGATAACCTCCTCAAAAAGGCCTCCAGTGACTCAACGTCCAAATCCCGTCCGATGTGTGAGTTTCTCACAAACCACGGCGCACCGACCATGATCCTCAGGGTCTTGCTCTGAAAGACGTCTAGAGTTCTCAGATGCGCCGACGCCACCGAGCATCAGATCAGAGCGCCGTAGGTGAGCTGCGGTCTAATGATAGTTTTATATAAAAGGACCTTGGATCTAATTGTAAGTTTGAGCCTACTAAAGCCCCGAAGAAGCGGAAGGAGCGAGTTTCTGGCTATAAGGAATTTAGAAGTAATGTGTTTTATATGGCTTGCAAATGTCGCCTGTCCAGGTGCAGGCCCAAATATCTCACCTCATTTGTTCCAAGGGACCCGGGTCCCATTAATATAGATCGCGTCCGCCGGCAAACCAGTCTTCCTGGTGAACCTAACGGCCTCACATTTTGCTTCGTTAATATTTAGTTTCCATTCAGCAAACCAGTCTGTGAGGCCGTCAACAGCGCGCTGGAGCCGGCAGAGCGCCAAATTCTCATTCAGACATGAAGTACTGTCATCAGCATAAAACGCTAAACTGGTTCCCGGCTCCCTTGGGACGTCTGCTGTGTATAATAAAACAGTTCGGGCCGAAGCAGGGAGCCCTGCGGCACCCCTGCTACCCTGGTCTCGGTCGAATGGCACTTCCCCACTCTGGTGACGAATGACCTGCCTCTTAAATAACTTTGGATTAATTTGATCGGCGATAAACTTATTTTGTAATTCATTAGCTTAAATATTAGTCCGTCAATTCTGGAAAGAACCTCCAAGAATCCTCTTATACCCGAGAGAGTTACCTATCTAGAACATGGATGTCCAAAAAAGGCCTGTAAAATTTCCCTATTTTCTATTTCAACAATTGAAATCACCAGAAATTTAAGAAAACAAATTTAATCTGTATACAGGGTGTATCAGATATAGAGGTAAATATAATAATATGTAGCAGTTATAGTCATATACAATCAAAAAGTCTTAATGCACAGGGGGTCTATCTGTAAGCATTAACGAGAAAAAAAAATATTTTATAAATGCCGTGAGCTAGAGCCGCACCTGTGCCCCACCTAAATGCTGTCCCGAGTATACCCCCACATATCACTATCATTCAGCCATTACTGTTAGTTTTGTGTGGATCGCCGCTTGGAGTGCAAGCCACTTAGAACATTTTATTTAAATTCTTCCCGTCTCGAAAAAACGATCCTTTTCAGGACCATCATGATTTATATAAAGAAAATCGAAGCTTGATGCATCGGCAAAAGCGCGGAATGTATAGATTCATTTTCGCGATATCATAGTGAAAAGGCGTGTTTGCAAATTTCTGTATCTACATTTATTTCTGTGTAATTCGATTCAATTCATTTTGCGTTATTTGATTAAATAAATCCAAACAAATAACTCAGATTCATGTGGTACCGTTTGTTAACAACTAACTCTCGATTCGACAAAGCAAAAGAAAAATATTTACTTTTTTGTAACTGTTAAAGTCGCATAATAAGTGAAACTCGAACGTCTTATCAGGATATTAAAAATAATACTTTGTAGACTTACCTAGAATGCTCTTAACAAAAAGGAATGTTTATTTTATAAAAGAAGTAATTTAAAATGCTCAGTTTTGCTATTTTTACAAGGGCCTTTATTTATTCAGAATGACGTTAAATGAACTTACGACATCCATTAGATAATACAAATGAGTGCAATGTATTTATAACATAATACCACGTTTAGCGGGTGCTTAACATGACGTTTCCTGCATCAGGTCGGACTAAAGAATTTTTGGCTCTAAATTTTCCTTTTTTTTTTCTTTAATGATGAAATCCGGTTTCGGTCGGTTTGTGCTTTATATGTAGTGTAGTTAACACCCAAGCAAAATTTACTTTTTTATTTGATACACCCTGTATTATTATTATTATTAAAATGAAAAAAAATCATTAAACTAGTTTTTGAATAGTAACTTTTAAAAAATTAAACTTACTTTATAGTTCCTTAGTATTTTTAGTCTATAAGTAATTTAATCTCTGTAAATACAAATTTCAAAACATTCGAACGAATTCGTAGATCGAAATAGCTCCTGAAAAATATGTTAACTCGCTAACTTCCGCGACAGCTTCGGTTTTTAGAAATTATGTCACTTGCATTGTTTCTGAAAGGCGATCACCACTTAACAAGTGAACTCGGTGTCTTTTGTACGAAGTACCTTAGGAACAAAACTTATTTTATTGATTGTAAGCTTTCGCTCTACAGCAGGGGTCGGCAAACTTTTTTAGGACAGGGCCAAATCGTAACGAAAATAAAGTTCAGCAGGCCAGGTTGTAAACTCTACCGTGTATATTTTTTATTAAGTGTTCCTCTGTATTTCATTGAACCGAAAACAATGTACCAAAAAGTTTCCGTCGTATCATACAGGGTGTTTAAAAATTACTGACTTGTCAAAGAATTTTAAAATTACAAAACTCATTTCTTTTCAAAAACACCCTGTATATTCTTAGATTTTTCTGCAACATTCCCTATAGGCTTCAGCGGTTTTATTTTAAATTATTCCTATTATTTATTAACTTTTCCAAATGGTTAAATAATTTTTACCTGGTGGATTATAAATAACATTACAATAAATTATTATTGCTAGTAAATATTATAATAATCATTGTTTTCTATATGATAGTACCTAGAAAAGTACGCAATATATAACCAAACAGTAATATTAAATATTAAAAGTTTATCTTCATCTGGTTCGCATTTTTCAAATGAGGCAAAATGCGAACAAAAGGTTAATAAAGTGTTTGTGTGATATAAGAATTTGCATAGGATTGAAATAGCTACATAATGGAATCTTTGCAGACGATGTGGTAATAATAACAGACAGTGAAAAACAAAGAAAATTTGAACATATAGAGAGGAAACATGGAGGAAGAAGGCATGACAATAAACATAGAAAAAGCTAAAATCCTCGGAAACCAGAATGTTGGAACTAAAATTGAAATAAATGATACTAAAATAGAGCAAATGAGAAATTTAAATATTTAAGAGTAACATTGGAAGAAACAGGAAAACAAGATGCTGCAATAAACGATTGATAAAACAATCAAGTACTACGCAATAAACCAAAAATTTATTAATAAAAAAGACAAAAAAGACAAACCTATAGTAGTGTTATGAAGAAAGCCAAGAAAAATAAGATTCCACTATTTTATGGCATTTGGAAACACATCTCAGTAGTTCAATACCTGCTACTTCTGAAGATTTGGGCACCTTGAAAACATCTGACCAGAAATCTTGAAGTAAAATAGGATCAATTTTAGGAATTCTAATCCAATCTAGATCACAAGAAATGAATTGCGACATATTTTTTTGTAATACTTCAACGAATGTTAGTATCTTTTTATTTAAAATAATTTGAAGGGACGAAAGTTCAGTTGAGAGGGCATAAGAAACAGAAGCAATAATTACTATTAATGGACGGAACGATTGTAGAAATTCTTTCTCATTTAAAAAAATATTAATAATTTCTCTGAGTTCCAAAAATCTCAATAAAACTTTTCCACTATTGCACCATCGAACTGGCGATGGTTAACTTGCCGAGAGCCAATAAATTTAACCACTGCCACAACTGGTTCAATAATGCAAAATAGATAGAGGTGTTTGATGAATTATGCAATGACTTATTGAAAGCTTTGCACAAAACAAAAATACTTGGGCAGTATCAACAATGGCTGTTGACTCATCAAGAACTAACAAAAACCACTAGACATTTTTTGCCTTCTCCATTAAGAAGCGTATTGTGATATTCTCAATTTTATCTGACAGTCGCTTGAGCTGAGAGGTCAACAGAAAAACAAACCCTCTTCTTTGGGCACACTTCTTCAGGTTTATCGCAAATCTATTCATGAATATTTCAAATTTAATTCCAAATAAGGTTAGAAATATTATTGCGAAGTACGCCGAAAGCGCTCATAGTAAATAAATTAACCGGACTTATTTACCGCGACATCAGTCATGGCTATGTTTCTCTCAGGAGAGGGGGAAGTCTTTGGTTTAGTTCCGGCCACGTCGCACATTGGGCGTCTCCATCAGTCACCGCAAATATTTTAAATTAGGTTTGGTAAACATCGCAAACACTCGTTCATATTCGTTTTTAGCTCTCGCGTTCGCGCCAAACCAAACGTCAAACCCGTTCTGTAAATATATCGCACGTGGTTAGACGTTGCCGGCAGGTGGTTTTGTTGTGGAAGAAAGTTATATAATAATAAACAGTTGTAAGTATAGGACCGGCATTTCAACTTTATTATAATAAAACATATTTACAATCAATTATAGTTGTGATATATGGGTCGAAAAGAATTGGGTTAGCCAACTAGAAACTAGATCAGAATCTTGCATATAAGAGGTACAGAGTTTGTGACCAGCATTTCAGTGAATTTTGTAGAATACCTGGAGTAGAAAATTAAAATTTGGGAGTCTGCCAACTCTGAATTAACCAGGTAGGGAGTGTATGATTTTGTCATGTATGTTAAACTGTGGACATAATATTGCTTACACAGTGAGTTTCTTCATTTTGGCACTAGCATTGTGCAGCAAAACTTATGCATAGCACAGGTATTATTTTTTTTGTTAAACTTAAAAAATCGAGCAGAAGTACTTATTGGGTCAACGTATAGATTTGACTTTTTTCAGTTGTGAGGAACATGATTTGCAAACCCTGTTTTTAAAACACGCAATAGAATTATTTATTTATCATTGGGTTAAGAGTATTAATAATATCCTTAAAGGAAAATCCACAAATTGTTCTGATAAAATAAAAACGGTAGCGTATGAAAAATACTTGAAAATGAAGAAAAAGAAAACGTAAAACAATTATGTGTTTTATTATTATGCGTAGTTATGCTTGTAAATATATCTTATGAAGGTGTTAGAGTACAGTTTTCGTATTTATACATTATTATTATTTATGTTTTGTAGAATTTGTCTAGTTTTACAATTTATTGTTTTCTATGTACTTTTTTTTTTATTCTATATTGTCCATACTTTTATACATATTAATTTGGATGGAGGAAATATAAATTTACTGACTTGTCCATGTTATACTGTTACATATTGCTGTGGACTGGCACTCCGGGTTTTGTAAACTCAGTGTTTATTTTTCGAAGATCAAGCTTTGGCTATGCCGCGTGCAAATTCTCACAGAAGTTAATTTGTTTTATTTTGTTTTTAAATTAGTTTTTGTTTGTAGATTTGTTTGATGAATTTAAGTATTTATTTGTTCAGTCATTTAGTTTATTTTCATTCTTTAATATAGTTAGCATTTGTTTATCTTGTATTATTTCCTTCTTTAAAAGGCATATTCGATGTTCTTTTGCGGCTGTTGCAGCGCGCGCAATTGTTATTTTGTTATATGTATGCGAGAAGTGCCTCTTAGGGACTTAGTTACTAAATTGATGTCGCGTAAGTATATGTAAATTTTTAGTTCATTGCACCCATTTTGCAATCTTTCTTTTGTTAAGATTTGTTCGATTATATTGTTATTTTGACCATCATTCAGACAACTCAGTTTTTATTAATTAGTGTTATATTGTTGTGCACAATTTATATGTAAGGCCCGTTAATAATTTGTTTCTAGAAGTTTCCGCGTTGGAGTGTAAATTTTCCGTTTTTTTTTGGTTAGTTTTCAAATTAATTGTAGTTTTATCACCTCGGGGTAGGTGAAGAGGAGCTTAGAGCTTGAATTTAAATTTCATTTTGATTTTACTTGTTTCTCCACGTGTGAATTTTAGTTTGCTTTGTTTTTTTTGAGACCACGTGGATTTTTTGTGATTTAAGATTTTCCTTTTAGAACAAATCTTCCATTTTGTTTGCTGAAGGATTTGAATTGTCCTTTTTAAATTTTAGATTCACCAGGGTTTGTTTTAATCCAGGACTTTCAGTCCATGGTTTTTTACCCTGTTAATTGTAATTAAGTGTTTTTTTTTTCTTTTTATACTATAAAATTAATGAATATATAAAATATCATTTTAAATTACAGTTCTTTTATTTTTGAATCAACCATTTCAATCTTTGGGGATTTTAAAAGAAAGTCAATTTATTTTCGCCCACATGATTTTCATGATTAGATCAATTCTGAAAATAACCTTGAGGTTATCTGTTCTTTTGCGCCCTTTTAAATTTTTATACACTGAGCTAGCTAAATTAATTTTGTTATTTTTCATTTCTTTAGACATATATGCTTGTACAATCAGTTCACAGCAATATGTTATTAACTAGTTACGTATATATATATATATAATGTTTTCGGTTTACTGTTAATAAATGTATAAATCTGAATACTGCTACCTTTTTAACTTTTATAATCATATAAAAGCACTATTTTATCAAGGGCAGTCAATTAATAACACTCTTCTTGATTAAATAGTGCTTTTTATTGAGTATATATAATTCCATAAATCCTATATATTATATATTTTAAATTTGAAAATACCGCCATTTCAATTTTCGCTTAGGACACTTGCCATTGCGGCGCTGTTTAGAACGACCTACCCCCACCACGAGAGAAACACCCTCTATATTATTTTCTCTATGACATCAGTTGACTATCCGTCGGTGAATAGTAGATGTAGATACCTCCCGGTACAATAATTTTCGTAAACCCTTATTGTGGGTGAGAAAAACTATCGGCAATAGCTGAATTAACCGCTTGGTACATACAACTTGCGCGGGCCGGATTGAAATACGCAGCGGGCCGGATTTGGCCCGCGGGCCGTAGTTTGGCGACCCCTGCTCTACAGCATATGTATCCTTTAATTTTTAATTTTTTTTCTCTGCTTATTAAGTGAGTGTACTTCGCCCATTTATCCCACTCCATATGTGCTACCATTTACGAAAACCCAGTAGCGAGCACGTAATCTTTTAATAGCTAAACAAGAAAATCTTTCCTTCAATTTAGTTCCTTCTATCCATTGTTATTCATTGCAGTATTCTTAGAAGCCCACTCACAATCGGTCCCGTTGCTGATGGTAAACTTTCAACGCAGGAAAAAAAAAAGAGATAATTGATTAAATTACCGGTTTCTGTGAATAATTCCGATATTAAAACGTCATATTCATCTACAACATCGAAAAAGACAACCCATTATTTACTACAGAATACGCACAATAAGGCCTGCGAGTCGAGAGTGAGAGAGAGAACTCTTCTAAGAAAGAATTTTAACGTTTCTGCGGCTATAACGCTTACCAGATATGACATAATGGAATTATAAGAATCTCGTTAGACCTGCAAGCCGTGTGTAATGTATAATAAGTGCACTTTACGGACACAATGGATGCGGTACCTATACACGGATCCAGATAATTGTCAGGCCGCTTAATCACGGGAATTACCCGGGTAGATGGCAGTTAAAGTCGTATGAGTTAATTGGCTGCATGCACAACGGAAAATTCACTATTTCCTCTAATTGTTCGCTCAGTTGGTCTAGATGGGAATAGAGAAGATGGTGTTTCATGAAAAAGAAAGGACTACTTTCTTCTTACTATCTGGGAGAGTATACTAGATAAAGAGTTAGTTTAATTTGAAAAAGAAAAATAGCGTATATTAGAGGGAATAAAACGAAATAGAAATTAGTAAATAATATAATTCCAACGGAAACTACTTTTCCATAAGAAAAAAATGGATTTTGACAAAATTAACAGACACCAACGCATTCTTTAGCGACTCAATCCAATTGTGCATGAAGTAGATCTTTCACATTGTCTTCACGAGAATAAACGTGTAGCAACGTGCTTATATGTAAAAAAAGATACTAATTTGGTTACTACTGCTGTGCATAAGGTCTTCCATTGCCTTCCGTCTGGATATCTTTCGGGTATTATGCCCTCGAAGATACTTAATATCTTTATTTAATTCTCAATACACTAGCACGAGTGTTAATCCACAAGAAACAAAGTTGGTTGCCTTTACCAACATGAGAAAACTCAGTGACCTAGGCGGCATTAGACTGTTTCGGCAGGAGTTACAATTAACCAAGGAAGTAAAGTATCTGGGTGTTACCCTTGATGCGAAACTGAGCTGGAAAAATCACTTAGCTAAAACAACGACCAGGCCACGCAACTATTCTGGCGCTGCAGGAGAGTTGCTGGCAAAACCTGGGGATTAACGCCGAAGGTGATCCATTGGCTATATACTGCCGTGATAAGACCGGCGATAACATACGGGGCAGTAGTCTGGTGGAGGAGGACAGAAGTGTCCTCCGCAGCGAAGATGCTGAACGCTGTCCAGTGACAGGCATTGCTGGGTATCACTGGCGCAACTAACAGTACAGGGACCGCCTCTTTGGAGACCATTGTGGACCTCCCCCCGCTGGAACTCTATGTGAGAGCGGAGGAAATGAATGCGATCCTTAGACTGAAAGCCAACAACCTGTGGCATCCCAACTTCAGGGTGGGAGGACACACTTATACTACGGGCACGTTGCTGGACGGGCCATTGCTACAAATGCCCACGGACAGCATGGTACCCGAAATTATCTTCACTGAGGAGGTGAAAATCTCCATACCGAATAGAGACCAGGCACGTAGTGAAATCACTGCTAACGAAACTGGTACACGGATGGATCCAAATCCAGCCAGGGACAGGAGCCGGTATTGTGTGGCCAGTCCTAATCAAGGATATTCATAAGCCTGGGGGAAGATACAACGGTCTTCCAGGCAGAGGTATTCGCCCTTGCAGCCTGTGCAGAAATGATTGCAAAAGGGGGCTACATGAGGAGGAAAATTAATATAATGACTGACAGCCAGGTTGTCATTAAGGCAGTCTCAAACCCTGTAACTAGGTCAAAACTAGTTAGGACTGCAAACAATCCCTCAAAGCACTTGGCACGAGACAACACGGTGTCTCTGATTGGGTGCCGGGGATGAGGATATAGAGGGCAACGTAATAGCCGATGAACTAGCCAAGGAGGGCTCTAAGAGACACTTCATGGGTCCAGAGCCCGCATGTGGGATTACTAAAGATTCCGCAAGAAGGGAGATCTGGACCTGGTTACATAAAGAAAGTACAAAGAAATGGAGGTCGACTGAAGGTCAACTCCACACCAAAACGCTGATAGGGTATGGGGATGGTAGTTTCTCTGATAACCTACTCAAGCGCAGTAAGAAAGAAATTAAAACCATTACTGGGTTGGTAACTAGACACTGTCCTCTGAAAAAGCATCTATACAACACAGGCCGTGTAAGCGAACCGTGGTGTAGAAGATGCGAACTACAGGAGGAAACGAGTTTACATGTAATCTGCACATGTGAGGAACTAAAGGTACTCAGGCAGAAATATTTCGGGAGAAATCTATTGGAGCCCTCGAAGGTCCTCAAGTTTCCACTGGGCAAGATACTGGGCTTTATAGAGCACACCAAGCTGCTCGAGTGGAAATAAGAGAATCAATAGGGATGGTACAATGAGCATCAAGCTCAAGTGCCCGGACATCAAGTGCCCACCCTAACTTGAATGAATGAATGAATGAATGACTAGCACGAGACTACGCGATGTCTATGATTTGGGTGCCAGGACATGAGGATATGAAGGGCAATATAATAGCCGGCGAACTAGCCAAGAAGGGCTCTAAAAAACACATCATAGGTCCACAACCCGTATGTGGAATCACCAAGGATTCTGCTAAAAGGAAGATTTGGACCTGGTTAGATGAAGAAAGTACAAAGAAATGGAGGTAGACTGAAGGTCAATACCATACTAAAGCGCTAAGCGCTAATAGGATATGGGGATGCTAAACTCACTGATAACCTACCTAGACGCAGCAAGAAACAAGTTAAAACCATTGAATACTTTAGGAGATATTTCAAAAAAACTGTCGCAACATAATCACTACAAGTACATCTGTCGGTTCTAGGTGGCCATGATCGAGCGATGCTAATATCTGTCACCTGCAATAAATTTTGTTCCAGAATAAACACAAACATCAGTTTCAAAGTTTCAACTTACACAATAAAGTAGTTCCGTTTATTCAGACCTGTAAACTACTGGGAGTGACCATTGAGGAGAATGAACCATTGGGGGTCTCATATTGATAATCTCTGTGGAGAATTGGTTCGCGTGTGTTTCGCTCTTATTATTAGCTTAGAAGTACTCGAAATTTATTATTATTATTAACTTTTACTCCAAGATGACTTTGGGAATATTCATTGGGGTTGTGGCGTCAGCAACTATCGAATATTTTTATTACAGAAAAAGAGTTTAAGAATTATTTTTAGTCTCCCATGGCGTCAATCTTGCAAAGAGATATTTCAGTCTCATAAGATGTTAACCTTTAATGATGCTTACATTCTCGATGTAGTCTGTTTCGTACATAAGTATAAGCAAGAATTTTGTACTGATAAGCCACGGGATTGTGATTACAATTTGAGAAATATGGATTATCTGTTACCACCACGACACAAAACTGCTCATTTTCACAAAAAATTAAGCTTCTTGGCAGGCAAACTTTATAATGTTTTACCTAACAACTTAAGGTCAATAGTTAGTTATAAATTATTTCGTTGTAATGTAAAAAAATGTTTATGTAACTTAAGTTGTTATTCTCTAGATCAGCGGTTTTTAACCTGTGGTCCGCGGACCTCCAGGGGTCCGCTACTCCCTTTAAGGGGTCCGTGAAAGAATGTTTTTCGTGTTCAATATACACATAGTCAGGTAAAGTACATTTACGAAACATTATATAACAAACAAAAACAATAAAACCTATCTGTCAGAATATTATGCCGTGATATAGGCATTAGGCAATGAACACCGGGAGTGAGCGATAGCTAAAGTAAATAACAAAGAAAAAGGGCAAATATGGGTTCCATTTACTAGAACAGGAAATGAGCAGGCATTATTCAACTGTGTCAGTGCTAACAAACTTTTTTGCTTGCTGTATCTTTATCTTACACATGGGTATGAAATCTTCGATGATATTCTTCTCCGACACATTAGATTCCCTATGATTCCAACGGTCGCAAGCGGCATGGACATTTCTCTCGAAAAATAATATCTCTTACAGTATGTAACAAACACACCACAATGTTTACATTTTTTAGAATCTGCGCATGCGCAATCGTCGGTAGAATTTTAATTCCCTTGGTTACGTCGAAACTTTGTTCCAATCAATTATGCGTATTTTTCCTCATTACATTTCATTGGTACCCACGCGCAATTATTAGGGGCGGAGCCATCTATCTAGCATTATTATTTGTTATAGTTACAATAACGGTGAATAAGTATCCATTTCCTTTTTAATTTTTCCTATTTAAACATCTATTTCGTTTGATAGTGTGAGAATCGTGTGCAATATTTTGAAATCCCTAACATGGATCGCTGATTAAATTTCAAACGCAAAAATACTGAAAGTTGATAGTGTCGTTACATCTTGCTCAAAGTTGAGTGAAACTTCTTTCAGTGATCATAAAAAATGTCGCCGTTATAGTAAAGAATACCTTTTTATCGGTTTCACCTACACAGGTTCGGAAGACAAGCAAACGCCTCAGTGTGTGTTATGTTATGAAATTTTGTCGAATGAGGCAATGAAGCCGTCGAAGCTTCGAAGACATCTTGAGAGTAAACATAAAGATCATGTTACAAAGAGCATCGATTTTTTCAAAAGTAAGAAACGTGAACTACAAGGAAGTAAAAAAATTGTAAAAATGACTGCAGGCATTTGTAGCAACAAAAATGCTGTGAGAGCTTCATTTGAAGTTTCTCAGCTAATAGCGAAAACTGGGAAACTGCACACAATAGCTGAAGAACTTCCATTGCCTGCTGCAAAAATAATGGTTTCTGCATTGGTCGGTGAAAAAGCTGCCAAGGATTTGTCTTTAATGCCATTGTCAAATGATACAGTCAAGAAGCGAATTCACAGCTTGTCAACTAATGTGAAAGAGCAGTTGTTAGAGAAAGTTCGTATGTCGCCTTATTATGCCCTACAACTAGACGAAAGTACATATATAACAAATAAAGCAACTTTGATGTGTTACATTAGGTATGAAAATGCAAAAAATATTGTCGATGATTTGCTCTTCATCTCCACATTAGTGCACACTACAGCAGAAGAGATATTTAGTAGCGTAAACGACTTTTTAACCTCTCATAATATTGACTGGTTGAAATGCATTGAAATCAGCACTGATGGGGCGCGAGCTATGTCAGGAAAGATTACATTGGGCAACAAATTTTCGAAAAGTTCATGCTTCCAAGCTGAAAATAGTCATTTCTTAATGAATTCAATGTGCTGAACACGAAAATGACTAAGAAAAAGCTGAATTGGCTACGGGTTTTCTGTAAAATGTACGCATATTTCAGAAAAAGTGTACTTATGTCAATATTATAATACATGGTAAGAAAACATTAGTCTGCTTCTGGCTTTCGACTTCTTTTGGCCTGCCGTTTGTAGTGGACTTGTGGAGCATCTCTACTGATTGTCCAACAATAGTCAGCTGCATTGACGTAGACCATTTACCTTGGTACCGTTGCTCCATGTGGTGGCAATGTCCTGATGAAAGCGTTCGCCGTGCTCATGGCTGACCTGCCCGCAGGAAAGAATCTAAGTGGGAATCACAGAAAGTGGATCTTTAGACATATTGCAGCCGAATTCATGAAACAAAGCCAACATATCCTCAACCAGACACTTGTATTTTCTGCCTTGCCTTCCCAGGAAGTTTGCTGCCACTTGATAGAATGCATCCCAAACCTGTTTTTCTTTACCTTGAAGAAGTTCCTCAAACTTGGGGTCTCGGAAGAGCTGTTCTAATTTGAGGCCCCTCAAAGATGCCCTCTTAATTTTGGCTTTATGAGTCGAGGGAATTTTCATGCAGGTACTTGAATGCTGGTCCATTCTTATCCATGGCTTTTACCAGTTTTTGACAAGACCAAGCTTGATGTGTAAAGGAGGAATGATGATTTTGTGTGCTGTGCCAATGGGGGTGCTGTACATTCGTTCTCCAGGCTTAAAAAATGCTCTCGGAGGCAGTCTTTCTTATGTAGTGCAAATCGATTGCTCTGCTGTCCCACAGACAAAGAAAACAGCAGTACTTTGTATATCCCTGCTGCAAACCCATCAACAGAGATAGTACCTTCAGGTCAGAACATATCTGTCAGCCATACTTGCTGTAGTTAATCGTCTCCAGTAGCTGCTCTTTAGATTGCCGTAAGTCTCCTTCATGTAGACCGCATGTGCAATAGGTATGGATGCACAGCCGCCATTCGTGATCATGTGCAATACCGAGAGCTTGTAGTAGACCATCAATATCGCAGCAGAACACAAGGCTTTCTTCTTTCTTAAAGAAAGATTCGAAGAGCTGATGGCGAGTGCGAAATGAAGTCACTCGGACATTCTGTTCCAGAAGATTCCACTGTCGAAGTCTTGAGGCCAGTATCTCCGCTTTGCTTTCGACAGATCCAATCGCGAACAAGATCGTTCATTTCATCCTGGTAATTTTATGTGGTGCAGATGTTTCGTCAAAGCACGAAAAGTTATCATCCTTACTGCCACGTTGAGGAGAACTCGCCGACGCATGGCATCCTCATCGTCTGAACTGATAGAAAAATCTGTAGGAGGTTCTGGAATTGGGAGTCCTTCGCCATGAGAAACAGGTCGCAGAGCAGATGGTATGTTAGGGTATTCAACTGTCCATTTCTTCTTCTTGGTGATGCCTCAGAAGCTGGTGGTACCATACAGAAATAACAGTCGTCAACGTGACTGGTGGGCTCCCTCCAAATCATGGGCACAGCAAATGGCATTGCCTTTCTTTTGCCATTAAGCTACTGTGAAAGATTACGGCACAAGTGCGGCAGCATACGTGTGGGGCCCAGTCTTGTCCTGGTCGCCTATCTTGCAACCAAAAACAAATGATACGCTTTCTTAACTGTTGCACTGATGTTCTTTTTCTGTGCAGCAAATGTCACTTCTCCGCAAATATAACAGAAGTTATTTGCACTATTAACACAGTTACGAGGCATTGCTACTGTTTAGTTACTTACACTATAGCAATCACTTGTGTATGCTAGAGCTTCGAAAAATATGCGCGAATGAACGGACATGCACGAGTTAATTGTCACGTCGGCCATTTATAAATAAACTATAATTAGCTATTGCTTGATATTGCGCAATCAATTTCGCAACACTCTCAATGGAAACTTACAGCAAATGCTGCATTAACTTCTTTGCATGAAGGGGTGATGCAATATGACGCAAAATTTCGTAATTTCTCATTAAATTGCATTACATTATGCAATAGCATCTATACAATGGACAAAACGTCAATATCTCTGGAACGTGAGCCAATCAACTTTTTTCAATGTGATATTCGTGTTCAGCACGTTGAATTCATTCGGGATTGGGTACTTTCACCTACAGAAGGCAATTTCCACCTGTTGACCAGTGTTACAGGACTTATAGCACGAATTAAAGAAGTTGCACCATCGGTGACTTGGACTCATTGCTGCCTACATAGAGAGGCCCTACTTGCTAAAAAAATCCCAGAGAAACTACAATTGACCTTAAACTAATCAGTAAAAATTATCAGTTTTATAAAACGCAAAGTATTAAATTCAAGGCTTTTTGAACAACTTTGCAAAGGAATGGACAGTGAGTACTATTATCTCTTGTTGCATTCTTACGTTCGTTGGTTATCACGAGGTAAAGTGTTATCTCGCTTATGGGAACTGAAGACGAAGTGAGGCTATTTCTCATCGATAAAACAGTTTACCTTAGTAATCGCATGTGTGATTTTTCATGGCTAAATAAAGTTAGCGTATTTATCAGATATTTTCACCCACTTAAATATGCTTAATTTAAATCTTCAAGGACAGCAAAGTACACTGACAATTTTCCAAGTGAATGACAAGATCGAAGCAATAATTAAGAAGCTGGCTTTGTGGCATCATCGTCTCTCGAATAAAAACTATGAAGCATTGTCAAACTTAAAGAACTTTCTTAAATCTGTTGACGAAGAGTTGTATAGAGAGGACATGTTAGTTATTGCACAGCATCTAAATGATTTGCAACAGAATTTTCGTGAATATTCTTAAACCTTCTACACTGATTCAAGTAATGAGTGGATTAGGGATCTGTTTTCAGTTAACATGCGTACGAGCTAGAAGGACTAACAGCAATAGAAGAAGAAAAATCCACCAATGGCGCTTTAAAATTAGAGTATATGAAAATGCTGCTTCCAAATTTTTGGGTGCAGTTAAAAGAGGAGTATTCACAGTTATCTATGAAAGCTCTAAAAGTTCTAGTGCCTTTTGCGACTACCTACCTATGTGAAAAAATCTTCTCTGCTCTTATTTACCTCAAAAATAAATATAGGAACCGTTTAGCAAATGCAGAATCAGAATTGAGATTACTACTCGAGGATTACGTCAGATTACTAACGATGGTAATATTGTCGAGGCAATGTAACTGTACTTACAGTTTTTCGTCTAAACTACTTATTTGGGAATTGGCAATAAACAAAAATTCAATAAACAACCAAGTTACAATATGTACAACACAAATACAGCACCAAGCATCTCATTAATTTATTATATGTAATACTAAAACAAAGATAGTCAGCGTTACTGTTTGTTTATGATTTCAATTAAACTTTCTGTTATAATTTTTTATTATCTACTTATTTAAAATACCTTCAATATGTCACGTAAAAATCTTAATAGAGATCCATAAGAACAAAATAATATTCAAAGGTGTCCGCGATAAAAAAAACGGTTAAGAACCGCTGCTCTAGATGATTTCTGTAATGCAAATAGCTCTTAGTATGCACACTGTTTTGTTTATTGTCTGTTTTATTGTTTATTATTATTATTATTATTTTTCCTTTTGACGTTATTTTCTTATGTGTTTTTGTATCATATCTCAAACAAAAATTATTATTATTATTATTATTAATAAAAAGAAATTATTTAGTTACAGTAGGAACTAAATTATTATGGAATCCGTATGATACTTAGAATTGGTAGCACCGCCTGCTATCTTTATATGGAGCACGAGGTTTAGGATCATTTGTAATTACTTAGCTTTTCATAAATAAAGTGTAGCAGCCATGTTTTAGAAAATCTGCTTCGTTTTCTCTTTTTTCTTTCCAGAGGATTCCATCTTAATATCAGTATTGAAAATTTCTCTCTTATCCTGATATGGCCATAGCAAGTAAGTTGCATCTCAATGTCTTTTACTGTTGTTATTTGATTATTTTAAAACTATCTTAAACTTCACATCATGCATAATTAAATAACTAAATACCTTACATATTGTTTACAACCTTTTCCTTTTGTCAGAAATAAAAAGAACTATCCAAATGAGGTAAAAAGCGGTTAAAATCGACATATACATCCTGGCTTTTATAAATACAAAACACAGATGTTTCCGCCACTCCGTTTAGTATCTGTTTGTACAATAACAACACAACACACGTACAAAAAAAAAATGTATTAGAACCGTCATTTCGTGCCCTTGTTACGAAATAACAATTTGTCGCAACGTACTTTTATACAACACACATACATATACGCGTAGATATAAGTATCTTCTACGTTAGACGAATTGCGCTGGTCGTTTGGGGGCGCATTTTTTTAGGTAATTTAATCACATGTCGTGATCGGCACTTCCGGCAATTTGCGTTACTAAAGAACATGCCATTACCTCCCCATCCATGCGAGGCGCGTCCTTATTGTTATTATTAAATATTAAATGGAAATCATGGTAGTAAATACGTTGAAAACGGAATAATACGAATCGACGAAGCGAGACCGAAGTGAATAACGTTATTACATACTACATTTCATTACGAATTTAACCATGTATGAAGTTATCTGTACCATTTATATATTATATATATATTTATAAAGAAACGGGGTTTGTGGTGCGATTCTATGCAAATCTATAGCGAGTACAAGTGTTGTAAACTTTTGTAACTGATATGGCTATTCTGTACACTTTCGTAGCTTTTAGAATTTCACAAATCCTTGTGAATGTAGAAAAGTTGAAACTACAGCATTTACAAACGTTAGAGGTTGCACTTCTTCACCGTTTTGTGGTACTAAAAATAGTAAAAACTGATAATAATGAATGAAAATGTGTAACTTTATAAATAAACATAAAATTTATTAAATAAAACAAATTCTATAATGACCTCATACCGCAACAATAAGACCATTCGATTTGCACAAAACGTTAGACAAGGTAGTCGTGTGTATACAGGGTGTATCAGATATAGAGGTAAATATAATAATATGTAGCAGCTGTAATCATATACAATCAAAAAGTCTTAATGCACAGGGAGTCTATCTGTAAGCATTAACGAGAAAAAAAATATTTTATAAATGCCGTGGGCTAGAGCCGCACCTGTGCCTAACCTAAATGCTGCCCCGAGTATACCCCCACATACCACTATCATTCAGCCATTACGCTGTTAGTTTTGTGTGGATCGCCGCTTGGTGTGCAAGCCACTTCGAACATTTTATTTAAATTCTTCCCGTCTCGAAAAACGATCCTTTTCAGGACATCATCATGTTTCATATAAAGAAAATCGAAGCTTGATGCATCGGCAAAAGCGCGGGAATGTTATAGATTCATTTTCGCGCGACATCATAGTAAAAGGCGTGTTTGCAAATTTCTGTATCTACATTTATTTTTGTGTAATTCGATTCAATTCATTTTGCGTTATATGATTAAATAAATCCAAAAGAAATAACTCAGATTCATGTGGTACCGTTTATTAACAACTAACTCTCGATTCGACAAAGCAAAAGAAAAATATTTATGTTTTTTTGTAACTACTGAAGTCGCATATAACATCTTATCAGAATATTAAAAATAATACTTTGTAGACTTACGTAGAATGCTCTTAACAAAAAAGGAATGTTTATTTTATAAAAAGAAGAAATTTAAAATGCCTCAGTTTTACTATTTTTACAAGGGCACACTGGTCGATTGGCCTTTATTTATTCAGAATGACGTTAAATGAACTTACGGCATACCATTAAGAATAATACTAAATGAGTGCAATGTATTTATGCATAATAGCACGTTTAGCGGGTGCTTAACATGACGTTTCCTTGCATCAGGCCCGGACTAAAGAATTTTTCGCTCTAAATTTTACTTTTTTTTTTTCTTTAATGATGAAATCCGGTTTCGGTGGGTTTGTGCTTTATATGTCGTGTAGTTAACACCCAAGCAAAATTTACTTTTTTATTTGATACACCCTGTATACTAGGTACTTACAAGACAGTAATGTTCTACGCTGTTCAATTTTGCTGATGGTCGAAGAAAATTGATTAGAAAACTATTATCACGTATTAGCTATATTACTACATCATAGCTTCATCATCAAATCAAATAGACTTAAGTGGATCCTGAATGTAGCCACGCTGTATGATTATCTATACAGGGTGTTTCACCAGCAGGGAGTTGCTCTATAACTCGTAAACAGTAACAGATAGGAAAAAAAGTTACATTACATTACATTACAACGTATTAATTTTCAAGATGTCTTTGATTTTCTAAAAATTTTGTCGCTTGCACTGTTTGAGAAAAGCGGTTGTAATTTAATTACTACTAAGAATAAGTGAACCAAATTTCGAAATATCTTAGTACGGACCTACATACACCTGCAGGTGCGTTTATAGTTGTATTGTAATATACTGAGTGTTCGTCACTCAAGTGTAAACTTGCTCAAGTTCAAATGGGTTCTTATGTGTAACGTGAAATATATTTTCAGTTAATGAAATATTACTATACATCTAAATGTGAAATTATTTGTTACATTAGAAGATAATTACATCAGCAAAAAAATGGCAGCACTAATAAATGAAACAGAAAATCTATCTATGCGCAACAAAATAAAAGAAGATAACATTTTCCATATATACTTATTAATATTATGTGTGAACGGTTGTAATAGCAATTTAATTGTGTAATACATTATTAAGAAAAATGCAGAAAACGTTGGCTAAAAAATTAGCTTTTTTCTCTCTTCGACTTATAGATTCCGAAAAAAGGATAAAAATTCCTTATTTGGGTGGAGTTAATGTTAAAGTAGGCGGTTTTTTTTTTTGTTTTGAAAAAAAAGAAACTGGCGCTGTGACGTGGTTTTCTATAACGATATTTAAAAAAAAAATGTATAGTTAGAAATTAGCTCAAATACAGGTTAGGTAAGCTACCAGCACCGTGCGTCGACATGTATGTATCGCGGCAACGTTTGATCAGTGCAGGCAACTTCACAGTGAACAAGTAACTATGTAACATTCTACTAGACAGGGTAGCGACATAAGACCAAACTTTTTAAGACTTTACTCAAGTAGAGACGGTGCAAATTACCATGCAATGAAGTTCTATAATGCATTGCCAGATCAAGTGCAAAATTTATCTACACCATTGTTTGAGAATGTTATTAAGAAATATTTGATATCCAAAGCATTTTATTCTGTAAGTGAATTTCTTCTTACAAATAATTCTTCTTCGGAGTTCTCACTTTAGCTTAGATGAATTTATATAGAATTTTCAATATAGTTACTATTACAAATAGTTTATTGTTATGTTTAATTAAGTTTCAAAATCTTTTTTTACGTACTGAAAATGAATTAATTAAAAATGAAAAATTAAATTAGCTGGCCCAACGGATAAAAAATTTAAAAAAAGGCCGCAAAAGAACAATTAAACTTAGGGTTACCCTCGCGAATTAAACTTGAATTTAACCCAGAGAAGTAAAATGTGGGTGAATGAAATCTGACTTTCTTTGATTACCCCAAAAATTGGAAAGATTTAATTAAAAATAAAAGAACAGAAATTTGAATGACGTTAAAAAACAATCAAGAATTTTTATTATAAAAAAATTTATTAATTACAATTATGCAGAAAAACACCCTTGGACAAAAGGTCCTGGTCTAAATCAAAACTGCTCGATTCTAAATTACAAAAGGACAATGCTAAATCCTCTAACAAAGCAAAAAAAAAAAACAAATTAGTTCAGGAAGATAATTCTTTTACATCAAATCAATCCACGTGGTATCAAAATTAAAACAAACTAAATTAAACGTGGAAAATTCAAGTAAATTTACAAAAGAAAAATTTAAATACAAACACAATGCTGCTATTCACCCAACCCGAGGTGATTAATAATTAAATACAAATCAGAAAAATTAAAAAAAAAACGAAAAAATTAACTCTTTAAACTAAAAATATCTTCCCGAACAAAAATAATAAATGATCTTATATCTAAATTGTGTACACAACAATATAATAACAATTATTACTAAACGAGTTCCTTGATGGACGAAATAAATTCAATTAAACGAAACAAATCTCTAAATCAAATGAAATAACAAAATGGCAGCAAACAAATTTGAAATATACACTCACGCTTAACGTTTATCGAGAAACTGAGTGGCAAGGTTAAACAGTCGTATAAGGTAAAGTCAGGTAAGTGTGTAACCGGGGCAAGTGTGTAGATTGGCTACATTTATTTTTAAAATTAAAATAAGGATGTCGTCTGTTATATTACTAATGTACTAAACTTCATACAAGTTTTACAAATAAAAATTCAAATCTACTAACGTGTAATAACTTAGATATCTTTATATCTTAGATTATCTTAGATATCTAAATTTGTCATACCTTATTAAAAAGGCATCAGTATAGTATTACACACTTGGCCGAACTAAAGGATAATGCTATTAATATATAAAATGCGGAACGATTACACACTTGCCCCATTTTGCTGGGTAAGTGTGTAGTATTGATAGTGTTTAAAATTTCTTTTTTTTCTAGTAAACCGTTGATAATTATAAAAAGCGTATCCATTGAAGGCTTAGAACTGGGCATATATTACGTACTTCTATGTGTAAAATTTATCAAAATGTCTTATTATGTGGACAGTGTTACATTTTCTTCACACTATGCAATTTTTACTACACACTTACCTGACTTTACCTTACATATATCAACAGCTGTGTGCAACGCAACGCACAGATCATCGACGAAAACTACTAAGAAGGACATGAACTACAAAAGCGAACGCTATACATTTTACAGAGTGAAATTAATTTAAACAACTGAACATTTAAATAAATCAATTAAACAATTAACTCATTTACTAAATATTGTACAAAAATTAACATTAATTTCTGAGAAAATTTGCTCGAAACATTGGCAAAGGCAAATCGAAGTAAACATGAACATCTGTGCAACTAAAAAAAAAAAAAACTCGCGAACACAAGGTGTCCACACCACCATGTATTCTATAATTTATTTTAATTCTTACAATTCAATATTTATATAATATTTGTATTTATCATTATTTTGTTGCTTATAATGTTTTATAATGCTTATTATTAATGCTAATTGTATTTCCTCTCAGATGTATGTTTATATATTTTTTCTGATTTGTGTAAACACTGCTGTGCATTAACATTAATAAATGTATCTATCTATACTTCATTTATCATAACAGACGAGGTACGTCATTACTTGCAAATTCGGGCCATGCAATACCATATTATTAAAATAACCAACTAACATGTAACTTATTCATGCTCAATTAAGGATACTATGTTGGTGCCTACTGCTTTTTAAATTGCATGCTTGTCAGATCTTCCAAATGTATTCCCACCAATTTAGTTATAGCTGTCAACTGTCAAAGGGTTATATTCTGCATTTGCTGTAAAGTGTGGGAATTTGCGTTTATACTTGGTATATATTTATTTAAAATAAGTAGTTATTACAACTAAACCATATCGAAACCATTGTGTAAACAATCGAAGGAGTTAATAGTTTCGTTAATCGTGTATTTGACGCAGAACGCGAGAACAACGGGCCATTCCCGTTAACTTCGTGCGAGGAGTATAAAATCCATATATTTTTAATGTCATATTCTTTACAGTATTTCGTTTTTAGAGAATAACGAGTGTTCTAAACATTCATGTTGCAAACATAAGCAAAATTTCATTCATGAGTAAACAAGGAATTATATCCACTGACCCAAAACGAAAATGCATACGAAATAAATGTTGTAAAAATTGATTATTCTACTCATTGTCAATGTGCTATTGCAAACACAATTTATGACATGTACGAAAACAGTGAGTATATACAAATATTGCTTACAGAAGTGGTTCTTTCACATACATTTTTCAGACTAACATAACATTAAACATTTTGAACAGTGCTCTTAAAGAAAAAGACATTTCTATGGTTGAACATTGTTGTGGTAGATATTATTTGTTCTCAAAGAAAAGGAAGTTTGTTACGAAGCGATGGATGAAATATGGCAGATCGGAGGATGCATACAATTGTATAAAGCGGATTGAAGTAAATTAGTCTGGAAATTTGACGTACTTCGTGTACAACATATTGGAAACGAAATTCAGAAGTGGTAAATCGGAGAGATTGGTTTAGATAGAGAAGAAACTTGCATACTAATCGTTACTGTGAATACTTTAAGCGATAATGGTCCCGATTGTACTCACTTGTGCTTTTTTGTTATTTTTTTCCACTGCTATCATGATTAACATACTTTAAATCCTGATTTTCAAAAAGAATCATCGCTAAAATTAACGGTAAATGTTATTTTTAAGAGTTTGTTTATTCACCTGTCAAAAGTGTTTGACAGTTAAATAACCTAACGGTTTGTTTACGTTTTGACGAACAGAAAATTTGCAACACGGTCGTGACGTCATAGCAAACTGACTCACGTAGTACCTCGTCTGTTATAATAAATGAACTATATCAATGTAATATGTAGTAGAATCAAAGCTTATTACCATGCAGTCTAGTCTAGTCTTTTTTCCATTTTTAGTGCCATCATTATCTGTATGCATACGCTTAATTTAAACCTTCTACACAAATCCGGAAACTAACAAAACTAATCAGCAGTTGCGAACGCCAGGGCAAAATTCTATTAAATCCCATCGACAGCTACACCTGAGCTTACAATCGCCCGAAAGTTACTCAAACTCAAACCTACCCTCTAGTCGCCGTAAAGTCCGGGCCCTAATTCAATTGAACGATGATAATCCGGAGAAACTCAATGCTGTAATTAATACACGTATAGAAGGGTGAAATCCGGACGCCCGGAGCTCGCCTTTATAATAACCGGATCCGACCGGCTCCGGGTGTCGACTCCGATATTGACTTAATTAGTGCCTCACACCTCCGTAGTCGATATTCCGGATCCCCGAAGTCGTTAATTACACCGACGACGACGACGCGACGCAGGCAGAGACTTGCTCTCCAGGGGCTCGCCGTTTCACCCACAGAGGGCGTCCCCAATCGCCGATAACTCGATTAAAAATCCCCCCGGACGATTTTCATTCTGGCGAATCGCAAAAAAGTGCCGGGAAGTGAGCGAAGTTGCGTCTTCGATATGGAAGGCAGGGGATCGATAATAATTTAGATTAAAACGGGAGGGACGTCGCTTTTATGCAGATCCTATGGTAATAATGGATGGAATAGCAGATCTGCGTTGCGCTTACACAGTTAGGGATTTTTGCATTCCACATTGCAAGCAAAATATATTTTAGTTTTTAAATAAGTCTATCGGACAAAACGTTGCAAATTATATGGATTGCATTCTGGGCGATTGGAAATGGGGAAGAAGTTCAGCTGTAGGCATACCTACTGCTGTGTACTGATGGTACCAGCATAAAAAAAACAAAGTGAAAATAAAAATGAAAAATTAAATTTACTAGCTCAGCGGATAAAAATTTAGGGGGGTCGCAAAAGATTATCTGAACTCAGGTTTACTAATCTAATCATGAAAAGTACAATGTGGGTGAAAGTAACCAAAATTTATTATTTAAAAAAAAAAACATTTAATTACGATTAACAGGCAAAATAAAAACCTTAGACTGAAAGTCCTGACCGAAATCAATACCTGCATGAATCTAACAACTACGAGAGGACAATTCAAAATCCTCTAACAAACAAAATGGTAGATTTGTTCTAGAAGAAATTTCTATTTCACACAAAATCCACGTGGTTTCAAATTTTAAACCAACAAAAATTAAATTTACACAATTGAATTTAAATTACAAGCACAATGCTTCTTTTCACCTTACACGAGGTGATTAACAAAGAAAACTAGAAACAGAAAAATTTAACTCTTTAAACAAAAAAACAAAATTCTCTAGAACAAATTATAATAACGGATCTTATACCTAATATGTTCACGATAATATAATATCAATTATTATTTAATAGGAGTTCCTCGATTAATGTTCTAAATTCAAATTAAGCGATCAAAAATTTAATATAAAAATTGAAATTACCAAAACGGTAACCAAGCAAATAAAATACAAGTACTTACATACGCGACATCAACCTCGGAACTGCCCTAAAGAGGCCCAAACTCGCATACATATAAAAATAACATCTGCGTGCTACAAAGTCGCACGAATAGCAAAGAAAATTCCTCGAATATAACATTGACCAAAATATACAATACTGACGAACGCAATAAGTACAAATGAATGAAATTAATATACACAACTGAACAATTAAATACATTAAACAATGCTATTAACAAAATCTTGTCAAAATAAAATATTAGAATAGTGGAAACTCTAACTTTGCTCTAATAAGGCTAATTCGGAATGAATAAAAACACAAATTTAAATATCCGAAACCCGGGGTGCCATACCATAGCGCTACGTACGAGGCCGCAGCACAGATTTATTAACATTCGGCGAATTGTCATAGCTCAGCCGAAGTAAAATGAGCCCGATATTCTTTTTCTCTCCAGATCTGTAGAGCTATTAATGGTATGCATAACAGATTAATAACCAATTATCTAAACCAGTTATTGTAAACAGGGTTTATGAAGTTTATAAAAGTAAAATTAAATCCAACATAACATTTGCATTAGTAAAAAGGAAATAATAGGACAAACTCATTATACAACTAAAATCCAGTCATGCTTCTTTCTAGTCTTATACTTATACTTATTTTTAAATCGAAGCATCAGATAATGTAAACAATTGGAGAGACAGAGCTCTTAAACAATATCAAAAGAAGAAGAAAATGAACGAAAAAGAGTTTTAAAAGTCAATAAATTCTAAAAAAACCTAGCAATTATAAATGATATACACTTATCGCAGGAAAAATCGGGACACCAGCAATCGAGAATTTTAAAATTTCTTCGGTATAAATGCAGCTTTGGGAGGACATATTTACTAATCAAAGCCATAAATCACTTATTTATGTGTATTATTGTGATCAAAGGTAAAGACAAAAAATGTAAACAGAAATATAAGTGTACAGAGAGAAAAAGGTTTATACATAGAATAAACATTATTGGGGTTTCAGTGACGGCGTTTTCTTTAGAAATACCGAACACGGAAATACTTCTGCAAAAAAAAAATCATAACAACAAAAAGGCCTTTTGAATAGACGGCTTCACTTAGAAATATATACAGGTGGGCCACCACATTCGCGTCGGTTTATATACGAAAAGTGGTAACATATTTTAAAATTGTTTTTGTTAAGAGTTATAGGGGTTCAGATGGACCATATTTAAAAATTATTTTGAAGTATACAGGGTGACTCAAAGAAAGGTTACACACCAAGGTTGTGAAAAATTAAATGGAACACCCTGTATATTATGATATATTTTGATTATACAGACTAAATAAAGGCAAGTTGGTGTTAGGTTTCTTATACCTAACTCAACTCGTTTACAAGATAATTAACTATTCTTCAAAAATGAAGACCAAAATTTAAGAGGCATGCTTGTCATGCGTATTTAAGCTAGATACTTTAAACTGTATTTATTTTTTAACTAATGCATTAGACTTGATAATAAAATGAAAGTAATGCAAAAAAATTATACAGGGTGAACAAAAACATACTTTTAATTTTCGCTATCTTTAAAGGCAAGTAGCTTTCTTGTTTTAAATGGAACACCCTGTATTTATTACCTTATTTAGATTCTAATTTTAACGGTTTTTAAAATCGTATTAATGCTTACTATACCTATCTTTTATAGTTCCTTAGTAACCTAGAATTTTCTTTTTTAAATATTAATTCCTAGCCATTATTTCTTTTTGAAGTAGGCTTGAACAAAGCTGTTGTTATTATTCAACATAGATAGATGATATTTATCAGCCTAACCTTTCAACTGGCATCTCCTACGTACTAATTAAAAGTCATAAGTAAGTAAACTTCAGAAATGTGTACTTTATTAAAACGGATAAACTGATATGATAAAAACTGCTAATATTTTAGAAAGTGTTCAACATGATGGCTGTGGTTTTCAATGCAGAGGCGTACTGTTTCTTGAAATGGGTCTTTAACATCATTCAAGACATTTGCTATTGTAGATCGAAACGCCATTCTTCTTCGCTCTTTCATATTATCGGGCGTGGTTGGTGGTATGTCATAAACAATATTTTTAATGTATCCCCATAAAAAAAAATCTGGGCTCGTTAGGCCTGGAGATCTTGCTGACCAATTCTGTGGACCTCCGCGGCCTATCCACCTATTGGGATACTGCCTATCTAATTCATCCCGAACGCTAAGTGCGCAGGAGCACCGTCTAATTACAACGAAAGTCTTTGTCGAATATTAATTGGTATATTTTCCAAAAGTATTGCTAAGTTCGAGGGGTGTTTCACTCTCTACAGTACTGGTACAAATTTTAGACATTACTGTAAACAGTACTATACACTACTAAATAGTTTATATACATTAGTATACATTAAATGCATTACTGAACATTACATATGCATTACTATACATTACATGTGCATTACTATACATTACATGTCCATTACTGTACATTATACAACGGATTTTTGTACTTTTGTAGTACAAGCTATCGAAACGCAAATAAAAGGAGATTTGAATGCAATAAAAATACTTAAAATATCTGCTCAGGAGAATTTATATGTAACACAGCCATCCGACGAGATATCTGTAAATTACTATTTACAAGTTTTAAAGAACCACGCTTTGAAAAACAGCAAGAAATCAAAGCACGGCAACAGATATTCTGAACCATTAAAGCTATTTAGCCTTTATATTTTTATAACCGGTGGTCGCTTAGTTTATGAAATCCTCAAAAGTAATATGCCCAATGCACTTCCTTCAATTTCGACCTTACATAGGTCCATTGATACAGCAAAAAAATTTATTGAAGGAATTGTACGAATAGAGGAATTAAAGAATATTTATTGAAATGAGAATATCCTCTAAGGGTATTTGTAAGTGAAGACCAGACATCAGTAATCAAAGAATTCGGCATGATTCAAAAAGTAATAAAATGATCGATTTGTTCTTCCCCGATCAGAAACATCAGGATTTCCTCTAACGATCGTTATTTACTGTTAATTCAGTAAAGGACATTGAAAGGGCATTTACAGAAGGGAGTATGTCAACCACTGCATACACATTCATGGTACAATCGTTAATTCAGAATGCGCCCGCGTTTTGTTTAGCTCTTTTTGGAAGTGACAACAAATTCACCAGTCAAGACGTTTTAAACAGGTGATCTTACCTGAAAAGGAAGCAGACTTACAAGGAATCAGATAGATGGCTTTGCTTCGGATGGAGACACTCGTTGTCTTAAAGCAATGATGACAAGCACAAAACTATCCGTGATGAGTCAATCAACAGCTGACTTGTCCTTAATAATCCATATTTTCGTAAAGTACGAATCTTTCCGAATTTGACTCACATACATCTGAAATTTGTAATTTATATAATTAATCTATATTGAGCTTTTTTCTCTAGTAATTTCTGTTTAATGTAATTATCCTAAAACAAAAATATCGTGACAGTGGTGCGCACATTGTATTGCTTTAGCGTAGTTTTTACCGGTGCACAACTTTCTTGAGCAGTTTGTCGAGTTTCTGTCGAGAATTCTATTTCGTTCAAAATTAATTTTAGGTGACACATTCCATTTTCCAAGGGAAGAAGTAAAACGGTTAGGTGCAAAAATAAGACTTACATTTTAAAATTTTCCATGGCAATTGGAAATTGTAAACATTGTAAACATCTTAAAACAAGCTTGATGCAAAAAAAATGATGCTAAAGAACTTGGAATTCAAATTCAATCTCAGGAAGAAGAAGAAGTTGCTTGCTGTCATTTTCAAATGCAAGTGCTGAAATTTGATCTAAGTAGCGAAAGCTGCAATATACGCGATGAGATGCACGACAATGCAATTGACTCAGACTCACAATGTGAAACAAATGATGTAGCTAATGAAATCGAACATGTAATAAACGATGAATCGGATTTTAATGAAAATTATATGGAAGAGATGAAAGAAGATTTATCGAAACTGGAACGTTTAAAGAGGCAACATTTGAAAGACTATTCTGAAAAGAAGTCATCGTGCCATAGCCAGTTTCTACATGTTGTTCTAAACAATAATAAGACCGCTGTAATTCGAAAATCGTCTATTTGCTGGTTTTTTAATGAGAAAAATGGTCGACTCTCCAGTGATCGTTTATATAGAGTACGTGGAACGAAGAGTCCTAATTTAAGAACTAAAAGAAGGAAATACGTTAAGAGAAGCCAAAGATGAATCAGAACATGTCACTTTATTGGTTAATTATAAAGGGTTTTCCACGGAACTGGCTGGTTAGAAGTTTTCCGGCTTAACGAAATTTCTTCGGTTTTAAAAAATTGGGCTTTGCAACAATTTGGCACTTACTTTCTTTCTAAAATATTTTCACCTTCTTTGCACTTCCGGTTAACCGGAAGTCGCCACGAACTTTGTTATTTTAAAATGGAACACCCTATATATTATTATATTTTTGAATTTACCACAAAATTCTATGACGATTACCATTAGGGTATCTTATACCTATCTTCAACTGTTTCTAAGATATTACGATTTTTGTTAAAATTTTGACATTTACATTGTTGTATGTAATTGATTAATTCTCACTTGATTTAAGTGTCAGAAATCTCCGACTTTGAAATCTACAAGTACTAACATTGTTTTACCAAAACGTAGAAAAAAAATTCAGTGACATTATACAGGGTGTTTAAAAATTAGTGACATATCCAAGAATTTTGAATGTTGCAAAACTTATTTTTTTCAAATAGAACACCATGTACATTTTTCTATTTTTGGATGTACAATTAAATTCTATGCCGATTTGCTGTAGCATTCCCTATACCCATCTTCAGTAGTTTTCTTTTAAATTACTCATTTTGTTTATTACCGCTTTCAAATGGCCGAATAATTTCTATCTGGTGGGCCATGACATTAACATCACAACAATTTATTATTATTAGTAAGTATTATTGTTATAATCATTGTTTGTTACACGTCGCGTGTTTAGATAAATGCATATTATGCATATATGCATAACTTATGAATTAGATAATGAAAAATATTGGAGGAGCTTATTCTAACCTAGATACTATAAATTTATTTTAGATTCATTGAGAATTCAGGAAGAACTTATAGAGAATTCAATGTAATTAAAGGAATTTATTGGTTGTTAATATATCTAACGGAATCCAGAAAATTTTGAAATGATTTCTCTTAATAGCTTGGTTTCAAATTAAGGGAAATGGCATAAACGATAACGACGACAACATAACAAAAATTGTTTCACTAAAACGTAGTGTGCTTGTCAGACAAATGTTTTAAAGTTTTTGATATATTAAAGTATTTTCAAAATTATAAAGGTTTTTATGAAGAATATTTAGATACATGCATACTTAACAAATGCAATTTACAAGCAGCATAAACTTGAACCATGACATAGAGTATCAAAAAAAAATGCTCAATGTGAATTCCATTTACGTCCAAGCATTTTATTATTCGACGTCTTAATGTGTCGCCTTATACTTTTTCTCACTTCAACTGGGTCTAATTCATCAAACATTCGTCACACGAATCATTAAATCTTGCTTGGTAGTACCGAAAGTTGCGTACAATGTGTAATCTGTGTAATGTATTATTTCAAAGTTTTCTGAATTTTATTAGATATATTAGCCGAAAATAAATTCCTATAATTACCGTAAATTCTCTATAAGTTCATCCTGCATTCTCAGTGAATGTAAAATAAATTTAAAGTGTCCAGGTTAAAATAAATTTCTTCAATATTTTTCATTATCTAATTCATAAGTTATGCATATATGCATAATATGCATTTATCTAAACACGCGACGTGTAACAAACAATGATTATAACAATAATACTTACTAATAATAATAAATTGTTGTGATGTTAATGTCATGGCCCACCAGATAGAAATTATTCGGCCATTTGAAAGCGGTAATAAACAAAATGAGTAATTTAAAAGAAAACTACTGAAGATGGGTATAGGGAATGCTACAGCAAATCGGCATAGAATTTAATTGTACATCCAAAAATAGAAAAATGTACATGGTGTTCTATTTGAAAAAAATAAGTTTTGCAACATTCAAAATTCTTGGATATGTCACTAATTTTTAAACACCCTGTATAATGTCACTGATTTTTTTTTCTACGTTTTGGTAAAACAATGTTAGTACTTGTAGATTTCAAAGTCGGAGATTTTTGACACTTAAATCAAGTGAGAATTAATCAATTACATACAACAATGTAAATGTCAAAATTTTAACAAAAATCGTAATATCTTAGAAACAGTTGAAGATAGGTATAAGATACCCTAATGGTAATCGTCATAGAATTTTGTGGTAAATTCAAAAATATAATAATATATAGGGTGTTCCATTTAAAATAACAAAGTTCGTGGCGACTTCCGGTTAACCTGAAGTGCAAAAAAGGTGAAAATATTTTAGAAAGAAAGTAAGTGCCAAATTGTTGCAAACCCGAATTTTTTAAAACTGAGGAATTTCGTTAAGCCGGAAAACTTCTAACCAGCCAGTTCCGTGGAAAACCCTGTATATATTATGTATTTTGCGTTAAAATATACTCATTAATAATAGTGTGTGTATATGGTTTTGATCCAGTTAACACAACATATAAAACTATTTGATGAACTGATGCGCATTATTTTCTTCTACATTACGTTAATTACTGTGCAATACTTGTGCATTATTATGCAGTATATGTAAATTACTATATAGTGTATATATATTACTATATAGTACCTGCAATATTAGCCATTATATACACATTACTATACAGTATCTGCGCATTACACTGCAGTACGGAAAAAAATATAGTTTATACAGTACTGGTACAAAATTTTACCAGGTGAGACACCCCTCGGCTAAGTTATATTTCATAAATTGTAGAAACATGGCACCGTTTAAGAAACCATCAAAAAAGTATGGCGCTATCACATGTTTTACTATTCCGCCCTACACATTAACAGACCATCGATGTTGACGATTTAGGGTTCTCAAGAAATTGGGATTCTCGTCACTGTAATAATGAAAATTATGCCTATTAACTAATCCGTTGTTATGAAAAGTTAACTCATCCGAAAATAACACATAATCGAGAAAATTTTCGTCATCTCCTAACGTTTCTAGAACCCATAAACAAAATTCAAGCCGCCGATCATAATCTACTTCCAAAAGTTCTCGATGCAATTGTATGTGGTATGAGTAAAATTTGTTCATCTATATATAATTCGCCTGATGCTCCCTCTGCTTATCCCTGTAGCTTCATTTATTTTTTGCTGACTTGTATGCGGATTTTCAGCAAGAGATCCGATAACTAAAATATTATTCCCTTCATTTCCGGCAATCGGTTTTTGTCGTTCTGTTTTCTTATAAGCCACACTTCTTGCACTTCGGAAAACTTGCAGCAAATTTTCTAAATGCTTACCGGGATGACGTCTGTTAGGATATTTTTGCGCATAAATTCTTGATGCTAGCAATTTTCTTTACACTCTCAAATTATTAAAATCATATCAATCCTTTCTGCTCGAGGGTAATTTCTCATTGTAAATAATTAAAATGTTTTTTAAACAATGACGAATAACAGTGATGCATACCGGACAAGTCCTGTTATATACTGTTAAATGCTTTTTGTGTATAATGAATAATAGCGAAAATTTTGTCTGAGCCTACTTTTTAAAAAAGAATGGATAGGAATTAATATTTGAAATAGAAAATTCTAAATTACTAAGAAAGTATAAGAAAGTATAGGAAGCATTAATACAATCTTAAAGACCGTTAAAATTAGAATCTAAATAAAGTAATAAATACAGGCTGTTCCATTTAAAATAAGAAAGTTACTTGCCTTTAAAGAGAGCGAAAATTAAAAGTATGTTTTTGTTCACCCTGTATAATTTTTTGCATTACTTTTATTTTATTATATACTCTAATACTTTAGTTAAAAAATAAATACAGTTTAAAATGTCTAGCTTAAATATGCATAACAAGCATGCCTCTTCAATTTTAGTCTACATTTTGAAGAATAGTTAATTATCTCGTAAACGAGTTGAGTTAGGTATAAGAAACCCAATACTAACTTGCCTTTATTAGCTTGTACTATCAAAATATGCCATGATACACAGGCGTTCTATTTAATTTTTCACAACTTTGGTGTGTAACTTTTCTTTAAGTCAGCCTGTATAATTCAATATAATTTTGAAATGTGGTCTTCTGAACCTGTATAACCCTTAACAAACAAAAAATTGAAACTATGTTACCATTATTCGTATATAAACCGACGCGAATGTGGTGGTCCATCCTGTATGTATGTATTTAACCTGTTTGATGTTACGTAGAGGTATTTTTTTTAAGAAACATATCACTAGGATTTTAAAATTATATTACTTGTTAGCGATGCTTTGATAGTTACTTAGTTCGATTTATGTTTGCGAGTATTACTTTAGCAACAGACAATACAGGTATTTCTACAAGTTTCAAATTTCTTTTTTAAATTGTTTGGTTGATTTATCTTCAAAATTGACCTTCAAATATTTGTCTGTAGTTTCTTGTTTTATTATTCTTTTGGGTTTAAGGTCGGGTAGATTCAGTAAAAAAAAAATAATTTTAATTTGCATTTTATTTTTGTATTTCTCCTACGATCGCTTCGTTATATTTTGTAATAAGTTTTTCAAGCTGTTAGTGTTTAAAATATCTGTAAAAACAATAACATCAATGATTACTTATTAAACTTATTTCTCTCTATCTATAATTCTTTTTTTTAATACAATACCCCCAATATTGTTGCATTTTTAAAAGCGCCAATAAATTAAAAAAAAAATAAAATGTGACATGCTTTAACGCGAAACTCATTAATTTCCAAGATTTTCTAAAAAAAAAATGTCGTTTGCACTGTTTGAGAAAAGCGATTGTAATTTGATTACCACTTAGACTTAGACAAGTGAATCAAAATTTTAAATATCTTAGTACGGTCCTACTTATACCTGCAGGTGAGTTTATAGTTATATGTTAACATACTGGGTGTTCGTCACTAAAGCGCAAAATCAGTCAACTCCAAATGGCTATATCTTACTTTTTTTCAAATAGAACATCCTATATATGTTTACATCATTGAATTCCTATTAACAAGTGCTTTGATTTTCATTAAATATACTCTATGTCTATCTCTTTTACTTTTCGAGTTATTATAGTTTTCATTAATTTTTCATTATTGCGATCGTATTTGTAATCTTTGTAGACGATAACTGTAAAAATGAAAATAAATATTTAATATAAAATCCCAAAAAAAAAACATCGAAAAATAAACAAATCAATATAAGTAAACATGCAAATAAACCGTGCCAAATACATAAAAAAATAATTAGAACATCGGATTTTCAATATAACCGCCATTTTGTCTAACACACATTTGCAGTCAGATGTATTTAAATTTAGCAGAATTAACTATACATTGTGCGCAGAATGAGGTGGTGCTCCATCATGTTCAAACCACATTTATATCAATAGGCACATGATCCACCAGCTCTTTAAATTAATTGCCAAGAAAGTGTAGATAATAATGTGCTCTTGTAAGATTACCATAAAAAAAAAGTATGACCCTACAAGTTTGTTTCGAATGATACCTCCCCATATGTTAACAGATCACTGCTACTGTTGATCTACTGTCCTGATAGCATGCGGATTAACTGTGTCATAATAATGAAAATTATGGCGGTTAACGTAATAATTCTTCTGGAATTCTTCATCAGCAAATTAACGAAGAATCTTACTTCTCCTAGCTGTTTTTCTAGCTCCTATTAACAAAACATCAACCTTCGATTGAAATCACATTGATCTAGTTCTTGAACTAACTGATAATGGTAAGGATAAAATTTATTTTGTTTAAATGGGATGAAATTTCTGTTGATTTTAGGTTACACTTCTAAATTGTAACCTAAATCTAAACAATTGACAAATGATCCGTATTTTGCTGGTTTATCGGTTAACTGCTATTTATTTCGGAATTCTATGATAACCATAATCAAATAACAATTTAATTTAACAAATACGCCTGCTTATAACAACATATATCGCGAAAATGCCTGGTTAAAATTTACCCCTGTGTTAAACGACCTGAAAGTGTCGCGACAAAATTTCTTAGGAAAATTCTCATCAAAATTTTCGGGTCATTTTTGTTATGATTTATGTAAGATTCTCGTATGTGAAAACGGCGCTAAGAATGAACTATCAACTTATAAATGGTACAACGCTCACAGAAGCATGACCAACCACAGCGATGCTTGGAATCACGTTACCATAAATCACCAATTAGCATCGGCACGCGGTATTGGCTACAATCGCCAGGCATATTCCTGATGTTGACGTATATCCATATAGACGTGTTGTGCCTTGTTTAGAAGGTAAGGGTTGAATATTTATTTTGTAGGGTAGGTAGATAATGTTTGCTTGCAATATCTGTGGTGTAGTAACAAAATCAATTTAACAGATATAATCTGCACCTAAATACATCGCAATGCCCAAGGTGTTATGTTCTATTGCCATTACGCTGACTAATCTAGTGTTTATCTAATGAAATACAATAGATTAAAATGCCATATATTTAGGTACCACACAAATGTTAATAGAAGTCAAGATATACAAAGTATTACAGAGTTTCAAAGTGATGATAGAAAATAATTTGCCAAGCACATTATTTATAATCATGTTAGGTTAGGTATTCAGATACAATGTCCGTTTTATAACCAATGTAAAAAAGATATAATTTTCTTAAATCTTAATAGTATTGGGGTGTTGGGTATATTTTAAAACAAAATTTAAAAACGCTATTAAACAAATTATTTTGTATGGTGATAAAAAATACAATGCAATTAGAATATTGGTATTGTGGGTACTGGCAAACTAGAATTTGCAGAATTAGTTTCTATATTAATAGTTTATTGATGTTTTGCACTAAATACTTTTATTTAATCTCTTTAATTTCTAACATTTCATACCTATTAATAACAGTTAGCCTAGAGGTATTTTTTTCTCTGAGATTTTAAGAGTGGCTGGTATTGAATTAATTTCTTGCAATTAACAGTAGTAGTAAGAAAGAGTGATTAGATCCGAAAAGTTACAATTAAAACGTCGAGCCCAGCTTCAGATACAAACTAGGTATTCTCGAGTTGCAATCCTACTCATCAATTTAAAATATCAATTACTATTATATACAGGGTGCAGCAACAATCTGTGATCGGTGAGTTACGATATACCTTTTAACTTAATTTGGACATGTTTTAAGTAAAAGTTATTTGAAAAAGCACGAACTATTACCTAAAATTATTTTGATGTACACAGGGTGTTTAGTTTTTTTGGTACGCTATGTTAGTTTTTTTTTTATTTTAAATGGAACACATTATATGTCGTTGCATTTTTTTATTCTTGAGGACAATATAAAATGAATTTGTATAACACACCATATGGTTTAAATTAATGGTTTTCGAAATAATTAGTATTAAAGTAAAGAAAAAAATGCATTAGCAATAATTTCTTAAAAAATGTATATTTCCTGCATTCGTTATTATTTTGTAATAATTCTTTGATATGATTGTGATAACATTTTAAGATGTTCAGTCAACACGAAAAAAATCTTCATTTTATAATACTGGCTGTTCACGTAATTCGAACAAAAAGGGGATTTAGATAGGTACTACTTAAGAAAGAAAAAAATATATACAAACCGGAATCCTAATGTTGAGTATATTAATTTTAATTATTTGCTTTTATTTCACTGTAACACTGAAAAATTAGATAGTCAACATAAAACATACGGCCGCGACATACGTTCAAAACATTTGTAATTTTACATATCACCAATTTAAAAGGTGTTTTTAAATTCATATTAGGTTTGTAAAGTTACATATTGAAGATTACATTCCATACATGATTTTACATAGTAGCAAGCTGCAACACAAGTTGAATTTCACATTGGGTTTGTAAATGCACGCGTGATGGACGCTCACGAATTTACATAGTATAAAAATACAATGCGTTTCGAAATTTGTATTAGGGTTGTGATTTTACATAGCAGCTGGTCTACAATAAAGATTGTATTTTTCATTTAACTTGCAACATTAATATTGCTTGTATACTTACATATATGTTTATAGTCACGAATTGCCATATATTTATTTATACTTATGTAATTTTACAAAAGGCTATTTTCAATGGCGGTGGCGGTTTATTCAAATACATTAATACATTACAAATCTATATGCTTGTTCAAAAAAAAAAACTTCGCCTTATTTAAAGACAAATTATCGTTGAATTTACTACTTTTTTCTTTTTTTTTGTTGATTCAATGCATGTACTATACAAGACAAAAATCTTGCATCAGATTTAGAGAAGGATATAAATAAAGAGAGAAATGTGTAGACCATCTATGAACTGTGCTAGCGTAATATAACAAACACGTGTTGTCTAAACGGCGCACAGTGGTCCAGAAACGCGCTTTTGCGGAAATAGAAGATTTGATAGAATTGGAATTTTTTAATAATTTTTTCAGGATAATGAGATTAAATATAGGCGATTTGAATTGCATAAAGGAAAAAAAAGATCAAGCATAAAATCATGACGTAATTATTGGCGGAAATATATAAATTATTCAAATAGTATTAGGTATTGAAGTTTCTATTCATTAATGTTTTTTTTTCAACTATTTTAGTTAAATATACATATGTATAATAATATTAACAATAATAATAGCAATGATAATAATACAAAACGGGAAAATATTCAGAAAATGAGAAAATATTCGGAAGAATTATTATAACCGCTTGCCATGCTTAAAAATGTTTTAACATTATTATAAACAAACAGAAATGGTTAAATATTTTTTAATAATACACAACTGAACTAATTACTAATAGTAGAGAAATTTCCTGTGAAGTTCTAAGTGCAATGAAATTAGTGAAGATATTTGAATATATATGTACAAAGCTTTAGCCGCCGCTATATAACATAATAATTAAAACACAGACTCTACAGTAAAAAAAAAACAATATAAGAAACCAGAATTCCACATACAACACTTACTAAGATTGTACCTAATTGATATAGAGAGTAATACGAGAATATGATTTGTAATTAACTTTTGAGTTTGAAGTTTATTTAGCGGTGTCTACTCTTTGCAAAAATATTATTATTACCATATAACTTTTAAATGGTTCATGATGATTGTGTGTGAAATAAGTGATACTGAATAAGAGAATATGGTTTAAGTCAGAAAGTATGTAGTCCAAAATAAGAGGAACTGCTATTGTGTCCCAAGAGTACTACATTCGCTCATCATTGTTAAACAAATAGCCGTTAAGATCATTATAAAGGAAAACAAAGCATATGTGCATACAAGTATGTGTATATTATTCGTGTGTGTATGTAAGTATATGTGTATATAGCATATTTAGAATGTATCAATTTAATTTTTTTAGGTACCTCAGAACACATAAATGTTATTGTAATTAAGCAAAGATTTTTAAAAATTAAAACAAATCTGATAGGATTCACATACCTACATTAGTGCAGTAATTAAATTAATGATTGTGTATATGAAAAACAAGAAAAATGGCAAAAGCACTTTAAGCAGTTTAAAAAACCCTGAAAAGCATACATATTCAAACATTTTAAAAATAATAGCACAATACCAGACCAACTGGATATGCATATGTATATCCATAGAGAGTAATTTGAAGGTATAATCTATAATCATTTCGAAGTAAATCTTTAGCGTCATCGTGAAATTCAAAATTTTTTTAGGAGGCAAACGTCTCACATTTGAAATAAGCGGATCGGATGTTAGCAGCAGCATATGCATAATGTCCTCATTTGTTGCTTTACGAGAAAATTTTCGCGAATGGTGGGCTCTATACATTTTATAATTTTTATTTTGGGCTTCATGTGCTTCCTCTGACAATAATCCTACAGGTAAAGCAGCTCTGTCTATTATATCTTTGCCATGAATTAAAACTTTATGCACGGTTACAGGCATATAATACCAATTATACCTAGTTACATATAATTCTGCAGTGTCACGCGCGTACTTTTTAAATTTATCGGAATCAATTACTCTACTACTTGTTATTACTTGCAAAATTACGCTAAATTTTTCAATTAGTTCTACATCAATCCCTGTTATATCTGCAGTCATTTGAGGATTTTGAAAAAATCTTCTAGCGGTATTGCCATCGTTGTTGGTTCCTGAACCTTGCTGCACGAAATCTAGTTTAATCCCCATTTTCTTCTTAAAATCGTCTTGGATCATTTTCTAAAAGCTATAAAAATTAAAAATCAATAGACCAAGATACCTATATACAAGTACACACATATACTCACATTCAAATTGACATAAACAAACATAAATATAAACGTAGCTATGGATATATCGAGATACATTGTCGACTGCATAATACAATGGCGAATGCTAACTTTATTAGACATGCTCGCAATTAAATGTGATTTTCTCGAAGAGGAGCAAAAAGAAGCAGCTGATTCTTTTTGGACATTGTACTAGAGGCATTAGAGATCATGTACATGTAAAAATCTGCTTGTCGATAATTGCCGATGACCACTAAAAGTCCACCTGAACTTTTTTTCATGTATAAATGTAGTATTTAGAAAACTGTTGATAAAATCAAGCATTTTACAAATTAAATCATTTGTTTTAGCAGTCACATAAACTATAAGGACCATAGAACATACTCCAGAAATTATTTTCAATTTAGATAACTTATTAAAATAAAGCATTATTAATTCTAACAAAAATATGCGGTCATTTCAGGATTTTTACTTATGCCAACTTTGAGCGGGGATATTGCATAGTTTATTACGAATAAATATTGCAAAATAGCATTTTTTATTAAGTTTGAACATTTAACTAAGTATTTACGGCAAATATATCATTAGATTTCATACTTGTCAAACGTGATTTTTTGCCGACCCTGGATCACTGTGCGGCGTGCCTTTGATATTAAGAAAATAGCAAATAAAATAAAATCGTGGGGCAGAAGAAACCGTTCACAGAAATACATATTCACCTTATTTGAGTGTTTTTTTTTAATAATATTATTTTATGAATCCATTTTTTACTAAATATATAAATTAAATACATAAATTTTTGTTATATTTAGTTAAATAATACAACACTTGTAATACAAAAAAAAAAACGTTAAAGAAACATAATCTAACCTTAGGAAGTAAGTTGGGGATATTATTTTTTTAATAAAAAATATGATATGTGATTAAAGAAATGATGATACTTTGATTTTGTAGGCATGATTGTATAATGATTTAATAGTTTACTGAAATTTCGACTTGCCATAATTATATCGCAAAACGTTTCCATTTGATGATGTCAGTGTGAAGTATTAATGAAATTCTAATATTACAATAATAATATTAATACAAGCAATTGAAAGAAGACTGTATTAAGGTTGAAACGTTTTGCTAAGTTTTAATTATTTCAAGCCAACATTCCACTAAATTGCATTGATGAAACCTCTCCTTGCCATCTCCTGCGACGATGCGAATGCATTTGTTCATTTGCGCACATTTGCGTACTTTAGGAAGTTCAAAGAAATATTAACCTAATTCTTATGAAATAGGTACTGAGTTAGCTTTTCTTTTACTTTTATCTTTAAAATAGGAGTCTAATTAATTATTGCAATGAATTGAAAGCAACAACTTTTTGCCGACAAGCCAAAATGATTGTAGAAACCTAGTTTAAACAACAGTGACGATCAGAATCCTGTTATAAAAAACACACATGTGGAACAACGGTAAATTTTGAGTGTTAAAAATTATTTTTTTCGCGCAAACTCATACGTTTTGCTTTGAGAAAATAACATGAAGAAAGCTAACATCAATTACAAAAGAATTTGTAATAAAAGATTCAGGGTTTTTAGAATTACGCATAAACAAATTCATCACATTCTTTGTGTGAGTATAAGAGCATTTTATATAATATATTTTATTTAATAAATACAATAATAACCACTTCTTTAATAATTTATTTATTTACTCTGATATTGAATGTATAAAACATAAAATATATTATTGGAAAGTATAATAATGCTAAAACTTTAAAACCCGCCAACATATTCTCTGAAAAAACATACTTTTGTGTTTAACGTTCAATAAATAAAAATATGTATAAATTTCTAAAGTATGTACCCGTCTATTCAAAAGGTTTTCTGCTGTCTGGGTATTTCTTCCGTTATTTTATTTGCTATTTTCTTATCATCAAAGGCACGCGCCGCCGCGTGCCATCAAGACAACACGTTCGCAAAGTTCATGGATGGTCTATACCTTTCTCTCTCTATTTATATCCCGCTCTAAATCTGATGCAAGACTTTTGTCTTATATAGTACACTTCTCGCAGGGAAAAATCGGGACACTAGCAATCCAGAATTTTAAAATTACTCGAATGTAAATGCAGTTTTCCGAGAATATATTCGCTTATCAAAGCCATAAATAACTTATTTAGGTGTATTATTGCCATCAAAGGTAAAGATTAAAATTTTTAAACAGAAATATAAATGCATCCAGAGAAGAAGGTTTATACATAAAATAAACACATTGGAGTGTCCGTGGCGGTTTCCTTCAGAAATACCGAATACGAAAATACTCATGCAAAAAAAAAATACATAACAACAAAAACGCCTCTTGAATAGACGGCTTCATTTAGAAATATATATGTATTTAACTTGTTTGTTACCTAGAAATAATTTATTTTTAAGAAAACATAGTCATTTAGGATTTTAAATATTACTTGTAAGTGCTGCTTCGATATTAGTTACTTAGATCGATTTATGATCGCTAGTATTACTTTAGCAATAGACAGTATATCAATTAGCCTCCTTTGATTTATTGATTACACTATTATTGACGTATTAATTATTATTGTTGTTTAGTATTCTCAAATATTGTGTTACTATAAGCTAGGAGTATGCATGGAATGATATAATTTTTATCGGTGTAATGAATGTATCGAGTCATTTGCAATTAGTTTACATGGGGGGTCCCTGTTCCTGAACTCAAACGTGTTTGAGATATTTGCAATTTTGTTGATGTTAAGCGAAATTAAATAGCTGATGAGGTATCAGATATTTAGTGGTTCTACTAATGTCGATATAAGTACAAAGACGTAGTCTAAGTCTAAAATGTGTTATGGCAATAATGACCAAATCATATACAGGTGTTCGAAAACGCATCTCCAATGTGGACACTTTTAAACCAACAAAACTTTTTTATTTCAAATGGATCATGGTATTTTTTACTAAAGCATTGAATCCAGCGTAAAATTCAACATTAGTTGACATTAGGGTTTGGTATACCTATTTTTGATAGTTTTTGAGATATTAGCATTTATTGTCTAAAATATGACTAATTTCCAAGTTTCGATTAAATAAAATATTTTTTCCTTAAAACACTCTGTATATTCTTTTTAAGAATGATGAGTTATCTCTTTTTGCATTGTTTGGTTTCAATACCTGAGATATTTATCATTGGAAGTTTTCCAATTATTATCAAATTTTATGTAATTATAAAATGCTAATAAGCTATAATTATTATGCGACAGCAAATTACATGTTAATATTTTTACCTGTTTATTAAATACATCGAAAATAGGTCAAATTAAAAAAAAAAATTAAGAAACTATTATTCTGAAAGAACATTTATATTTGACATTTTCGAAGACTTTTAATAGTTTGTTCCTGATTTATGTTACGTGTCTGTATCGCTTAATACCTAGTTTAATACAAAAAGCCAAGAGGCTGTATTGTTTTCGGAGACTCCATGTCAGATGGCTCCCCTACAAAGAAAATACCTGGTCTAGTAAGTGAACAATATTTGAAATATTATGGGTGTATTTAGAATATTTGCTTGAATTTCCCTTTGTGTTATTTTTTGAGGTTTTATTCATTGCAAATAAGTGTAGGTACCTAATCATTGTTACATTCTTCATGAATGTAGAATAAGTCTAAAATGTTATTTGTATATCTAACTTTCAATCTTTTTCTTATTTCTTTCGATTTACAATATTTTACTTGTTAGAAGAGAATGTGTGTTGTTGTCAATACTGTATAGGCAATTGTACAGGGAGAAAAAAGTTTATACATAGAATAAACATAATTGGGGTTCCGGTGACGTCGTTTTCTTTAGAAATACCTAACATGGAAATGCTTTTGCAAAAAAAATCATAACAACAAAAAGGCCTCTTGAATAGACGGCTTCATTTAGAAATACATACAGGGTGGGCCACCACATTCGCGTCGGTTTATATACGAAAAGTGGTAACATATTTTGTTTTATATTGTTTTTGTTAAGGGTTATACGGGTTCAGATGGACCATATTTAAAAATTATTTTGAAGTATACAGGGTGACTCAAAGAAAAGTTACACACCAAAGTTGTGAAAAATTAAATGGACATCCCGTATATTATGGCATATTTTGATAGTACAGACTAAGTAAAGGCAAGTTAGTATTAGGTTTCTTATACCTATCTTAACTCGTTTACAAGATCATTAATTATTCTTCAAAATGTAGACCAAAATTTAAGAGGCATGCTTGTCATGCATATTTAAGCTAGATATTTTAAACTGTATTTATTTTTTAACTAAAGCATTAGACTTGATAATAAAATAAAATTAATGCAAAAAAATACAGGGTAAACAAAAGCATGCTTTTAATTTTCGCTATCTTTAAAGGCAAGTAGCTTTCTTATTTTAAATGGAACATCCTGTATTTATTACCGTATTTAGATTCTAATTTTAACCGCCTTTAAGATCGTATTAATGCTTACTATACCTATCTCTTATAGTTTCTTAGTAATCTAGAATTTCCTTTTTTAAATATTAATTCCTATCCAATCTTTTTTAGTAAGTAGGCTCAGACAAAATTTTCTCTATTATTCATTATACACAAAAAACATTTAACAGTAACAGGACTTGTCTGGTATGCATCACTGTTATTCGTTATTGTTTAAAAAGTATTTTAATTATTTACAATGACATGCTTTAACGCGAAACTCATTAATTTCCAAAATTTTCTAAAAAAAATTTCGTTTGCACTGTTTGAGAAAAGCGATTGTAATTTAATTACCACTTAGACTAATTGAATCAAATTTGTAAATATCTTAGTACGGTCCTACTCATACCTCTGCATGTGTGTTTATAGTTATAGGTTAATATACTGAGTGTTCGTCACTAAAGTGCAAACTAAGTCAACTCCAAATGGCTATATGTTACTCTTTTTTTCAAATAGAACACCCGGTATATGTTTCCATCATTTTTTCCTATTAACAAGTGTTTTGATTTTCATTAAGTATACTCTATGTTTATCTCTTTTACTTTTCGAGTTATTACAGTTTTAATTATTCTTTTATTATTGCGATCGTATTTGTAATCTTTGTAGGCGATAACTGTAAAAATAAAAGCCAGAAAATAAATATTTAATATAAAATCATAAAAAACATGGAAAAATAAACAAATCAATATAAGTAAACATTCAAATAAACCGTGCCAAATACATAAAAAAATAATTAGAACATCGGATTTTCAATATAACCGCCATTTTGTCTAACACACATTTGCAGTCAGATGTATTTAAATTTAGCAGAAAGTGTAGATAATAATGTGCTCTTGTAAGATTACCATAAAAAAAAGTATGACCCTACAAGTTTGTTTCGAATGACACCTCCCCATATGTTAACAGATCACTGCTACTGTTGATCTACTGTCCTGATAGCATGCGGATTAACTGTGTCATAAAATAAAAATTATGGCGGTTAACGTAATAATTCTTCTGGAATTCTTCACAGCAATTAACGAAGAATCTTACTTCTCCTAGCTGTTTTTCTAGCTCCTATTAACAAAACATCAACCTTCGATTGAGATCACATTGATCTAGTTCTTGAACTAACTGATAATGGTAAGGATAAAATTTATTTTTGTTTAAAATGGGATGAAATTTCTGTTGATTTTAGGTTACACTTCTAAATTGTAACCTAAATCTAAACAATTGACAAATGATCCGTATTTTGCTGGTTTATCGTTAACTGCTATTTATTTCGGAATTCTATGATAACCATAATCAAATAACATTTAATTTAACAAATACGCCTGCTTATAACAACATATATCGCGAAAATGCCTGGTTAAAATTTACCCCTGTGTTAAACGACCTGAAAGTGTCGCGACAAAATTTCTTAGGAAAATTCTCATCAAAATTTTCGGGTAATTTTGTTATGATTTATGTAAAAATTCTCGTATGTGTAAAACCGCGCTAAGAATGAACTATCAACTTATAAATGGTACAACGCTCACAGAAACATGGCCAACCACAGCGATGCTTGGAATCACGTTACCATAAATCACCAATTAGCATCGGCACGCGGTATTGGCTACAATCGCCAGGCATATTCCTGATGTTGACGTATATCCATATAGACGTGTTGTGTCTTGTTTAGAAGGTAAGGGTTGAATATTTATTTTGTAGGGTAGGTAGATAATGTTTGCTTGCAATATCTGTGGTGTAGTAACAAAATCAATTTAACAGATATAATCTGCACCTAAAATACCATCGCAATGCCCAAGGTGTTATGTTCTATTGCCATTACGCTGACTAATCTAGTGTTTATCTAATGAAATACAATAGATTAAAATGCCATATATTTAGGTAGCACACAAATGTTAATAGAAGTCAAGATATACAAAGTATTACAGAGTTTCAAAGTGATGATAGAAAATAATTTGCCAAGCACATTATTTATAATCATGTTAGGTTAGGTATTCAAATACAATGTCCGTTTTATAACCAATGTAAAAAAGATGTAATTTTCTTAAATCTTAATAGTATTGGGGTGTTGGGTATAGTTTAAAACAAAATTTAAAAACACTATTAAACAAATTATTTTGTATGGTGATAAAAAATACAATGCAATTAGAATATTGGTATTTGTAGGTACTGGCAAACTAGAATTTGCAGAATTAGTTTCTATATTAATAGTTTATTGATGTTTTGCACTAAATACTTTTATTTAATCTCTTTAATTCTCTTCATATAAATTCACAGTTAGCCTAGAGGTATTTTTTTCTCTGAGATTTTAAGAGTGGCTGGTATTGAATTAATTTCTTTCAATTAACAGTAATAGTAAGAAAGAGTGATTAGATCCGAAAAGTTACAATTAAAACGTCGAGCCCAGCTTCAGATACAAACTAGGTATTCTCGAGTTGCAATCCTACTCATCAATTACTGTTATATACAGGGTGCAGCAACAGTCTGTAATCGGTCAGTTACGATATACCTTTTAACTTAATTTAAACATGTTTTAAGTAAAAGTTATTTGGAAAAGCACGAACTATTACCTAAAATTATTTTGATGTACACAGGCTGTTTAGTTTTTTTGGTACGCTATGTTAGTTTTTTTTTATTTTAAATGGAACACATTATATGTCGTTGCATTTTTTTATTCTTGAGGACAATATAAAGTGAATTTGTATAACACACCATATGGTTTAAATTAAAGGTTTTCGAAATAATCAGTATTAAAGTAAAGAAAAAATGCATTTGCAATAATTTCTTAAAAAATGTATATTTCCTGCGTTCGATATTATTTTGCAATAATTCTTTGATATTATTGTGACAATATTTTAAGGTGTTCAGCCAATAGGAAAAAATCTTCATTTTATAATACTGGCTGTTACAGTTTCACGTAATTCGAACAAAAAGGGGGTTTGGATAGGTAGTACCAAATATAATACTAGTATACATATGGTCAAAGACGTATAGTTCCGCTGGCGTACTATAGAGCGGCGCCACTCTAGCCACTTCGCGGGGTCAGTTAAAAAGCGGCTAGGCAAGGCACGTACGAAAATAAGCAGTGGACCAAGCGAACTATGTACTTGATATGGAAGCACTTGAGTATTACAGCTGTGGATAATTCAGAAATCTATTCCTATTGGCAAAATTCAAATTTTCCACCATAATTTTGAGCAATTTAAAACATTCAAGTCTGAATTACCAACGATTTTGTATTACAATACAATCTTGACCACCGTAACTATAAATAAATCGCGACAAAATATGAATTCTACCCCTTGGCATATAAATAAGTGGATGGTCTGAGGATCGGATGCTAGGTGTTAGTTCTGCGGTTTATATTTAACCAAGTTATTTTACAGAACGAATGTATGTTTGGAGAGTTGTTCTTTATGAATCCACCTGTTATATTTTATCGCTATTTAATTAACATACTAAACAGAGATACATTATAATCGATGATTTTTATTGATGATTTATAAAAATTCCAATTTTATTATTTATTATAAAAAGTCTGCATTTGCACTTGGTTGCATACCTATAAATTTTCTAGTATTATGTTCTCATTTCCAAAAGCAATCTGAGATTTCCTAAAACAGCGAACGAAAAAAAAAATAAAATCTTTCCTAGAAATAAATGCGGGAAATTTGAATTCTGTGAATTCTCTCCTTTTTCTATTTTTAATCATTTTAAATACAATATATAGTTTTGACAGTTCTAACCATTATAACATACTGCTGTGAACTGATGGTCCAAGCATAAAATTTAAGAGAAATTAATAAATGACAAAATTAATTTAGCTAGCTCAGCAAAAATGAATTCAAAAGGGTGCCAGAGATACTTAAATCTCAAGGTAGCTTCTAAAAAAAATTAAAGTGGGCGATTGTAAAATAGACTTTCTTTTAAATCCCCAAAATAGAACTGGCAAAACCAAAAATAAAGAATAGTGATTTTAAAATGATATTTACAATCATTAAGTTTATTTTTAAAAAAAAAGAAAAAAAAACATTTAATTACAATAATGATGATGCAGAAATGAACCATGAATTTAAGATTCTGGACAAACAAAAACTGCAAGAATTTAATATGACAAAGGACGATTTAAAATCCTTTAACAAACAAAATGGAAGTTCGTTCTAGAAGGAATTCATAAAAAAAATCATCCACCGCGGTCATGAAATCTAAACTATAATTTACACGTGGAGAAATAGATACAATTTACATTGAAATTTAAAATTTAATAGCACAAAGCTTCACTTCACCTTCCCCGAGGTGATTAACAAAAATACAAAACAATTAATAAGAAAACGGATAATTTAACACACTTTCGCGGAATCCTCTAGAACGTTTTTACAATAATTACTGATCTAACATCCAAAATGTGTACACAATTAAACAATACAGCAATAATTAATTAGGAGTTCCTTGAAAGCTAATCAATCAAATAACCGAACAACAATTTAAAAATAAAAATGAATTTTACCTCAACGGCAATAAAAAAAAATAAAACAACATTACTTACGGGCAACTTTCAACGAACTGCTTGCCCTTTTCAAGGCCTCCCGTATATATATAAAATATACAACTCGTGCGTTCAACACACAGCGCAACGCAAAGAAAAACTCTAACAAATATACTATACAATACTAGTACACGCAAATTGTACAAATAAATGATTTTAAATATATACAACTGGCCAAAAGAAATGAAACAAACAATTAAATAAATATTCTTAATAAAACTTAGAACAGCGGAAACTCTATCATTGTTTTGACAAGGCTGATTAGGAATAAATAAAAATACACATGTGAATTTCCGAAACCCGGGGTGCCATTCCATAGCAATACGTACAATAATATAATGTCCAACAATTATATTTTCTATATTGATTCTACAAACAACGAAACAGAAAAAGTTCAAGCGCGACAAAAGCTTATGTCTGATGCTAGCGTACTTACTTATACTTGTATACTTTGATAAAAACAAAATTGAGGAAAATACCTTAAAAGTGCAACCAGATAATAATAATGTTGCATATTTTTTTTGTAAAGACCCCCTCCCAGTAACCAAATTTAAATTTCGCGCAGTTATTTAAGTAACTTCAACATTAAGTATGAAGTTACTACGATTTGTATTACTTATGGTTATTTGAATACCTTTAAGTTGAAGTTACGAAATATTTTTGGGAAAGATTTGAATTTGTTTACTGGGCTGCAATTGAAACTTGTACTGTAATGTTTTAAGTTACATTTTAAGCAAAATTATCATTTTATCTCTTTTACTTTTCGAATTATTACAGTTTTATTATTCCTTTATTATTGCGATCATATTTGTAATCTTTGTAGGCGATAACTGTAAAAATGAAAGCCAGAAAATAAATATTTAATATAAAATCACAAAAAACATCGAAAAATAAACAAATCAATATAAGTAAACATGCAAAAACCGTCCAAATACATAAAAAATAATTAGAACATCGGATTTTCAATATAACCGCCATTTTGTCTAACACACATTTGCAGTCAGATGTATTTAAATTTAGCAGAATTAACTATACATTGTGCGCAGAATGAGGTGGTGCTCCATCATGTTCAAACCACATTTATATCAATAGGCACATGATCCACCAGCTCTTTAAATTAATTGCCAGAAAGTGTAGATAATAATGTGCTCTTGTAAGATTACCATAAAAAAAAGTATGACCCTACAAGTTTGTTTCGAATGATACCTCCCCATATGTTAACAGATCACTGCTACTGTTGATCTACTGTCCTGATAGCATGCGGATTAACTGTGTCAATAATAATGAAATTATGGCGGTTAACGTAATAATTCTTCTGGAATTCTTCATCAGCAAATTAACGAAGAATCTTACTTCTCCTAGCTGTTTTTCTAGCTCCTATTAACAAAACATCAACCTTCGATTGAAATCACATTGATCTAGTTCTTGAACTAACTGATAATGGTAAGGATAAAATTTATTTTTGTTTAAAATGGGATGAAATTTCTGTTGATTTTAGGTTACACTTCTAAATTGTAACCTAAATCTAAACAATTGACAAATGATCCGTATTTTGCTGGTTTATCGGTTAACTGCTATTTATTTCGGAATTTTATGATAACCATAATCAAATAACAATTTAATTTAACAAATACGCCTGCTTATAACAACATATATCGCGAAAATGCCTGGTTAAAATTTACCCCTGTGTTAAACGACCTGAAAGTGTCGCGACAAAATTTCTTAGGAAAATTCTCATCAAAATTTTCGGGGTAATTTTTGTTATGATTTATGTAAAAATTCTCGTATGTATAAAACCGCGCTAAGAATGAACTATCAACTTATAAATGGTACAACGCTCACAGAAACATGGCCAACCACAGCGATGCTTGGAATCACGTTACCATAAATCACCAATTAGCATCGGCACGCGGTATTGGCTACAATCGCCAGGCATATTCCTGATGTTGACGTATATCCATATAGACGTGTTGTGCCTTGTTTAGAAGGTAAGGGTTGAATATTTATTTTGTAGGGTAGGTAGATAATGTTTGCTTGCAATATCTGTGGTGTAGTAACAAAATCAATTTAACAGATATAATCTGCACCTAAAATACCATCGCAATGCCCAAGGTGTTATGTTCTATTGCCATTACGCTGACTAATCTAGTGTTTATCTAATGAAATACAATAGATTAAAATGTCATATATTTAGGTACCACACAAATGTTAATAGAAGTCAAGATATACAAAGTATTACAGAGTTTCAAAGTGATGATAGAAAATAATTTGCCAAGCACATTATTTATAATCATGTTAGGTTAGGTATTCAAATACAATGTCCGTTTTATAACCAATGTAAAAAAGATATAATTTTCTTAAATCTTAATAGTATTGGGGTGTTGGGTATAGTTTAAAACAAAATTTAAAAACGCTATTAAACAAATTATTTTGTATGGTGATAAAAAATATAATGCAATTAGAATATTGGTATTTGTAGGTACTGGCAAACCAGAATTTGCAGAATTAATTTCTATATTAATAGTTTATTGATGTTTTGCACTAAATACTTTTATTTAATCTCTTTAATTTCTAACATTTCATACCTATTAATAACAGTTAGCCTAGAGGTATTTTTTTCTCTGAAATTTTAAGAGTGGCTGGTATTGAATTAATTTCTTTCAATTAACAGTAGTAGTAAGAAAGAGTGATTAGATCCGAAAAGTTACAATTAAAACGTCGAGCCCAGCTTCAGATACAAACTAGGTATTCTCGAGTTGCAATCCTACTCATCAATTACTGTTATATACAGGGTGCAGCAACAATCTGTAATCGGTCAGTTACGATATACCTTTTAACTTAATTTAAACATGTTTTAAGTAAAAGTTATTTGGAAAAGCAACGAACTATTACCAAAATATTTTGATGTACACAGGGTGTTTAGTTTTTTTGGTACGCTATGTTAGTTTTTTTTTTATTTTAAATGGAACACATTATATGTCGTTGCATTTTTTTATTCTTGAGGACAATATAAAGTGAATTTGTATAACACACCACATGGTTTAAATTAAAGGTTTTCGAAATAATCAGTATTAAAGTAAAGAAAAAATGCATTTGCAATAATTTCTTAAAAAATGTATATTTCCTGCATTCGATATTATTTTGCAATAATTCTTTGATATCATTATGACAATATTTTAAGGTGTTCAGCCAATAGGAAAAAAATCTTCATTTTATAATACTGGCTGTTACAGTTTCACGTAATTCGAACAAAAAGGGGGGTTTGGATAGGTAGTACCAAATATAATACTAGTATACATATGGCCAAAGACGTATAGTTCCGCTGGCGTACTATAGAGCGGCGCCACTCTAGCCACTTCGCGGGGTCAGTTAAAAAGCGGCTAGGCAAGGGACGTACGAAAATAAGCAGTGGACCAAGCGAACTATGTACTTGATATGGAAGCACTTAGGTATTACAGCTGTGGATAATTCAGAAATCTATTCCTATTGGCAAAATTCAAATTTCCCACCAAAATTTTGAGCAATTTAAAACATTCAAGTCTGAATTACCAACGATTTTGTATTACAATACAATCTTGACCAGTAACTATAAATAATCGCGACAAATATGAATTCTACCCCTTGGCATATAAATAAGTGGATGGTCTGAGGATCGGATGCTAGGTGTTAGTTCTGCGGTTTATATTTAACCAAGTTATTTTACAGAACGAATGTATGTTTGGAGAGTTGTTCTTTATGAATCCACCTGTTATACTTTATCGCTATTTAATTAACATACTAAACAGAGATACATTATAATCGATGATTTTTATTGTTGATTTATAAAAATTCCAATTTTATGATTTATTATAAAAAGTCTGCATTTGCACTTGGTTGCATACCTATAAAATTTTCTAGTATTATGTCTCATTTCCAAAAGCAATCTGATATTTCCTAAAAGCAGCGAACGAAAAAAAAATAAAAATCTTTCCTAGAAATAAATGCGGGAAATTTGAATTCTGTGAATTCTCTCCCTTTTTTCTATTTTTTATCATTTTTTATTACAAATATATAGTTTGACAGTTCTAACCATTATAACATAGGTACAATAATATAATGTCCAACAATTATATTTTCTATATTGATTCTACAAACACGAAACAGAAAAAGTTCAAGCGCGACAAAAGCTTATGTCTGATGCTAGCGTACTTATACTTGTATACTTTGATAAAAACAAAATTGAGGAAAATACCTTAAAGTGCAACCAGATAATATAATGTTGCATATTTTTTGTAAAGACCCCTCCCAGTAAACCAAATTTAAATTTCGCGCAGTTATTTTAAGTAACTTCAACATTAAAGTATGAAGTTACCTACGATTTTGTATTACATTAATGGTTATTTGAATACCTTTAAGTTGAAGTTACGAAATATTTTTGGAAAAGATTTGAATTTTGTGTACTGAGCTGCAATTGAAACTTGTACTGTATTGTTTTAAGTTACATTTTAAGCAAAATGATAAAAAACATCTTGTTCGATACGCCATCGACTATCCTATGAAAACAGTAAACAATAATTTTGGAAACGAATATGAGCTTATGTTTTTCAAACATCATGGTATTTCTGGGAGTAAATTTAAAAAGAAAAAATTATAGATTTTATAGATACACTTTTTTAATGTTTTCTGATATTTTTATTTCAGTTTTTAGCAAGATAATTTGATAATTCAAGACAAGAATTAGCAAAGAAAAACATAAATTTATATATCAAGAAACAAAAATTATTTTAAATGTCCACTAGTCCGCTAAAAGCAAAAATATTGTATCACCGCAAATAAATCAGCAGTGGTAAATAAGATGTAATATGTGCTATGAAAAAGTTATTAGGCATTTGACGAAATAAATAAAAGCAAATATTCCGTGTGTAGCTTCGCTTTAACACAAAAATATGTTTTAATTTCATTATAAAACGAATATTAATCCATTGAGCCAATATGTGTGTTTTGGTTTTTATTTTATATACTGAACTGTTACTTGCTTTGACTCCTTTAATATTCATTTCATAATAATTTTGCGAATTGACAATTCATTTATGAATGCTCTACCTCTTCCCTGCGCGCGCAGTTAAACCACTTTCATTCGTATCGCACCGACTCTTCGGTTATCTTATATTTTTACGCGTTTGTGCAACGGAAAATTCCACTTACGTTTAATCACGTCAGATCACGTTTAATATTTGTTTGGTCGTACACTTTTCTAAAATCAGCCTAGCTGGGACATCTATAGTACGCCAGCGGAACTATTCTTTGCCCGTATCTATATTTATATTGTATTTGGTACTACTTAAGAAAGAAAAAAAAAAATATACAAACCGGAATCCTAATGTTGAGTATATTAATTTTAATTATTTGCTTTTATTTCACTGTAACACTGAAAAACTAGACACTCAACATAAAACATACGGCCGCAGCATACGTTCAAAACATTTGTAATTTTACATATCACCAATTTAAAAGGTGCTTTTAAATTCATATTAGGTTTGTAAACTTACATATTGAAAATCACATTCCATACATGATTTTACATAGTAGCAAGCTACAACACATCTTGAATTTCACATTGGGTTTATAAATGCTTACGAATTTACATAGTATAAAAATACAATGCGTTTTGAAATTTGCATTAGGGTTGTGATTTTACACAGCAGCTGGTCTACAATAAGATTGTATTTTTCATTTAACTTGCAATATTAATATTGCTTGTATACTTATAGTCACGAATTGCCATACATTTATACTTATGTAATTTTACAAAAGGCTATTTTCAGTGGCAGTGGCGGTTTATTCAAATACATTAATACATTAGAAATCTATATGCTTGTTCAAAAAAAATCTTCACCTTATTTAAAGGCAAATTATCGTTGAATTTACTATTTTTTTTTAGTTGATTCAATGCATGTACTACACAAGACAAAAATCTTGCATCAGATTTAGAGAAAGATATAAGTAAAGATAGAAATGTGTAGACCATCTATGAACTGTGCTAGCTTAGAGAAGGATATAAGTAAAGAGAGAAATGTGTAGACCATCTATGAATTGTGCTAGCGTAATATAACAAACACGTGTTGTCTAGACGGCGTGCCTTTGATGTTGAGAAAATAGCAAATAAAATAAAATAATGGAGCAGAAAAAACCGTTCACAGAAATACATATTCACCTTATTTCAGTGTTTTTTTTTAATAATATATTTTATTAGTAAGTTATATAGTTTCTGAAAAAACATACTTTTGTGTTTAACGTTCAATAAATAAAAATATATATAAATTTCTAAATTTAAGTATGTAGCCGACTATTCAAAAGGTTTTTTTTTGGTCTGGGTATTTCTTCCGTTATTTTATTTGCCATTTTATTATCATCAAAGGCACGCGCCGCCGCGTGCCATCAAGACAACACGTTCGCAAAGTTCATGGATGGTCTATACCTTTCTATTTGGTCTCTCTATTTATATCCCGCTCTAAATCTGATGCAAGACTTTTGTCTTATATAGTACACTTCTCGCAGGGAAAATCGGGACACTAGCAATCGAGAATTTTAAAATTACTCGAATGTAAATGCAGTTTTCCGAGAATATATTCACTTATCAAAGCCATAAATAACTTATTTAGGTGTATTATTGCCATGAAAGGTAAAGATTAAAATTTTTAAACAGAAATATAAATGCATCCAGAGAAAAAGGTTTATACATAAAATAAACACATTGGAGTGTCCGTGGCGGTTTCCTTTAGAAATACCGAATACGAAAATACTCATGCAAAAAAAAATACATAACAACAAAAACGCCTCTTGAATAAACGGCTTCATTTAGAAATATATATGTATTTAACTTGTTTGTTACCTAGAAATAATTTATTTTTAAGAAAACATAGTCATTTAGGATTTTAAATATTACTTGTAAGTGCTGCTTCGATATTAGTTACTTAGATCGCTAGTATTACTTTAGCAATAGACAATATATCAATTAGCGTCCTTTGATTTATTGATTACACTATTATTGACGTATTAATTATTATTGTTGTTTAGTATTCTCAAATATTGTGTTACTATAAGCTAGGAGTATGCATGGAATGATATAATTTTTATCGGTGTAATAAATGTATCGAGTCATTTGCAATTAGTTTACATGGGGGGTCCCTATTCCTGAACTCAAACGTGTTTGAGATATTTGCAATTTTGTTGATGTTAAGCGAAATTAAATAGCTGATGAGGTATCAGATATTTAGTGGTTCTACTAATGTCGATATAAGTACAAAGACGTAGTCTAAGTCTAAAATGTGTTATGGCAATAATGACCAAATCATATACAGGTGTTCGAAAACGCATCTCCAATGTGGACACTTTTAAACCAACAAAACTTTTTTATTTCAAATGGATCATGGTATTTTTTTCTAAAGCATTGAATCCAGCGTAAAATTCAACATTAGTTGACATTAGGGTTTGGTATACCTATTTTTGATAGTTTTTGAGATATTAGCATTTATTGTCTAAAATATGACTAATTTCCAAGTTTCGATTAAATAAAATATTTTTTCCTTAAAACACTCTGTATATTCTTTTTAAGAATGATGAGTTATCTTTTTGCATTGTTTGGTTTTCCATATCTGAGATATTTATCATTTGAAGTTCTCAATTATTATCAAATTTTATGTAATATAATAATCTAATAAGCTATAATTATTATGCGACAGCAAATTACATGTTAATATTTTTACCTGTTTATTAAATACATCGAAAATAGGTCAAATTAAAAAAAAAAATTAAGAAACTATTATTCTGAAAGAACATTTATATTTGACATTTTCGAAGACTTTTAATAGTTTGTTCCTGATTTATGTTACGTGTCTGTATCGCTTAATACCTAGTTTAATACAAAAAGCTAAGGGGCTGTATTGTTTTCGGAGACTCCATGTCAGATGGCTCCCCTACAAAGAAAATACCTGGTCTAGTAAGTGAACAATATTTGAAATATTATGGGTGTATTTAGAATATTTGCTTGAATTTCCCTTTGTGTTATTTTTTGAGGTTTTATTCATTGCAAATAAGTGTAGGTACCTAATCATTGTTACATTCTTCGTGAATGTAGAATAAGTCTAAAATGTTATTTGTATATGTAACTTTCAATGTTTTTCTTATTTCTTTCGATTTACAATATTTTACTTGTTTAGAAAAATGTGTGAAGGAGTTGACACCATTAGGACTTACTATAAAAGATATGACTTGTGAATACTCCATAGGTTTATCACTGCGCAATTTGGTAAATTACCAACAATGGATATCACTTGTTTGTTAGCACATCTAGTCATCACATGGCTTACTAATATCTAATAATTAATGTACGTTTCTCTATGACTAAAAGGCATTACTATTAGTAAAGAACTAGTGAACATTAGATATCTGAAACATAAATATTTAGATAGGTTAGGTGAATAATGTACAGAGTGTTTTGTAGGAAAAAACTCATTTTATTTGGTTGAAACTTAGATTTTAGGCATATTTGTAGCATTTTTTTTGCAAGAAATGCTAATACTTCAAAAACTATTACGAATAGGTATACCAAACCCTAATATCAATCGATGTAGAATTTTGCGCTCCATTCAGCTGTAGTAAAAAATACCATGTTCCATTTGAAAGAAAAAAGTTTTGTTAGCTTAAAGATATCCACCTTGGAGGCGCATTTTTGAACACCCTGTCCTGTATGTGATTCAGTGATTATTGCTGTAACACTTTATAGCTATGTGTCCTTGTATTTACATCGACTTTAGTGGAATCACTAAATATCTGCTATCTCATGAAATATTTGATTTTATTTAAAAGAGTGCAAATGTTAAAAAATCAACGAAAATGAAAATATCTCCAAAACGGTCGAGTTAGGGATAGGGAACCTTCAGATAAACTAGTTGCAAATGACTAGCCGAATTCATTAGACCGATAAAAATTATACCATTCCATTTAAAATAAGAAAGTTGATATCAACATTAAAAATTGACAATAAATTTTTGACGAGAGTAGCGCAGCGGTCTCGTCAAGAAGCTTAGGCGCTAGTGTCGGCTAGATTGGTCCCTCCGTCAAGCTAGATGTCTCTGGAATAAATTAATTTATTATGATANGGTGGAGGAGGACAGAAGTGTCCTCCGCAGCGAAGATGTGCAACGCTGTCCAGTGACAGGCATTGCTGGGTATCACTGGCGCAACTAACAGTACAGGGACCGCCTCTTTGGAGACCATTGTGGACCTCCCCCGCTGGAACTCTATGTGAGAGCGGAGGAAATGAATGCGATCCTTAGACTGAAAGCCAACAACCTGTGGCATCCCAACTTCAGGGTGGGAGGACACACTTATACTACGGGCACGTTGCTGGACGGGCCATTGCTACAAATGCCCACGGACAGCATGGTACCCGAAATTATCTTCACTGAGGAGGTGAAAATCTCCATACCGAATAGAGACCAGGCACGTAGTGAAATCACTGCTAACGAAACTGGTACACGGATGGATCCAAATCCAGCCAGGGACAGGAGCCGGTATTGTGTGGCCAGTCCTAATCAAGGATATTCATAAGCCTGGGGGAAGATACAACGGTCTTCCAGGCAGAGGTATTCGCCCTTGCAGCCTGTGCAGAAATGATTGCAAAAGGGGGCTACATGAGGAGGAAAATTAATATAATGACTGACAGCCAGGTTGTCATTAAGGCAGTCTCAAACCCTGTAACTAGGTCAAAACTAGTTAGGGACTGCAAACAATCCCTCAAAGCACTGGCACGAGACAACACGGTGTCTCTGATTTGGGTGCCGGGGCATGAGGATATAGAGGGCAACGTAATAGCCGATGAACTAGCCAAGGAGGGCTCTAAGAGACACTTCATGGGTCCAGAGCCCGCATGTGGGATTACTAAAGATTCCGCAAGAAGGGAGATCTGGACCTGGTTACATAAAGAAAGTACAAAGAAATGGAGGTCGACTGAAGGTCAACTCCACACCAAAACGCTGATAGGGTATGGGGATGGTAGTTTCTCTGATAACCTACTCAAGCGCAGTAAGAAAGAAATTAAAACCATTACTGGGTTGGTAACTAGACACTGTCCTCTGAAAAAGCATCTATACAACACAGGCCGTGTAAGCGAACCGTGGTGTAGAAGATGCGAACTACAGGAGGAAACGAGTTTACATGTAATCTGCACATGTGAGGAACTAAAGGTACTCAGGCAGAAATATTTCGGGAGAAATCTATTGGAGCCCTCGAAGGTCCTCAAGTTTCCACTGGGCAAGATACTGGGCTTTATAGAGCACACCAAGCTGCTCGAGTGGAAATAAGAGAATCAATAGGGATGGTACAATGAGCATCAAGCTCAAGTGCCCGGACATCAAGTGCCCACCCTAACTTGAATGAATGAATGAATGAATGACTAGCACGAGACTACGCGATGTCTATGATTTGGGTGCCAGGACATGAGGATATGAAGGGCAATATAATAGCCGGCGAACTAGCCAAGAAGGGCTCTAAAAAACACATCATAGGTCCACAACCCGTATGTGGAATCACCAAGGATTCTGCTAAAAGGAAGATTTGGACCTGGTTAGATGAAGAAAGTACAAAGAAATGGAGGTAGACTGAAGGTCAATACCATACTAAAGCGCTAAGCGCTAATAGGATATGGGGATGCTAAACTCACTGATAACCTACCTAGACGCAGCAAGAAACAAGTTAAAACCATTGAATACTTTAGGAGATATTTCAAAAAAACTGTCGCAACATAATCACTACAAGTACATCTGTCGGTTCTAGGTGGCCATGATCGAGCGATGCTAATATCTGTCACCTGCAATAAATTTTGTTCCAGAATAAACACAAACATCAGTTTCAAAGTTTCAACTTACACAATAAAGTAGTTCCGTTTATTCAGACCTGTAAACTACTGGGAGTGACCATTGAGGAGAATGAACCATTGGGGGTCTCATATTGATAATCTCTGTGGAGAATTGGTTCGCGTGTGTTTCGCTCTTATTATTAGCTTAGAAGTACTCGAAATTTATTATTATTATTAACTTTTACTCCAAGATGACTTTGGGAATATTCATTGGGGTTGTGGCGTCAGCAACTATCGAATATTTTTATTACAGAAAAAGAGTTTAAGAATTATTTTTAGTCTCCCATGGCGTCAATCTTGCAAAGAGATATTTCAGTCTCATAAGATGTTAACCTTTAATGATGCTTACATTCTCGATGTAGTCTGTTTCGTACATAAGTATAAGCAAGAATTTTGTACTGATAAGCCACGGGATTGTGATTACAATTTGAGAAATATGGATTATCTGTTACCACCACGACACAAAACTGCTCATTTTCACAAAAAATTAAGCTTCTTGGCAGGCAAACTTTATAATGTTTTACCTAACAACTTAAGGTCAATAGTTAGTTATAAATTATTTCGTTGTAATGTAAAAAAATGTTTATGTAACTTAAGTTGTTATTCTCTAGATCAGCGGTTTTTAACCTGTGGTCCGCGGACCTCCAGGGGTCCGCTACTCCCTTTAAGGGGTCCGTGAAAGAATGTTTTTCGTGTTCAATATACACATAGTCAGGTAAAGTACATTTACGAAACATTATATAACAAACAAAAACAATAAAACCTATCTGTCAGAATATTATGCCGTGATATAGGCATTAGGCAATGAACACCGGGAGTGAGCGATAGCTAAAGTAAATAACAAAGAAAAAGGGCAAATATGGGTTCCATTTACTAGAACAGGAAATGAGCAGGCATTATTCAACTGTGTCAGTGCTAACAAACTTTTTTGCTTGCTGTATCTTTATCTTACACATGGGTATGAAATCTTCGATGATATTCTTCTCCGACACATTAGATTCCCTATGATTCCAACGGTCGCAAGCGGCATGGACATTTCTCTCGAAAAATAATATCTCTTACAGTATGTAACAAACACACCACAATGTTTACATTTTTTAGAATCTGCGCATGCGCAATCGTCGGTAGAATTTTAATTCCCTTGGTTACGTCGAAACTTTGTTCCAATCAATTATGCGTATTTTTCCTCATTACATTTCATTGGTACCCACGCGCAATTATTAGGGGCGGAGCCATCTATCTAGCATTATTATTTGTTATAGTTACAATAACGGTGAATAAGTATCCATTTCCTTTTTAATTTTTCCTATTTAAACATCTATTTCGTTTGATAGTGTGAGAATCGTGTGCAATATTTTGAAATCCCTAACATGGATCGCTGATTAAATTTCAAACGCAAAAATACTGAAAGTTGATAGTGTCGTTACATCTTGCTCAAAGTTGAGTGAAACTTCTTTCAGTGATCATAAAAAATGTCGCCGTTATAGTAAAGAATACCTTTTTATCGGTTTCACCTACACAGGTTCGGAAGACAAGCAAACGCCTCAGTGTGTGTTATGTTATGAAATTTTGTCGAATGAGGCAATGAAGCCGTCGAAGCTTCGAAGACATCTTGAGAGTAAACATAAAGATCATGTTACAAAGAGCATCGATTTTTTCAAAAGTAAGAAACGTGAACTACAAGGAAGTAAAAAAATTGTAAAAATGACTGCAGGCATTTGTAGCAACAAAAATGCTGTGAGAGCTTCATTTGAAGTTTCTCAGCTAATAGCGAAAACTGGGAAACTGCACACAATAGCTGAAGAACTTCCATTGCCTGCTGCAAAAATAATGGTTTCTGCATTGGTCGGTGAAAAAGCTGCCAAGGATTTGTCTTTAATGCCATTGTCAAATGATACAGTCAAGAAGCGAATTCACAGCTTGTCAACTAATGTGAAAGAGCAGTTGTTAGAGAAAGTTCGTATGTCGCCTTATTATGCCCTACAACTAGACGAAAGTACATATATAACAAATAAAGCAACTTTGATGTGTTACATTAGGTATGAAAATGCAAAAAATATTGTCGATGATTTGCTCTTCATCTCCACATTAGTGCACACTACAGCAGAAGAGATATTTAGTAGCGTAAACGACTTTTTAACCTCTCATAATATTGACTGGTTGAAATGCATTGAAATCAGCACTGATGGGGCGCGAGCTATGTCAGGAAAGATTACATTGGGCAACAAATTTTCGAAAAGTTCATGCTTCCAAGCTGAAAATAGTCATTTCTTAATGAATTCAATGTGCTGAACACGAAAATGACTAAGAAAAAGCTGAATTGGCTACGGGTTTTCTGTAAAATGTACGCATATTTCAGAAAAAGTGTACTTATGTCAATATTATAATACATGGTAAGAAAACATTAGTCTGCTTCTGGCTTTCGACTTCTTTTGGCCTGCCGTTTGTAGTGGACTTGTGGAGCATCTCTACTGATTGTCCAACAATAGTCAGCTGGCATTGACGTAGACCATTTACCTTGGTACCGTTGCTCCAGTGGCAATGTCCTGATGAAAGCGTTCGCCGTGCTCATGGCTGACCTGCCCGCAGGAAAGAATCTAAGTGGGAATCACAGAAAGTGGATCTTTAGACATATTGCAGCCGAATTCATGAAACAAAGCCAACATATCCTCAACCAGACACTTGTATTTTCTGCCTTGCCTTCCCAGGAAGTTTGCTGCCACTTGATAGAATGCATCCCAAACCTGTTTTTCTTTACCTTGAAGAAGTTCCTCAAACTTGGGGTCTCGGAAGAGCTGTTCTAATTTGAGGCCCCTCAAAGATGCCCTCTTAATTTTGGCTTTATGAGTCGAGGGAATTTTCATGCAGGTACTTGAATGCTGGTCCATTCTTATCCATGGCTTTTACCAGTTTTTGACAAGACCAAGCTTGATGTGTAAAGGAGGAATGATGATTTTGTGTGCTGTGCCAATGGGGGTGCTGTACATTCGTTCTCCAGGCTTAAAAAATGCTCTCGGAGGCAGTCTTTCTTATGTAGTGCAAATCGATTGCTCTGCTGTCCCACAGACAAAGAAAACAGCAGTACTTTGTATATCCCTGCTGCAAACCCATCAACAGAGATAGTACCTTCAGGTCAGAACATATCTGTCAGCCATACTTGCTGTAGTTAATCGTCTCCAGTAGCTGCTCTTTAGATTGCCGTAAGTCTCCTTCATGTAGACCGCATGTGCAATAGGATGGATGCACAGCCGCATTCGTGATCATGTGCAATACCGAGAGCTTGTAGTAGACCATCAATATCGCAGCAGAACACAAGGCTTTCTTCTTTCTTAAAGAAAGATTCGAAGAGCTGATGGCGAGTGCGAAATGAAGTCACTCGGACATTCTGTTCCAGAAGATTCCACTGTCGAAGTCTTGAGGCCAGTATCTCCGCTTTGCTTTCGACAGATCCAATCGCGAACAAGATCGTTCATTTCATCCTGGTAATTTTATGTGGTGCAGATGTTTCGTCAAAGCACGAAAAGTTATCATCCTTACTGCCACGTTGAGGAGAACTCGCCGACGCATGGCATCCTCATCGTCTGAACTGATAGAAAAATCTGTAGGAGGTTCTGGAATTGGGAGTCCTTCGCCATGAGAAACAGGTCGCAGAGCAGATGGTATGTTAGGGTATTCAACTGTCCATTTCTTCTTCTTGGTGATGCCTCAGAAGCTGGTGGTACCATACAGAAATAACAGTCGTCAACGTGACTGGTGGGCTCCCTCCAAATCATGGGCACAGCAAATGGCATTGCCTTTCTTTTGCCATTAAGCTACTGTGAAAGATTACGGCACAAGTGCGGCAGCATACGTGTGGGGCCCAGTCTTGTCCTGGTCGCCTATCTTGCAACCAAAAACAAATGATACGCTTTCTTAACTGTTGCACTGATGTTCTTTTTCTGTGCAGCAAATGTCACTTCTCCGCAAATATAACAGAAGTTATTTGCACTATTAACACAGTTACGAGGCATTGCTACTGTTTAGTTACTTTACACTATAGCAATCACTTGTGTATGCTAGAGCTTCGAAAAATATGCGCGAATGAACGGACATGCACGAGTTAATTGTCACGTCGGCCATTTATAAATAAACTATAATTAGCTATTGCTTGATATTGCGCAATCAATTTCGCAACACTCTCAATGGAAACTTACAGCAAATGCTGCATTAACTTCTTTGCATGAAGGGGTGATGCAATATGACGCAAAATTTCGTAATTTCTCATTAAATTGCATTACATTATGCAATAGCATCTATACAATGGACAAAACGTCAATATCTCTGGAACGTGAGCCAATCAACTTTTTTCAATGTGATATTCGTGTTCAGCACGTTGAATTCATTCGGGATTGGGTACTTTCACCTAAGAAGCAATTTCACTGTTGACCAGTGTTACAGGACTTATAGCACGAATTAAAGAAGTTGCACCATCGGTGACTTGGACTCATTGCTGCCTACATAGAGAGGCCCTACTTGCTAAAAAAATCCCAGAGAAACTACAATTGACCTTAAACTAATCAGTAAAAATTATCAGTTTTATAAAACGCAAAGTATTAAATTCAAGGCTTTTTGAACAACTTTGCAAAGGAATGGACAGTGAGTACTCTATCTCTTGTTGCATTCTACGTTCGTTGTTATCACGAGGTAAAGTGTTATCTCGCTTATGGGAACTGAAGACGAAGTGAGGCTATTTCTCATCGATAAAACAGTTTACCTTAGTAATCGCATGTGTGATTTTTCATGGCTAAATAAAGTTAGCGTATTTATCAGATATTTTCACCCACTTAAATATGCTTAATTTAAATCTTCAAGGACAGCAAAGTACACTGACAATTTTCCAAGTGAATGACAAGATCGAAGCAATAATTAAGAAGCTGGCTTTGTGGCATCATCGTCTCTCGAATAAAAACTATGAAGCATTGTCAAACTTAAAGAACTTTCTTAAATCTGTTGACGAAGAGTTGTATAGAGAGGACATGTTAGTTATTGCACAGCATCTAAATGATTTGCAACAGAATTTTCGTGAATATTCTTAAACCTTCTACACTGATTCAAGTAATGAGTGGATTAGGGATCTGTTTTCAGTTAACATGTACGAGCTAGAAGGACTAACAGCAATAGAAGAAGAAAAATCCACCAATGGCGCTTTAAAATTAGAGTATATGAAAATGCTGCTTCCAAATTTTTGGGTGCAGTTAAAAGAGGAGTATTCACAGTTATCTATGAAAGCTCTAAAAGTTCTAGTGCCTTTTGCGACTACCTACCTATGTGAAAAAATCTTCTCTGCTCTTATTTACCTCAAAAATAAATATAGGAACCGTTTAGCAAATGCAGAATCAGAATTGAGATTACTACTCGAGGATTACGTCAGATTACTAACGATGGTAATATTGTCGAGGCAATGTAACTGTACTTACAGTTTTTCATCTAAACTACTTATTTGGGAATTGGCAATAAACAAAAATTCAATAAACAACCAAGTTACAATATGTACAACACAAATACAGCACCAAGCATCTCATTAATTTATTATATGTAATACTAAAACAAAGATAGTCAGCGTTACTGTTTGTTTATGATTTCAATTAAACTTTCTGTTATAATTTTTTATTATCTACTTATTTAAAATACCTTCAATATGTCACGTAAAAATCTTAATAGAGATCCATAAGAACAAAATAATATTCAAAGGTGTCCGCGATAAAAAAAACGGTTAAGAACCGCTGCTCTAGATGATTTCTGTAATGCAAATAGCTCTTAGTATGCACACTGTTTTGTTTATTGTCTGTTTTATTGTTTATTATTATTATTATTATTTTTCCTTTTGACGTTATTTTCTTATGTGTTTTTGTATCATATCTCAAACAAAAATTATTATTATTATTATTATTAATAAAAAGAAATTATTTAGTTACAGTAGGAACTAAATTATTATGGAATCCGTATGATACTTAGAATTGGTAGCACCGCCTGCTATCTTTATATGGAGCACGAGGTTTAGGATCATTTGTAATTACTTAGCTTTTCATAAATAAAGTGTAGCAGCCATGTTTTAGAAAATCTGCTTCGTTTTCTCTTTTTTCTTTCCAGAGGATTCCATCTTAATATCAGTATTGAAAATTTCTCTCTTATCCTGATATGGCCATAGCAAGTAAGTTGCATCTCAATGTCTTTTACTGTTGTTATTTGATTATTTTAAAACTATCTTAAACTTCACATCATGCATAATTAAATAACTAAATACCTTACATATTGTTTACAACCTTTTCCTTTTGTCAGAAATAAAAAGAACTATCCAAATGAGGTAAAAAGCGGTTAAAATCGACATATACATCCTGGCTTTTATAAATACAAAACACAGATGTTTCCGCCACTCCGTTTAGTATCTGTTTGTACAATAACAACACAACACACGTACAAAAAAAAAATGTATTAGAACCGTCATTTCGTGCCCTTGTTACGAAATAACAATTTGTCGCAACGTACTTTTATACAACACACATACATACGCGTAGATATAAGTATCTTCTACGTTAGACGAATTGCGCTGGTCGTTTGGGGGCGCATTTTTTTAGGTAATTTAATCACATGTCGTGATCGGCACTTCCGGCAATTTGCGTTACTAAAGAACATGCCATTACCTCCCCATCCATGCGAGGCGCGTCCTTATTGTTATTATTAAATATTAAATGGAAATCATGGTAGTAAATACGTTGAAAACGGAATAATACGAATCGACGAAGCGAGACCGAAGTGAATAACGTTATTACATACTACATTTCATTACGAATTTAACCATGTATGAAGTTATCTGTACCATTTATATATTATATATATATTTATAAAGAAACGGGGTTTGTGGTGCGATTCTATGCAAATCTATAGCGAGTACAAGTGTTGTAAACTTTTGTAACTGATATGGCTATTCTGTACACTTTCGTAGCTTTTAGAATTTCACAAATCCTTGTGAATGTAGAAAAGTTGAAACTACAGCATTTACAAACGTTAGAGGTTGCACTTCTTCACCGTTTTGTGGTACTAAAAATAGTAAAAACTGATAATAATGAATGAAAATGTGTAACTTTATAAATAAACATAAAATTTATTAAATAAAACAAATTCTATAATGACCTCATACCGCAACAATAAGACCATTCGATTTGCACAAAACGTTAGACAAGGTAGTCGTGTGTATACAGGGTGTATCAGATATAGAGGTAAATATAATAATATGTAGCAGCTGTAATCATATACAATCAAAAAGTCTTAATGCACAGGGAGTCTATCTGTAAGCATTAACGAGAAAAAAAATATTTTATAAATGCCGTGGGCTAGAGCCGCACCTGTGCCTAACCTAAATGCTGCCCCGAGTATACCCCCACATACCACTATCATTCAGCCATTACCGCTGTTAGTTTTGTGTGGATCGCCGCTTGGTGTGCAAGCCACTTCGAACATTTTATTTAAATTCTTCCCGTCTCGAAAAACGATCCTTTTCAGGACATCATCATGTTTCATATAAAGAAAATCGAAGCTTGATGCATCGGCAAAAGCGCGGGAATGTTATAGATTCATTTTCGCGCGACATCATAGTAAAAGGCGTGTTTGCAAATTTCTGTATCTACATTTATTTTTGTGTAATTCGATTCAATTCATTTTGCGTTATATGATTAAATAAATCCAAAAGAAATAACTCAGATTCATGTGGTACCGTTTATTAACAACTAACTCTCGATTCGACAAAGCAAAAGAAAAATATTTATGTTTTTTTGTAACTACTGAAGTCGCATATAACATCTTATCAGAATATTAAAAATAATACTTTGTAGACTTACGTAGAATGCTCTTAACAAAAAAGGAATGTTTATTTTATAAAAAGAAGAAATTTAAAATGCCTCAGTTTTACTATTTTTACAAGGGCACACTGGTCGATTGGCCTTTATTTATTCAGAATGACGTTAAATGAACTTACGGCATACCATTAAGAATAATACTAAATGAGTGCAATGTATTTATGCATAATAGCACGTTTAGCGGGTGCTTAACATGACGTTTCCTTGCATCAGGCCCGGACTAAAGAATTTTTCGCTCTAAATTTTACTTTTTTTTTTTCTTTAATGATGAAATCCGGTTTCGGTGGGTTTGTGCTTTATATGTCGTGTAGTTAACACCCAAGCAAAATTTACTTTTTTATTTGATACACCCTGTATACTAGGTACTTACAAGACAGTAATGTTCTACGCTGTTCAATTTTGCTGATGGTCGAAGAAAATTGATTAGAAAACTATTATCACGTATTAGCTATATTACTACATCATAGCTTCATCATCAAATCAAATAGACTTAAGTGGATCCTGAATGTAGCCACGCTGTATGATTATCTATACAGGGTGTTTCACCAGCAGGGAGTTGCTCTATAACTCGTAAACAGTAACAGATAGGAAAAAAAGTTACATTACATTACATTACAACGTATTAATTTTCAAGATGTCTTTGATTTTCTAAAAATTTTGTCGCTTGCACTGTTTGAGAAAAGCGGTTGTAATTTAATTACTACTAAGAATAAGTGAACCAAATTTCGAAATATCTTAGTACGGACCTACATACACCTGCAGGTGCGTTTATAGTTGTATTGTAATATACTGAGTGTTCGTCACTCAAGTGTAAACTTGCTCAAGTTCAAATGGGTTCTTATGTGTAACGTGAAATATATTTTCAGTTAATGAAATATTACTATACATCTAAATGTGAAATTATTGGTTACATTAGAAGATAATTACATCAGCAAAAAAATGGCAGCACTAATAAATGAAACAGAAAATCTATCTATGCGCAACAAAATAAAAGAAGATAACATTTTCCATATATACTTATTAATATTATGTGTGAACGGTTGTAATAGCAATTTAATTGTGTAATACATTATTAAGAAAAATGCAGAAAACGTTGGCTAAAAAATTAGCTTTTTTCTCTCTTCGACTTATAGATTCCGAAAAAAGGATAAAAATTCCTTATTTGGGTGGAGTTAATGTTAAAGTAGGCGGTTTTTTTTTTTGTTTTGAAAAAAAAGAAACTGGCGCTGTGACGTGGTTTTCTATAACGATATTTAAAAAAAAAATGTATAGTTAGAAATTTAGCTCAAATACAGTTAGGTAAGCTACCAGCACCGTGCGTCGACATGTATGTATCGCGGCAACGTTTGATCAGTGCAAGCAACTTCACAGTGAACAAGTAACTATGTAACATTCACTAGACAGGGTAGCGACTAAGACCCAAACTTTTTAAGACTTTACTCAAGTAGAGACGGTGCAAATTACCATGCAATGAAGTTCTATAATGCATTGCCAGATCAAGTGCAAAATTTATCTACACCATTGTTTGAGAATGTTATTAAGAAATATTGATATCCAAAGCATTTTATTCTGTAAGTGAATTTTCTTCTTACAAATAATTCTTCTTCGGAGTTCTCACTTTAGCTAGATGAATTTATATAGATTTTCAATATAGTTACTATTACAAATAGTTTATTGTTATGTTTAATTAAGTTTCAAAATCTTTTTTTACGTACTGAAAATGAATTAATTAAAAATGAAAAATTAAATTAGCTGGCCCAACGGATAAAAAATTTAAAAAAAGGCCGCAAAAGAACAATTAAACTTAGGGTTACCCTCGCGAATTAAACTTGAATTTAACCCAGAGAAGTAAAATGTGGGTGAATGAAATCTGACTTTCTTTGATTACCCCAAAAATTGGAAAGATTTAATTAAAAATAAAAGAACAGAAATTTGAATGACGTTAAAAAACAATCAAGAATTTTTATTATAAAAAAATTTATTAATTACAATTATGCAGAAAAACACCCCTGGACAAAAGGTCCTGGTCTAAATCAAAACTGCTCGATTCTAAATTACAAAAGGACAATGCTAAATCCTCTAACAAAGCAAAAAAAAAAAACAAATTAGTTCAGGAAGATAATTCTTTTTACATCAAATCAATCCACGTGGTATCAAAATTAAAACAAACTAAATTAAACGTGGAAAATTCAAGTAAATTTACAAAAGAAAAATTTAAATACAAACACAATGCTGCTATTCACCCAACCCGAGGTGATTAATAATTAAATACAAATCAGAAAAAATAAAAAAAAAACGAAAAAATTAACTCTTTAAACTAAAAATATCTTCCCGAACAAAAATAATAAATGATCTTATATCTAAATTGTGTACACAACAATATAATAACAATTATTACTAAACGAGTTCCTTGATGGACGAAATAAATTCAATTAAACGAAACAAATCTCTAAATCAAATGAAATAACAAAATGGCAGCAAACAAAATTTGAAATATACACTCACGCTTAAACGTTTATCGAGAAACTGAGTGGCAAGGTTAAACAGTCGTATAAGGTAAAGTCAGGTAAGTGTGTAACCGGGGCAAGTGTGTAGATTGGCTACATTTATTTTTAAAATTAAAATAAGGATGTCGTCTGTTATATTACTAATGTACTAAACTTCATACAAGTTTTACAAATAAAAATTCAAATCTACTAACGTGTAATAACTTAGATATCTTTATATCTTAGATTATCTTAGATATCTAAATTTGTCATACCTTATTAAAAAGGCATCAGTATAGTATTACACACTTGGCCGAACTAAAGGATAATGCTATTAATATATAAAATGCGGAACGATTACACACTTGCCCCATTTTGCTGGGTAAGTGTGTAGTATTGATAGTGTTTAAAATTTCTTTTTTTTCTAGTAAACCGTTGATAATTATAAAAAGCGTATCCATTGAAGGCTTAGAACTGGGGCATATATTACGTACTTCTATGTGTAAAATTTATCAAAATGTCTTATTATGTGGACAGTGTTACATTTTCTTCACACTATGCAATTTTTACTACACACTTAGCTGACTTTACCTTACATATATCAACAGCTGTGTGCAACGCAACGCACAGATCATCGACGAAAACTACTAAGAAGGACATGAACTACAAAAGCGAGCGCTATACATTTTACAGAGTGAAATTAATTTAAACTGAACATTTAAATAAATCAATTAAACAATTAAGTCATTTACTAAATATTGTACAAAAATTAACATAAATTTCTGAGAAAATTTGCTCGAAACATTGACAAAGGCAAATCGGAGTAAGCATGAACATCTGTGCAACTAAAAAAAAAAAACTCGCGAACACAAGGTGTCCACACCACCATGTGTTCTATAATTTTTTTTAATTCTTAATTAATTTCTTATTATTAATTTTTACAATTCAATATTTTATATAATATTTGTATTTATCATTATTTTGTTGCTTTATAATGCTTATTATTAATGCTAATTGTATATCCTCTCAGATGTATGTTTATATATTTTTTCTGATTTGTGTAAACAGTGCTGTGCACTAACATTAATAAATGTATCTATCTATACTTCATTTATCATAACAGACGAGGTACGTCATTACTTGCAAATTCGGGCCATGCAATACCATATTACTAAAATAACCAACTAACATGTAACTTATTCATGTTCAATTAAAGATACTATGTTGGTGCCTACTGCTTTTTAAATTGCATGCTTGTCAGATCTTTCCAATGTATTCCCACCAATTTAGTTATAGCTGTCAACTGTCAAAGGGTTATATTCTGCATTTGCTGTAAAGTGTGGGAATTTGCGTTTATACTTGGTATATATTTATTTAAAATAAGTAGTTATTACAACTAAACCATATCGAAACCATTGTGTAAACAATCGAAGGAGTTAATAGTTTCGTTAATCGTGTATTTGACGCAGAACGCGAGAACAACGGGTCATTCCCGTTAACTTTCGTGGGAGGAGTATAAAATCCATATATTTTTAATGTCATATTCTTAGCAGTATTTCGTTTTTAGAGAATAACGAGTGTTCTAAACATTCATGTTGCAAACATAAGCAAAATTTCATCCATGAGTAAACAAGGAATTATATCCACTGACCCAAAACGAAAATGCATACGAAATAAATGTTGTAAAAATTGATTATTCTACTCATTGTCAATGTGCTATTGCAAACACAATTTATGACATGTACGAAAACAGTGAGTATATACAAATATTGCTTACAGAAGTGTTCTTTCACATACAGTTTTCAGACTAACATAACATTAAACATTTGAACAGTGCTCTTAAGAAAAAAGACATTTCTATGGTTGAACATTGTTGTGTAGATATTATTTGTTCTCAAAGAAAAGGAAGTTTGTTACGAAGCGATGGATGAAATATGGCAGATCGGAGGATGCATACAATTGTATAAAGCGGATTGAAGTAAATTTGTCTGGAAATTTGACGTACTTCGTGTACAACATATTGGAAACGAAATTCAGAAGTAGTAAATCGGAGAGATTGGTTTAGATAGAGAAGAAACTTGCATACTAATCGTTACTGTGAATACTTAAGCGATAATGGTCCCGATTGTACTCACTTGTGCTTTTTTGTTATTTTTTTCCACTGCTATCATGATTAACATACTTTCAAAAAGAATCATCGCTAAATTAACGGTAAATGTTATTTTTAAGAGTTTGTTTATTCACCTGTCAAAATGTTTTGACAGTTAAATAACCTAACGGTTTGTTTACGTTTTGACGAACAGAAATTTGCAACACGGTCGTGACGTCATAGCAAACTGACTCACGTAGTACCTCGTCTGTTATAATAAATGAACTATATCAATGTAATATGTAGTAGAATCAAAGCTTATTACCATGCAGTCTAGTCTAGTCTTTTTCCATTTTTAGTGCCATCATTATCTGTATGCATACGCTTAATTAAACCTTCTACACAAATCCGGAAACTAACAAAACTAATCAGCAGTTGCGAACGCCAGGGCAAAATTCTATTAAATCCCATCGACAGCTACACCTGAGCTTACAATCGCCCGAAAGTTACTCAAACTCAACCTACCCTCTAGTCGCCGTAAAGTCCGGGCCCTAATTCAATTGAACGATGATAATCCGGAGAACTCAATGCTGTTATTAATACACGTATAGAAGGGTGAAATCCGGACGCCCGGGCTCGCCTTTATAATAACCGGATCCGACCGGCTCCGGGTGTCGACTCCGATATTGACTTAATTAGTGCCTCACACCTCCGTAGTCGATATTCGGATCCCCGAAGTCGTTAATTACACCGACGACGACGACGCGACGCAGGCAGAGACTTGCTCTCCAGGGGCTCGCCGTTCACCACAGAGGGCGCCCCAATCGCCGATAACTCGATTAAAAATCCCCGGACGATTTTCATTCTGGCGAATCGCAAAAAAGTGCCGGGAAGTGAGCGAAGTTGCGTCTTCGATATGGAAGGCAGGGATCGATAATAATTTAGATTAAACGGGAGGGACGTCGCTTTTATGCAGATCCTATGGTAATAATGATGGAATAGCAGATCTGCGTTGCGCTTACACAGTTAGGGATTTTGCATTCCACATTGCAAGCAAAATATATTTTAGTTTTTAAATAAGTCTACCGGACAAAACGTTGCAAATTATATGGATTGCATTCTGGGCGATTGGAAATGGGAAGAAGTTCAGCTGTAGGCATACCTACTGCTGTGTACTGATAGTACCAGCATAAAAAAAAAAAACAAAGTGAAAATGAAAATGAAAAATTAAATTTACTAGCTCAGCGGATAAGAATTTAGGGGGGGCGCAAAAGATTATCTGAACTCAGGTTTACTAATCTAATCATGAAAAGTACAATGTGGGTGAAAGTAATCAACATTTATAATTTAAAAAAAAAAAAATTTAATTACAATTAACAGGCAAAATAAAAACCTTAGACTGAAAGTCCTGGCCGAAATCAAAACCTATATGAATCTAACAACTACGAGAGGACAATTCAAAATCCTCTAACAAACAAAATGGTAGATTCGTTCTAGAAGAAATTTCTATTTCACACAAAATCCACGTGGTTTCAAATTTTAAACCAACAAAAATTAAATTTACACAATTAAATTTAAATTACAAGCACAATGCTTCTTTTCACCTTACACGAGGTGATTAACAAAGAAACTAGAAACAGAAAATTTAACTCTTTAAACAAAAAAACAAAATTCTCTAGAACAAATTATAATAACGGATCTTACACCTAATATGTGCACAATAATATAATATCAATTATTATTTAATAGGAGTTCCTCGATTAATGTTCTAAATTCAAATTAAGCGATCAAAAATTTAATATAAAAATTGAAATTACCAAATCGGTAACCAAGCAAATATAATACAAGTACTTACATACGCGACATCAACCTCGGAACTGCCCTAAAGAGGCCCAAACTCGCATACATATAAAAATAACATCTGCGTGCTACAAAGTCGCACGAATAGCAAAGAAAATTCCTCGAATATAACAATGACCAAAATATACAATACTGACGAACGCAATAAGTACAAATGAATGAAATTAATATACACAACTGAACAATTAAATACTTAAATACATTAAACAATGCTATTAACAAAATCTTGTCAAAATAAAATATTAGAATAGTGGAAACTCTAACTTTGCTCTAATAAGGCTAATTAGCACTACGTACGAGGCCGCAGCACAGATTTATTAACATTCGGCGAATTGTCATAGCTCAGCCGAAGTAAAATGAGCCCGATATTCTTTTTCTCTCCAGATCTATAGAGCTATTAATGGTATGCATAACAGATTAATAACCAATTATCTAAACCAGTTATTGTAAACAGAGTTTATGAAGTTTGTAAAAGTAAAATTAAATCCAACATAGCATTTGCATTAGTAAAAAGGAAAATAATAGGACAATACTCATTATACAACTAAAATCCAGTCATGCTTCTTTTCTAGTCTTATACTTATACTTATTTTTAAATCGAAGCATCAGATAATGTAAACAATTGGAGAGACAGAGCTCTTAAACAATATCAAAAGAAGAAGAAAATGAACGAAAAAGAGCTTTAAAAGTCATTAAATTCTAAAAAACCTAGCAATTATAAATGATATACACTTATCGCAGGAAAAATCGGGACACCAGCAATCGAGAATTTTAAAATTTCTTCGGTATAAATGCAGCTTTTGGGAGGACATATTTACTAATCAAAGCCATAAATCACTTATTTATGTGTATTATTGTGATCAAAGGTAAAGACAAAAAATGTAAACAGAAATATAAGTGTACAGAGAGAAAAAGGTTTATACATAGAATAAACATTATTGGGGTTTCAGTGACGGCGTTTTCTTTAGAAATACCGAACACGGAAATACTTCTGCAAAAAAAAATCATAACAACAAAAAGGCCTTTTGAATAGACGGCTTCACTTAGAAATATATACAGGTGGGCCACCACATTCGCGTCGGTTTATATACGAAAAGTGGTAACATATTTTAAAATTGTTTTTGTTAAGAGTTATAGGGGTTCAGATGGACCATATTTAAAAATTATTTTGAAGTATACAGGGTGACTCAAAGAAAGGTTACACACCAAGGTTGTGAAAAATTAAATGGAACACCCTGTATATTATGATATATTTTGATAGTACAGACTAAATAAAGGCAAGTTGGTGTTAGGTTTCTTATACCTAACTCAACTCGTTTACAAGATAATTAACTATTCTTCAAAATGAAGACCAAAATTTAAGAGGTATGCTTGTCATGCGTATTTAAGCCAGATATTTTAAACTGTATTTATTTTTTAACTAATGCATTAGACTTGATAATAAAATAAAAGTAATGCAAAAAAATTATACAGGGTGAACAAAAACATACTTTTAATTTTCGCTATCTTTAAAGGCAAGTAGCTTTCTTGTTTTAAATGGAACACCCTGTATTTATTACCTTATTTAGATTCTAATTTTAACGGTTTTTAAAATCGTATTAATGCTTACTATACCTATCTTTTATAGTTCCTTAGTAACCTAGAATTTTCTTTTTTAAATATTAATTCCTAGACATTATTTCTTTTTGAAGTAGGCTTGAACAAAACTGCTGTTATTATTCAACATAGATGGATGATATTCATCAGCCTAACCTTTCAACTGGCTTCTCCTACGTACTAATTAAAAGTCATAAGTAAGTAAACTTCAGAAATGTACTTTATTAAAACGGATAAACTGATATGATAAAAACTGCTAATATTTTAGAAAGTGTTCAACATGATGGCTGTGGTTTTCAATGCAGAGGCGTACTGTTTCTTGAAATGGGTCTTTAACATCATTCAAGACATTTGCTATTGTAGATCGAAACGCCATTCTTCTTCGCTCTTTCATATTATCGGGCGTGGTTGGTGGGTATGTCATAAACAATATTTTTAATGTATCCCCATAAAAAAAAATCTGGGCTCGTTAGGTCTGGAGATCTTGCTGACCAATTCTGTGGACCTCCGCGGCCTATCCGCCTGTTGGGATACTGCCTATCTAATTCATCCCGAACGCTAAGTGCGCAGGAGCACCGTCTAATTACAACGAAAGTCTTTGTCGAATATTAATTGGTATATTTTCCAAAAGTATTGCTAAGTTCGAGGGGTGTTTCACTCTCTACAGTACTGGTACAAATTTTAGACATTACTGTAAACAGTACTATACACTACTAAATAGTTTATATACATTAGTATACATTAAATGCATTACTGAACATTACATATGCATTACTATACATTACATGTGCATTACTATACATTACATGTCCATTACTGTACATTATACAACGGATTTTTGTACTTTTGTAGTACAAGCTATCGAAACGCAAATAAAAGGAGATTTGAATGCAATAAAAATACTTAAAATATCTGCTCAGGAGAATTTATATGTAACACAGCCATCCGACGAGATATCTGTAAATTACTATTTACAAGTTTTAAAGAACCACGCTTTGAAAAACAGCAAGAAATCAAAGCACGGCAACAGATATTCTGAACCATTAAAGCTATTTAGCCTTTATATTTTTATAACCGGTGGTCGCTTAGTTTATGAAATCCTCAAAAATAATATGCCCAATGCACTTCCTTCAATTTCGACCTTACATAGGTCCATTGATACAACAAAAAAATATATTGAAGGAATTGTAGGAATAGAGGAATTAAAAGAATATTTATTGAAATGGGAATATCCTCTAAGGGTATTTGTAAGTGAAGACCAGACATCAGTAATCAAAAGAATTCGGCATGATTCAAAAAGTAATAAAATGATCGGATTTGTTCTTCCCCGATCAGAAACATCAGGATTTCCTCTAACCGATCGTTATACTGTTAATTCAGTAAAGGACATTGAAAGGGCATTTACAGAAGGGAGTATGTCAACCACTGCATACACATTCATGGTACAATCGCTAATTCAGAATGCGCCCGCGTTTTGTTTAGCTCTTTTTTGGAAGTGACAACAAATTCACCAGTCAAGACGTTTTAAACAGGTGATCTTACCTGAAAGAGGAAGCAGACTTACAAGGAATTCAGATAGATGGCTTTGCTTCGGATGGAGACACTCGTTGTCTTAAAGCAATGATGACAAGCACAAAACTATCCGTGATGAGTCAATCAACAGCTGACTTGTCCTTATAATCCATATTTTCGTAAAAGTACGAATCTTTCCCGAATTTGACTCACATACATCTGAAATTTGTAATTTTATATAATTAATCTATATTGAGCTTTTTTCTCTAGTAATTTCTGTTTAATGTAATTATACTAAAACAAAAATATCGTGACAGTGGTGCGCACATTGTATTGCTTTAGCGTAGTTTTTACCGGTGCGCAACTTTCTTGAGCAGTTTGTCGAGTTTCTGTCGAGAATTCTATTTCGTTCAAAATTAATTTTAGGTGACACATTCCATTTTCCAAGGGAAGAAGTAAAACGGTTAGGTGCAAAAATAAGGCTTACATTTCAAAATTTTCCATGGCAATTGGAAATTGTAAACATTGTAAACATCTTAAAACAAGCTTGATGCAAAAAAAATGATGCTAAAGAACTTGGAATTCAAATTCAATCTCAGGAAGAAGAAGAAGTTGCTTGCTGTCATTTTCAAATGCAAGTGCTGAAATTTGATCTAAGTAGCGAAAGCTGCAATATACGCGATGAGATGCACGACAATGCAATTGACTCAGACTCACAATGTGAAACAAATGATGTAGCTAATGAAATCGAACATGTAATAAACGATGAATCGGATTTTAATGAAAATTATATGGAAGAGATGAAAGAAGATTTATCGAAACTGGAACGTTTAAAGAGGCAACATTTGAAAGACTATTCTGAAAAGAAGTCATCGTGCCATAGCCAGTTTCTACATGTTGTTCTAAACAATAATAAGACCGCTGTAATTCGAAAATCGTCTATTTGCTGGTTTTTTAATGAGAAAAATGGTCGACTCTCCAGTGATCGTTATATAGAGTACGTGAACGAAGAGTCCTAATTTAAGAACTAAAAGAAGGAAATACGTTAAGAGAAGCCAAAGATGAATCAGAACATGTCACTTTATTGGTTAATTATAAAGGGTTTTCCACGGAACTGGCTGGTTAGAAGTTTTCCGGCTTAACGAAATTTCTTCGGTTTTAAAAAATTGGGCTTTGCAACAATTTGGCACTTACTTTCTTTCTAAAATATTTTCACCTTCTTTGCACTTCCGGTTAACCGGAAGTCGCCACGAACTTTGTTATTTTAAATGGAACACCCTATATATTATTATATTTTTGAATTTACCACAAAATCCTATGACGATTACCATTAGGGTATCTTATACCTATCTTCAACTGTTTCTAAGATATTACGATTTTTGTTAAAATTTTGACATTTACATTGTTGTATGTAATTGATTAATTCTCACTTGATTTAAGTGTCAGAAATCTCCGACTTTGAAATCTACAAGTACTAACATTGTTTTACCAAAACGTAGAAAAAAAAATTCAGTGACATTATACAGGGTGTTTAAAAATTAGTGACATATCCAGAATTTGAATGTTGCAAAACTTATTTTTTTCAAATAGAACACCATGTACATTTTTCTATTTTTGGATGTACAATTAAATTCTATGCCGATTTGCTGTAGCATTCCCTATACCCATCTTCAGTAGTTTTCTTTTAAATTACTCATTTTGTTTATTACCGCTTTCAAATGGCCGAATAATTTCTATCTGGTGGGCCATGACATTAACATCACAACAATTTATTATTATTAGTAGTATTATTGTTTAATCATTGTTTGTTACACGTCGCGTGTTTAGATAAATGCATATTATGCATATATGCATAACTTATGAATTAGATAATGAAAAATATTGGAGGAGCTTATTCTAACCTAGATACTATAAATTTATTTTAGATTCACTGAGAATTCAGGAAGAACTTATAGAGAATTCAATGTAATTAAAGGAATTTATTGGTTGTTAATATATCTAACGGAATCCAGAAAATTTTGAAATGATTTCTCTTAATAGCTTGGTTTCAAATTAAGGGAAATGGCATAAACGATAACGACGACAACATAACAAAAATTGTTTCACTAAAACGTAGTGTGCTTGTCAGACAAATGTTTTAAAGTTTTTGATATATTAAAGTATTTTCAAAATTATAAAGGTTTTTATGAGGAATATTTAGATACATGCATACTTAACAAATGCAATTTACAAGCAGCATAAACTTGAACCATGACATAGAGTATCAAAAAAAAAATGCTCAATGTGAATTCCATTTACGTCCAAGCATTTTATTATTCGACGTCTTAATGTGTCGCCTTATACTTTTTCTCACTTCAACTGGGTCTAATTCATCAAACGTTCTCGTCACACGAATCATTAAATCTTGCTTGGTAGTACCGAAAGTTGCGTACAATGTGTAATCTGTGTAATGTATTATTTCAAAGTTTTCTGAATTTTATTAGATATATTAGCCGAAAATAAATTCCTATAATTACCGTAAATTCTCTATAAGTTCATCCTGCATTCTCAGTGAATGTAAAATAAATTTAAAGTGTCCAGGTTAAAATAAATTTCTTCAATATTTTTCATTATCTAATTCATAAGTTATGCATATATGCATAATATGCATTTATCTAAACACGCGACGTGTAACAAACAATGATTATAACAATAATACTTACTAATAATAATAAATTGTTGTGATGTTAATGTCATGGCCCACCAGATAGAAATTATTCGGCCATTTGAAAGCGGTAATAAACAAATGTGTAATTAAAAGAAAACTACTGAAGATGGGTATAGGAATGCTACAGCAAATCGGCATAGAATTTAATTGTACATCCAAAAATAGAAAAATGTACATGGTGTTCTATTTGAAAAAAATAAGTTTTGCAACATTCAAAATTCTTGGATATGTCACTAATTTTTAAACACCCTGTATAATGTCACTGAATTTTTTTCTACGTTTTGGTAAACAATGTTAGTACTTGTAGATTTCAAAGTCGGAGATTTTTGACACTTAAATCAAGTGAGAATTAATCAATTACATACAACAATGTAAATGTCAAAATTTTAACAAAAATCGTAATATCTTAGAAACAGTTGAAGATAGGTATAAGATACCCTAATGGTAATCGTCATAGAATTTTGTGGTAAATTCAAAAATATAATAATATATAGGGTGTTCCATTTAAAATAACAAAGTTCGTGGCGACTTCCGGTTAACCGGAAGTGCAAAAAAGGTGAAAATATTTTAGAAAGAAAGTAAGTGCCAAATTGTTGCAAACCCGAATTTTTAAAACTGAGGAATTTCGTTAAGCCGGAAAACTTCTAACCAGCCAGTTCCGTGGAAAACCCTGTATATATTATGTATTTTGCGTTAAAATATACTCATTAATAATAGTGTGTGTATATGGTTTTGATCCAGTTAACACAACATATAAAACTATTTGATGAACTGATGCGCATTATTTTCTTCTACATTACGTTAATTACTGTGCAATACTTGTGCATTATTATGCAGTATATGTAAATTACTATATAGTGTATATATATTACTATATAGTACGTGCAATATTAGCCATTATATACACATTACTATACAGTATCTGCGCATTACACTGCAGTACGGAAAAAAATATAGTTTATACAGTACTGGTACAAAATTTTACCAGGTGAGACACCCCTCGGCTAAGTTATATTTCATAAATTGTAGAAACATGGCACCGTTTAAGAAACCATCAAAAAGTATGGCGCTATCACATGTTTTACTATTCCGCCTACACATTAACAGACCATCGATGTTGACGATTTAGGGTTCTCAAGAAATTGGGATTCTCGTCACTGTAATAATGAAATTATGCCTATTAACTAATCCGTTGTTATGAAAGTTAACTCATCCGAAAAATAACACATAATCGAGAAAATTTTCGTCATCTCCTAACGTTTCTAGAACCCATAAACAAAATTCAAGCCGCCGATCATAATCTACTTCCAAAAGTTCTCGATGCAATTGTATGTGGTATGGGTAAAATTTGTTCATCTATATATAATTCGCCTGATGCTCCCTCTGCTTATCCCTGTAGCTTCATTTATTTTTTGCTGACTTGTATGCGGATTTTCAGCAAGAGATCCGATAACTAAAATATTATTCCCTTCATTTCCGGCAATCGGTTTTGTCGTTCTGTTTTCTTATAAGCCACACTTCTTGCACTTCGGAAAACTTGCAGCAAATTTTCTAAATGCTTACCGGGAAGACGTCTGCTAGGATATTTTTGCGCATAAATTCTTGATGCTAGCAAATTTTCTTTACACTCTCAAATTATTAAAATCATATCAATCCTTTCTGCTCGAGGGTAATTTCTCATTGTAAATAATTAAAATGTTTTTTAAACAATGACGAATAACAGTGATGCATACCGGACAAGTCCTGTTATATACTGTTAAATGCTTTTTGTGTATAATGAATAATAGCGAAAATTTTGTCTGAGCCTACTTTTTAAAAAAGAATGGATAGGAATTAATATTTGAAATAGAAAATTCTAAATTACTAAGAAAGTATAAGAAAGTATAGGAAGCATTAATACAATCTTAAAGACCGTTAAAATTAGAATCTAAATAAAGTAATAAATACAGGCTGTTCCATTTAAAATAAGAAAGTTACTTGCCTTTAAAGAGAGCGAAAATTAAAAGTATGTTTTTGTTCACCCTGTATAATTTTTTGCATTACTTTTATTTTATTATCTACTCTAATACTTTAGTTAAAAAATAAATACAGTTTAAAATGTCTAGCTTAAATATGCATAACAAGCATGCCTCTTCAATTTTAGTCTACATTTTGAAGAATAGTTAATTATCTCGTAAACGAGTTGAGTTAGGTATAAGAAACCCAATACTAACTTGCCTTTATTTAGCTTGTACTATCAAAATATGCCATGATACACAGGGCGTTAATTTTTCACAACTTTGGTGTGTAGCTTTTCTTTAAGTCAGCCTGTATAATTTAATATAATTTTGAAATGTGGTTCTTCTGAACCTGTATAACCCTTAACAAACAAAAAATTGAAACTATGTTACCATTATTCGTATATAAACCGACGCGAATGTGGTGGTCCATCCTGTATGTATGTATTTAACCTGTTTGATGTCACGTAGAGAATATTTTTTTTAAGAAACATATCACTAGGATTTTAAAATTATATTACTTGTTAGCGATGCTTTGATAGTTACTTAGTTCGATTTATGTTTGCGAGTATTACTTTAGCAACAGACAATACAGGTATTTCTACAAGTTTCAAATTTCTTTTTTAAATTGTTTGGTTGATTTATCTTCAAAATTGACCTTCAAATATTTGTCTGTAGTTTCTTGTTTTATTATTCTTTTGGGTTTAAGGTCGGGTAGATTCAGTAAAAAAAAAATTTTCATTTGCATTTTATTTTTGTATTTCTCCTACGATCGCTTCGTTATATTTTGTAATAAGTTTTTCAAGCTGTTAGTGTTTAAAATATCTGTAAAAACAATAACATCAATGATTACTTATTAAACTTATTTCTCTCTATCTATAATTCTTTTTTTTAATACAATACCCCCAATATTGTTGCATTTTTAAAAGCGCCAATAAATTAAAAAAAAAATAAAATGTGACATGCTTTAACGCGAAACTCATTAATTTCCAAGATTTTCTAAAAAAAAAATGTCGTTTGCACTGTTTGAGAAAAGCGATTGTAATTTGATTACCACTTAGACTTAGACAAGTGAATCAAATTTTAAAATATCTTAGTACGGCCCTACTTATAGCTGCAGGTGTGTTTATAGTTATATGTTAATATAGAGAGTGTTCGTCACTAAAGCGCAAACTCACTCACCTCTAAATGGCTATATCTTACTTTTTTTTCAAATGTATATGTTTACATCATTGAATTCCTATTAAGCAGTGCTTTGATTTTCATTAAGCATACTCTATGTTTATCTCTTTTACTTTTCGAATTATTACAGTTTTGTTATATTATTATTGCGATCATATTTGTAATCTTTGTAGGCGATAACTGTAAAAATGAAAGCCAGAAAATAAATATTTAATATAAAATCACAAAAAACATCGAAAAATAAACAAATCAATATAAGTAAACATGCAATAAACCGTGCCGAATACATAAAAAAAAATTAGAACATCGGGTTTTCAATATAACCGCTACTTTGTCTAACACACATTTGCAGTCAGATGTATTGAAATTTAACAGAATCAACTATACATTATGCGCAGAATGAGGTGGTGCTCCATCATGTTCAAACCACATTTATATCAATAGGCACATGATCCAACAGCTCTTTAAATTAATTGCCAAGAAAGTGTAGATAATAATGTGCTCTTGTAAGATTACCATAAAAAAAAAAGTATGACCCTACAAGTTTGTTTCGAATGATACCTCCCCATATGTTAACAGATCACTGCTATTGTTGATCTACTGTCCTGATAGCATGCGGATTAACTGTGTCATAATAATGAAAATTATGGCGGTTAACGTAATAATTCTTCTGGAATTCTTCATCAGCAAATTAACGAAGAATCTTACTTCTCCTAGCTGTTTTTCTAGCTCCTATTAACAAAACATCAACCTTCGATTGAAATCACATCGATCTAGTTCTTGAACTAACTGATAATGGTAAGGATAAAATTTATTTTTGTTTAAAATGGGATGAAATTTCTGTTGATTTTAGGTTACACTTCTGAATTGTAACCTAAATCTAAACAATTGACAAATGATCCGTATTTTGCTGGTTTATCGGTTAACTGCTATTTATTTCGGAATTCTATGATAACCATAATCAAATAACAATTTAATTTAACAAATACGCCTGCTTATAACAACATATATCGCGAAAATGCCTGGTTAAAATTTACCCCTGTGTTAAACGACCTGAAAGTGTCGCGACAAAATTTCTTAGGAAAATTCTCATCAAAATTTTCGGGGTAATTTTTGTTATGATTTATGTAAAAATTCTCGTATGTGTAAAACGGCGCTAAGAATGAACTATCAACTTATAAATGGTACAACGCTCACAGAAGCATGACCAACCACAGCGATGCTTGGAATCACGTTACCATAAATCACCAATTAGCATCGGCACGCGGTATTGGCTACAATCGCCAGGCATATTCCTGATGTTGACGTATATTCATATAGACGTGTTGTGCCTTGTTTGAAGGTAAGGTTGAATATTTATTTTGTAGGGTAGGTAGATAATGTTTGCTTGCAATATCTGTGGTGTAGTAACAAAATCAATTTAACAGATATAATCTGCACCTAAAATACCATCGCAATGCCCAAGGTGTTATGTTCTATTGCCATTACGCTGACTAATGTAGTGTTTATCTAATGAAATACAATAGATTAAAATGCCATATATTTAGGTACCACACAAATGTTAATAGAAGTCAAGATATACAAAGTATTACAGAGTTTCAAAGTGATGATAGAAAATAATTTGCCAAGCACATTATTTATAATCATGTTAGGTTAGGTATTCAGATACAATGTCCGTTTTATAACCAATGTAAAAAAGATATAATTTTCTTAAATCTTAATAGTATTGGGGTGTTGGGTATATTTTAAAACAAAATTTAAAAACGCTATTAAACAAATTATTTTGTATGGTGATAAAAAATACAATGCAATTAGAATATTGGTATTGTGGGTACTGGCAAACTAGAATTTGCAGAATTAGTTTCTATATTAATAGTTTATTGATGTTTTGCACTAAATACTTTTATTTAATCTCTTTGATTCCTAACATTTCATACCTATTAATAACAGTTAACCTAGACTTGATTTTTTCTCTGAAATTTTAACGGTGGCTAGTATTGAATTAATTTCTTTCAATTAACAGTAGTGGCAAGAAAGAGTGACTAAACCCGAAAAACTACAATTAAAACGTCGAGGCCAGGCTTCAGACACAAACTAGGTATTCTCGAGTTGCAATCCTACTCATCAATTTCAAATATCAATTACGATTATATACAGGGTGCATCAAGAATCTGTAATCGGTCAGTTACGATATACCTTTAAACATGTTTTAAGTAAAAGTTAGTTGGAAAAGCACGAACTATTACCTACAATTATTTTGATGTACACAGGGTGTTTTAGTTTCTTTGGTACGCTATGTAAGTTTTTTTTTTATTTTAAATGGAAGACATTATATGTTGTTGCAGTTTTTTATTCCTGAGGACAATATAAAGTGAATTTGTATAACACACCATATGGTTTAAATTAAAGGTTTTCGAAATAATCAGTATTAAAGTAAAAGAAAAAATGTATTTGCAATGATTTCTTAAAAAATGTATATTTCCTGCATTCGTTATTATTTTGCAATAATTCTTGGATATTTTTGTGATAACATTTTAAGATGTTCAGTCAATAGGAAAAAAATCTTCATTTTATAATACTGGCTGTTACAGCTTCACGTAATTCGAACAAAAAGGGGATTTAGATAGGTACTACTTAAGAAAGAAAAAAATATATACAAACCGGAATCCTAATGTTGAGTATATTAATTTTAATTATTTGCTTTTATTTCACTGTAACACTGAAAAATTAGATAGTCAACATAAAACATACGGCCGCGACATACGTTCAAAACATTTGTAATTTTACATATCACCAATTTAAAAGGTGTTTTTAAATTCATATTAGGTTTGTAAACTTACATATTGAAGATTACATTCCATACATGATTTTACATAGTAGCAAGCTGCAACACAAGTTGAATTTCACATTGGGTTTGTAAATGCACGCGTGATGGACGCTCACGAATTTACATAGTATAAAAATACAATGCGTTTCGAAATTTGTATTAGGGTTGTGATTTTACATAGCAGCTGGTCTACAATAAAGATTGTATTTTTCATTTAACTTGCAACATTAATATTGCTTGTATACTTACATATATGTTTATAGTCACGAATTGCCATATATTTATTTATACTTATGTAATTTTACAAAAGGCTATTTTCAATGGCGGTGGCGGTTTATTCAAATACATTAATACATTACAAATCTATGTGCTTGTTCAAAAAAAAAACTTCGCCTTATTTAAAGACAAATTATCGTTGAATTTACTACTTTTTTCTTTTTTTTTGTTGATTCAATGCATGTACTATACAAGACAAAAATCTGGCATCAGATTTAGAGAAGGATATAAATAAAGAGAGAAATGTGTAGACCATCTATGAACTGTGCTAGCGTAATATAACAAACACGTGTTGTCTAAACGGCGCACAGTGGTCCAGAAACGCGCTTTTGCGGAAATAGAAGATTTGATAGAATTGGAATTTTTTAATAATTTTTTCAGGATAATGAGATTAAATATAGGCGATTTGAATTGCATAAAAGAAAAAAAGATCAAGCATAAAATCATGACGTAATTATTGGCGGAAATATATAAATTATTCAAATAATATTAGGAATTGAAGTTTCTATTCATTCTTTTTTTTCAACTATTTTAGTTACATATATTGATGTATAATAATATTAACAATAATAATAGCAATGATAATAATACAAAACGGGAAAATATTCAGAAAATGAGAAAGTATTAAGAAGAATTATTATAACAGCTTGCCATGCTTAAAAATGTTTTAACATTATTATAAACAAACAGAAATGGTTAAATATTTTTTAATAATACACAACTGAAGTAATTACTAATAGTAGAGAAATTTCCCGTCAAGTTCTAATGGGAATGAAATTAGTGAAAATAATTGAATATATGTACAAAGCTTTAGCCGCCGCTATATAACATAATAATTAAAACACAGACTCTACAGTAAAAAAAAAACAATATAAGAAACCAGAATTCCACATACAACACTTACTAAGATTGTACCTAATTGATATAGAGAGTAATACGAGAATATGATTTGTAATTAACTTTTGAGTTTGAAGTTTATTTAGCGGTGTCTACTCTTTGCAAAAATATTATTATTACCATATAACTTTTAAATGGTTCATGATGATTGTGTGTGAAATAAGTGATACTGAATAAGAGAATATGGTTTAAGTCACAAAGTATGTAGTCCAAAATAAGAGGAACTGCTATTGTGTCCCAAGAGTACTACATTCGCTCATCATTGTTAAACAAATAGCCGTTAAGATCATTATAAAAGAAAACAAAGCATATGTGCATACAAGTATGTGTATAACGTATATGTGTATATTATTCGTATGTGTATGTAAGTATATGTGTATATAGCATATTTAGAATGTATCAATTTAATTTTTTTAGGTACCTCAGAACACATAAATGTTGTAATTAAGTAAAGATTTTTAAAAATTAAAACAAATCTGATAGGATTCACATACCTACATTAGTGCAGTAATTAAATTAATGATTGTGTATATGAAAAACAAGAAAAATGGCAAAAGCACTTTAAGCAGTTTAAAAAACCCTGAAAAGCATACATATTCAAACATTTTAAAAATAATAGCACAATACCAGACCAACTGGATATTCATAAGTATATCCATAGAGAGTAATTTGAAGGTATAATCTATAATCGTTTCGAAGTAAATCTTTAGCGTCATCGTGAAATTCAAAATTTTTTTAGGAGGCAAACGTCTCACATTTGAAATAAGCGGATCGGATGTTAGCAGCAGCATATGCATAATGTCCTCATTTGTTGCTTTACGAGAAAATTTTCGCGAATGGTGGGCTCTATACATTTTATAATTTTTATTTTGGGCTTCATGTGCTTCCTCTGACAATAATCCTACAGGTAAAGCAGCTCTGTCTATTATATCTTTGCCATGAATTAAAACTTTATGCACGGTTACAGGCATATAATACCAATTATACCTAGTTACATATAATTCTGCAGTGTCACGCGCGTACTTTTCAAATTTATCGGAATCAATTACTCTACTACTTGTTATTACTTGCAAAATTACGCTAAATCTTTCAATTAGTTCTACATCAATCCCTGTTATATCTGCAGTCATTTGAGGATTTTGAAAAAATCTTCTAGCGGTATTGCCATCGTTGCTGGTTCCTGAACCTTGCTGCACGAAATCTACTTTAATCCCCATTTTCTTCTTAAAATCGTCTTGGATCATTTTCTAAAAGCTTTAAAAATTAAAAATCAATAGACCAAGATACCTATATACAAGTACACACATATACACACATTCAAATTGACATAAACAAACATAAATATAAACGTAGCTATGGATATATCGAGATATATTGTCGACTGCATAATACAATGGCGAATGCTAACTTTATTAGACATACTCGCAATTAAATGTGATTTTTTCGAAGAGGAGCAAAAAGGAGCAGCTGATTCTTTTTGGACATTATACTAGAGGCATTAGAGATCATGTACATGTAAAAATCTGCTTGTCGATAATTGCCGATGACCACTAAAAAGTCACCTGAACTTTTTTTCATGTATAAATGTAGTATTTAGAAAACTGTTGATAAAATCAAGCATTTTACAAATTAAATCATTTGTTTTAGCAGTCACATAAACTATAAGGACCAGTTTAGTGGAGTATGTTCTCTCCAGAAATTATTTTCAATTTAGATAACAACTTATTAAAATAAAGCATTATTAATTCTAACAAAAATATGCGGTCATTTCAGGATTTTTACTTATGCCAACTTTGAGCGGGGATATTGCATAGTTTATTACGAATAAATATTGCAAAATAGCATTTTTTATTAAGTTTGAACATTTAACTAAGTATTTACGGCAAATATATCATTAGATTTCATACTTGTCAAACGTGATTTTTTGCCGACCCTGGATCACTGTGCGGCGTGCCTTTGATATTAAGAAAATAGCAAATAAAATAAAATCATGGGGCAGAAGAAACCGTTCACAGAAATACATATTCACCTTATTTGAGTGTTTTTTTTTAATATTATTTTATGAATCTATTTTTTACTAAATATATAAATTAAATACATAAATTTTTGTTATATTTAGTTAAATAATTCAACACTTGTAATACAAAAAAAAAAACGTTAAAGAAACATAATCTAACCTTAGGAAGTAAGTTGCGGATATTATTTTTTTTATTTTTTTAATGAAAAATATGATATGTGATTAAATAAATGATGATACTTTGATTTTGTAGGCATGATTGTATAATGATTTAATAGTTTACTGAAATTTCGACTTGCCATAATTATATCGCAAAACGTTTCCATTTGATTATGTAGTATGAAGTTATTAATGAAATTCTAAATATACAATAATAATATTATTACAAGCAATTGGAAGAAGACTTATTAGCGTGAAACGTATTTCCTAAGTTTTTTAATTATTTCAAGCCAACATTCCACTAAATTGCATTGATGAAATCTCTCCTTGCCATCTCCTGCGACGATGCGAATGCATTTGTTCATTTGCGCACATTTGCGTACTTTAGGAAGTTCAAAGAAATATTAACCTAATTCTTATGAAATACGTACTGAGTTAGCTTTTCTTTTACTTTTATCTTTAAAATAGGATCTAATCAATTATGCAAATGAATTGAAAGCAACAACTTTTTGCCGACAACCAAAATGATTGTAGAAACTAGTTTAAAAACAACAGTGACGATCAGAATCCTGTTATAAAAAACACACATGTGGAGCAACGGTAAATTTTGAGTGTTAAAAATTATGTACCCGTCTATTCAAAAGGTTTTCTTTTGTCTGGGTATTTCTTCCGTTATTTTATTTGCTATTTTCTTATCATCAAAGGCACGCGCCGCAACAGTGGTTAGGATCCGATATAACATGATCGAAACCTCTAGCTCCTTGAAATAGTGACCAAACGAGGTGAAAATTTAACCATAGGGCTTCAAGCAATGTAAGAACAACTGACGAAAAAGTTTTGGTACAACCATGTCATCTTCAACTTACAGTGAGGGTGAAAGTGTGTGTACCTTTAGGGAAAGGTGCAACTATACAAGAGGTATAAAAAACTTGTTTCAATAAAAATTTTATATTTATTTTTAAAATTTTAATAATATGCTTGGTAATATCGCAATAGTAAAAATTATAGTAATAGTAATAATATATAAAAATATACATATTGATAAACCTTTAGAATGATTCTTCCTCTGAAAATTCTTCTTCACTCAAGTCTATTTGTTCTTCGAGGGACAAAAGTGTCTTGTCATCTCTGTTAAGTACTACTAATTGCAACATTTCGTCGTCTAACTTCCTATGTGGTCTTTGCGTAACACTAATGAACTTAACAATGGATCAGAACTAAGGATGAGTCTGTGGAACAGATCTTCGTTTACTTTTTCCGCACTAAATTTTCTGGTGTGGGTGTGACGATATCGCCTCATGTCTTTATTTTTCGATTCTTGAGCCTCTTCAGATAGTTCACCAATAGGAAGAATTGCTTCTTTACAATAATTGGACCATGGATCAATAGTTTGTGAACGGAGGGAGGCATGTAGTACCAGAATGTATAAGAAACGTATATCTCGGCAGTTTTTAAACAATACAACTCAAAGTTATCGATATTGATTTCATAATTACTGTTGATTGTACGCAAAAATAAACCAAAACGTTTAATCAATCCTTCGTCAATCCCAGTATTTCCGCTGATAGAGATGGATTTGAAAAGAAACGTCTTGCAGTATTACCATCATTTGTATTCCCAGATCCAGTTTTCGGAATGTCTACAAAAGAAGACCCATTTTTTCTCGAAATTCTGATTGAATCTTTCTTTCCGTGTCTCGAAAGCCTCCTTGTGTGCTTTGCTAACTTTCCACATTTGCAGCTCAAGCCTATATGAAATATGTAGTAAACATTCAAAACAACGAATATACGAATGTAAAACAGACAATCCAAATTCTAAAGAGTTCGGATCAACTGGCAGTTGCCGAAGAGATACTATAATTGTTCATTTGTGAATTTTTTACTCCACAAAGATAGCAAGTCATGCTTGAAGTGTTTTGTCAGCGCATTGCAGACTTTCCCGTCCACCATTGTTAAACACATTTTGAAATTGAATTTTCCTATTGAGAGAACATATGGGATCAAATTTTCAATTTCACTTTTCACGGCCGCTTCTTCCTGTGCTGAAATATTCGCAGTTTCATGCACCCATTGAAGTCTTATTGGGCGACAATATCTCTTAGAGGCAGGTCGCGGGTTTTCCATATATCTGTGGATTTTTCATCGATCAATTGGAGCGGAACCAAAGATGTTTATAAAATACTATCATCCCGCACGTGGTGCATCTTGACTTTGATGTTTATACGCGTTGTATCCCGAACTGCCGTCTAAACCCCACTTACACAATAAAACTAATGAACTTTCTCGTGCTTCAAGTGAAATACATTTAAAAATACTTCACAAGGTTATTTTAATAAATTTTGCAGGGGTACTTCACACACTTTTTTTCGGAGATTGAAATTTGCGATGGGTAAAAAAGCTTCTTCCTTTCTAAGACTTTATATTACGGCGGATACAAGCATGTCCGTGCTGGTTAGCTCCACTTCTTAATGTTGTGTACTGTTCTTAGTCAGATTTGCAGAAATTAAAAGCGCAACGGCTTCTTCTAATGAATAACTTGACTGTTCATAATGTGGAGATCTCCAACGAGTTAAAATTCGCTTCGACCGGTGAAGGGTTGTTGTGGTCATTTCCTCGAGAAGCTGTGCCCCAGCTGGATCACCACTTTTCTTAGCTTCATTGATGTCGCAAAAGCTAATTCAGCAGTCGATTTCTCTTTTCTTAACTGTTCGTTTATTCGACGTTTAATTACCACTGAAGCATCCTTAAAGTCTTTCGATGGTCGGCCCCCGCTAGTAGAAGAAGACCGGAATACAACGAAGAACTACTTCGGAACTTATTTCTTCTTGCAACCAGGCGCCAAATTTTGCTAAGAAGCGATTTTTATTCTGTGCGCCTTTTCCAATTTCGATATAGGGAGAGAAAACGATTCTCTGTGTAAATTCACAAGAGTCTTTGTTGCAATTTCGTCACCATTTGTTTTGAAAAATGCTCTTTCAGGAAATCAAGAACTCATTTTCCGCATTCCGTGGATTCTTCATGAAATTCCATAATTTTTTCATGCAGACCATACGTGGGATTGGCCGATTCGCCATGGCCACAATACGGCAATTAAAAGAAAACAAAAAACACAAAGAAAATAACAAAGTTGCAAGTGGAAACACCGATATAAAGTCTATAAAAACACATAACAGTTAACACAAACAAGCTCTGTGGAATGATTTTATATCCCATGCCTTGCAGCCTTTATAGCTTTAGCTCTACCCTTATTTACATACCCCTACCTGCCACCTTCAGGGGCACGTAGGGCATGTAAATAAACTTTCCTTATATTTATAACTCATTAAGGAACAATATTATTTGACCACATTCCGTCCTAAGTTGTCCTCTTTACTTTAGATACTTCGATTAAATTACCTACTCATTAAGAAATATGCATATAATTGCCATATAGGGGCTTGAGCAAACAAAAGATAAATTTCAATACCCTTAATCGCACTTAATGTAGTATTATGATAAGAATTTCATTATAAACTCATAAAGCAGTTATATTTCCAAAGAATTCTTTGACAATGTGAAGAATTTATAAACATTAGAATCGCATTATTTAAACGATGTGAACTTTACGATCTTTTGAAAGCGTGTATCTTTAATTTCTGTAATGCATCAGTTGTAATCCAGCCTAGAACTGAACTAATGTAGAAGAGTAGCATATCACATTTTGCAACGATTGGGAAAAGATGAAATTGTCGGTTTCGATCGCGTATATCAGATCCTAAACCACTGTGCGCCGCCGCGTGCCATCAAGACAACACGTTCGCAAAGTTCATGGATGGTCTATACCTTTCTCTCTCTATTTATATCCCGCTCTAAATCTGATGCAAGACTTTTGTCTTATATAGTACACTTCTCGCAGGAAAAATCGGGACACTAGCAATCGAGAATTTTAAAATTACTCGAGTATAAATGCAGTTTTCCGAGAATATATTCACTTATCAAAGCCATAAATAACTTATTTAGGTGTATTATTGCCATCAAAGGTAAAGATTAAAATTTTTAAACAGAAATATAAATGCATCCAGAGAAAAAGGTTTATACATAAAATAAACACATTGGAGTGTCCGTGGCGGTTTCCTTTAGAAATACCGAATACGAAAATACTCATGCAAAAAAAAATACATAACAACAAAAACGCCTCTTGAATAGACGGCTTCATTTAGAAATATATATGTATTTAACTTGTTTGTTACCTAGAAATAATTTATTTTTAAGAAAACATAGTCATTTAGGATTTTAAATATTACTTGTAAGTGCTGCTTCGATATTAGTTACTTAGATCGCTTTATGATCGCTAGTATTACTTTAGCAATAGACAATATATCAATTAGCGTCCTTTGATTTATTGATTACACTATTATTGACGTATTAATTATATTTGTTGTTAGTATTCTCAAATATTGTGTTACTATAGGCAGGAGTATGCATGGAATGATATAATTTTTATCGGTGTAATGAATGTATCGAGTCATTTGCAATTAGTTTACATGGGGGGTCCCATTCCTGAACTCAACGTGTTTGAGATATTTGCAATTTTGTTGATGTTAAGCGAAATTAAATAGCTGATGAGGTATCAGATATTTAGTGGTTCTACTAATGTCGATATAAGTACAAAGACGTAGTCTAAGTCTAAAATGTGTTATGGCAATAATGACCAAATCATATACAGGTGTTCGAAAACGCATCTCCAATGTGGACACTTTTAAACCAACAAAACTTTTTTATTTCAAATGGATCATGGTATTTTTTACTAAAGCATTGAATCCAGCGTAAAATTCAACATCAGTTGACATTAGGGTTTGGTATACCTATTTTTGATAGTTTTTGAGATATTAGCATTTATTGCCTAAAATATGACAAATTTCCAAGTTTCGATTAAATAAAATATTTTTTCCTTAAAACACTCTGTTATTCTTTTTAAGAGTGACGAAGTTATCTTTTTTTGCATTGTTTGATTTCCATACCTGAGATATTTATCATTGGAAGTTTTCACAATTATTATCAAATTTTATGTAATTATAAAATGCTAATAAGCTATAATTATTATGCCACAGCAAATTACATGTTAATATTTTTACCTGTTTATTAAATACATCGAAAATAGGTCAAATTAAAAAAAAAATTAAGAAACTATTATTCTGAAAGAACATTTATATTTGACATTTTCGAAGACTTTTAATAGTTTGTTCCTGATTTATGTTACGTGTCTGTATCGCTTAATACCTAGTTTAATACAAAAAGCCAAGAGGCTGTATTGTTTTCGGAGACTCCATGTCAGATGGCTCCCCTACAAGGAAAATACCTGGTCTAGTAAGTGAACAATATTTGAAATATTATGGGTGTATTTAGAATATTTGCTTGAATTTCCCTTTGTGTTATTTTTTGAGGTTTTATTCATTGCAAATAAGTGTAGGTACCTAATCATTGTTACATTCTTCATGAATGTAGAATAAGTCTAAAATGTTATTTGTATATGTAACTTTCAATGTTTTTCTTATTTCTTTCGATTTACAATATTTTACTTGTTAGAAGAAAATGTGTGAAGGAGTTGACACCATTAGGACTTACTATAAAAGATATGACTTGTGAATACTCCATAGGTTTATCACTGCGCAATTTGGTAAATTACCAACAATGGATATCACTTGTTTGTTAGCACATCTAGTCATCACATGGCTTACTAATATCTAATAATTAATGTACGTTCTCTATGACTAAAAGGCATTACTATTAGTAAGAAACTAGTGAACATTAGATATCTGAAACATAAATATTTAGATAGGTTAGGTGAATAATGTACAGAGTGTTTTGTAGGAAAAAACTCATTTTATTTGGTTGAAACTTAGATTTTAGGCATATTTGTAGCATTTTTTTGCAAGAAATGCTAATACTTCAAAAACTATTACGAATAGGTATACCAAACCCTAATATCAATCGATGTAGAATTTTGCGCTCCATTCAGCTGTAGTAAAAAATACCATGTTCCATTTGAAAGAAAAAAGTTTTGTTAGCTTAAAGATATTCACCTTGGAGGCGCATTTTTGAACACCCTGTATGTGATTCAGTGATTATTGCTGTAACACTTTATAGCTACGTCCTTGTATTTACATCGACTTTAGTGGAATCACTAAATATCTGCTATCTCATGAAATATTTGATTTTATTTAAAAGAGTGCAAATGTTAAAAAATCAACGAAAATGAAAATATCTCCAAAACGGTCGAGTTTAGGGATAGGGAACCTTCAGATAAACTAGTTGCAAATGACTCGCCGAATTCATTAGACCGATAAAAATTATACCATTCCATTTAAAATAAGAAGTTGATATCAACATTAAAAATTGACAATAAATTTTTGACGAGAGTAGCGGAGCGGTCTCGTCAAGAAGCTATATATAAGATATTTATCGCTGAATATTTTTTATGTAATAAAATGAGTTTCAACGTGGCATGCGTCAAACCAAAATGGAAGGCATTAATTCAAGCAATATAACGCCATTTTTAAGCGTATACTAAGTATTTTTACAACCGTGGATTTTAAGTGAAAAGAAACGAGAATATGCCGGGGAAGTACCGGCTTCAACTGTAATGGAAAATGTATTTATTCCGAGGCGGCTTCAACATAAAGAACTTTTGTAAGGTTCTAACAAAAATGAAATAACTTTTTTTTTTATTTTAAAATATTCTAAGTAAACATCCTTGTTCATAAATACATACATACATATACACTAGAAGCCGCTTAACAGCCACATCAGATATATTGACCAAGTCTTTGTTGCTTTGAATTTTTCTTTAGTTTCAGATCAACTTAAAGTTTTTAATAGTAGTAAATGAATTAATTAACTAAGCATAATAAAATAACAAATAATATTTATTTAAACTAAAAAGTAATTCATAATGAAAAATATTAAAAAAATAAAAGAAAATAAGGTACCTACATAGAATAAACTAGTTGTTAATTAATTTATTCATTGTCGATTGTCTTTGTCTTAATATCACTATATCATTGACTTTCGTATTTATAATGCAGGGAGAAAAAATTGCTAAAATAAGATTTTATTCTCATAAATATCTAAAACTATAGTGTTGTTGTAAATTAAAAAGTAAAATTATCGTCTATGGTTGATGGAATACATCCACAGGTGTTCATATAAAAATAAGCCAAAACGTTTTTGTTTAAGAGAATTCTTTATGCATATAGATACAGGAAGTTAGGTTTTATAAAAGTTGTTTTTTCACAGTATCAAAAAAAATTACATAAACCCATGGTTTGATTATAATAAAGTTTCTTTTTCCGTTAGCTAATGCATTATTACATATATAAACGATCGGAACCTCCCATAATTGATATTATTTATGTATTAGTTTATTGCAATGTCGGGCAGTAAGTGTACAGCTCCTATCAAAAAAAAGTTAACGAGCTACGCGAAAATGTATATGACGAGCGCATTTAGAATGGACTATAGCTAGAGTTGGGCAATTTTCCGGCGCTACAGGTAGGTATTCAGAACGTGCCCTCCAACTCATATACTCCAATAAAGCAGATGAACCGTAGAGTCGCAAGTCAGTAACAACAGTGCCTGTTTTGCTTATAAAATGTAAAAATTATTATTTTATATAAATATGTAGTGATATAAAATGCGAATGCATCGCAAGGTGGTCTGTTTGCCCGATTTTTTCCCCAAGAAAAGTTTGCACAACTCTATTAATAAAACTGATGCTTTATAAATACATACTAAATTACAATAATACGATTGATCTGCTTTATTTGTATTACATTATTTGAGGCCCGCGTCGCGATACGTATCTGGCCCACTGCTAACCTCATAGCTTTTACTTACGACTCGCGGCTCGGCTGTAACACGATTTATTTACGATTTGTTGTGCATTTTATCTCCGACACAGGATTTCTTGTTTTATAATCAAGTTTTTGTTCTCAAGACATAAACAGCACGCCTTGAAATAATATTTTTATGTATTCCTTGGTAAAATAGATTTTCTGTTTCTGAATGTTCTTATTGATTTATTAGAATACCTTATTTCGCATATATACAGCCAATATGGAATATAGTGAATAGACAAGTTTCTTTCTTTCATTTTCGTAATTTTTTAATTGTAACATTTAGCAATAAATGAATTTGAATATGAATAAAATATATAGTGTTCAATAGTAAATACAAAGACGTACTTTGCTAGTAACGTATCATACATATACACATGTGTGATACTGTAATAACAAATTGTTCTCGCTATAAATTTATTTTATTGTTTTATCTAATTATAACATTGGCAAAAATTCATTTCTTTAATCTTGAAGCATCCAATGTCTCCAGTCCCCATTATTTTCGATTAGTTCCTCATAGTTCATCTGCATTTCCTGAAATGAATGATTTATATATGTGTAAATATATATTCTGCTTTAATGCAGCTCAAACATTTTCAATAGGACTTAAGTCCGGACTATTTAGAGTCCAGGTCAATACTTGTTAAATAAATGTTTGCGGAACATGTTAATTCTTGCACAATTTGCGATTTATGCACGGGATCGTTATCGTGCTGAAACACGAAATTGTCCCCATGCATTATATTTACCGATGGCATCATCAGATTTATAAGGATGTCTTCATTTCTGCAACACCTGCTGCTTTCATTTCAACTATTCAGTGTTCTAATTTTTTTTACTATTAAAAATATAAGAGAGGCCTAATATTAGTGTCGAGATATACAATCGTAGACAAGAGTTAATTGCAATTTATTTTTCAGTATTATGTTGTAAAAAAACAATGAAAAGCTAACTATTTAGGTATTGAGAGATAATAAAAAAAATTAAAGTTGCAAAATTTTAATTGAAATGTTTTATTAATTTTATTATGAAAGAATATGCGTATGGCATTTGTCCGCAACTGTATGTAGTTTAGTTATGCCAGGTTTCAATAAAGAATATGTTTATTTATACATATAAGAGACGAATATCAGATAAACACAAATGCTTCCCTTTGTGGGTTTTGCCGCAAACTTGTTGCGCCTTAAACTGAATGGATACCCTTATTTGAAAACTAATAATAATAAATCGAGGTAGTCAAAACAACTTTCATAGACAATTTACCAAATGAATACCGGACATAAAATATGAATTTATCAAATACGAGTAAACGTTACGTATGAGGACTATTCTTCGGCTGGCATGAATAAAATTACCTCCAATAAACACAGTTGTAAGTATAGTTCAACCTGAGATTATATAATCAAAATCGCTATTCAGATTGTTAACCTTTTTGTGTGAGGAGCTGTACGTATGTAAATTGTGGAAAATCCAGGTATAACACACCTAGATTGGAAATTTACAGTTTTCCAATTCGTGACGTAAGAAGATGTAAGAATTGGATCTTAAATTCAGGTAAGTACTTTCTCTGATTTAATACATATAAATAAATTACTTAATGTTAGTTGTTACTAATACAAATTATTACACATCTGCGTCTTCCTCATTTTCATTTATTAAGAAATTTCTTTTATTTATAACATACACTTGCATAAACTTAAAATTTCTTTGTAAAGTAATAATATAAAACCTACAGCTTATACAGGGTATTCCACGTAAGTGGTTCATTAAAAGTTTAGATGTTCTATTATTTACTTATATTTGAGATTTTGGCACCAGTATCTGTTCGATTGGAACTATAAATGTAAAATACTCTAACCAAAATATCACTTCCGGTTGACCGGAAATGGATGTCAATTTTCTTATTTTAATTAGAATAATATAATATTTTATTCATTTTTGGATTCTACAGCTATCAATACGTCAGTTTTCATTAGCTATTCCTATAGCTACATGTTGCCGTTTTTAAGTTATTTAAGTTTTTCTTTTTTGTTAGTCATAATCATTGCATCATTGAGAAATTAATATCTCCGTTAATACTGCAAGTAGAGACTCCAAATTTGCTACGTTATGAATGTAGATATTACTCTAAGAAACAGTAAGCACACCTTTACATTCTAACATACAGGGTATTCAAAACTGAGGAACAAAGTGACATATTTTCAAATGCAGAAAACTCATTTTTTTTAAATAGCACACTCTGTATTTTAATTCGGAATTAGGAAGTAAATATCATCCCCTATCGCTTTATATGAGAATTCCCTATACCTATCTTTCATACATTTTGGGATATGAGGAGGTCATACCTTTATTACACTAAAAATTGCAATATTCCACATTTTTATATCCAGTCATACACACAAAAAAGAAATAGAAAATAATCAAATTAAAGTCCAGGTACCTGCCACATTGTTTGCTTTCGACTTATTTGGTTAAATTTAGGTATAACCTCCAACAAATTTTATATATTTCTAACTCTTCTTTTTATTTTCAATTTCGGATGACTTTTGCGTATGCTAGAGTTTACGCAGTTTGACCGTGTTTTCTGGGCACACTGCTACCTAGATACAAATAGCGAACGTTATAGTGGTCTTGTCATAAAAAAAATATATTTTTTTAATGTTCAATTTTAATATATTTTATAACAAAAAGCCGTATTTCGTACATCTTTTTCTTTGTCTGAAAAAAAAGCTGAAAGTTTTTGGACTTTTCCGATATATACAGGGTTTTCCACGGAACTGGCTGGTTAGAAGTTTTCCGGCTTAACGAAATTCCTCAGTTTGAAAAAATTGGGGTTTGGAACAATTTGGCACTTACTTTATTTCTAAAATATTTTCACCTTTTTTGCACTTCCGGTTAACCGGAAGTCGCCACGAACTTTGTTATTTTAAATGGAACACCCTATATTTATTATATTTTGAATTTACCATAAAATTCTATGACGATTACCATTAGGGTATCTTATACTTATCTTCAACTGTTTCTAAGATATTACGATTTTTGTTAAAATTTTGACATTTACATTGTTGTATGTAATTGATTAATTCTCACTTGATTTAAGTGTCAGAAATCTCCGACTTTGAAATCAACAAGTATTAACATTGTTTTACCAAAACGTAAAAAAAAATTCAGTGACATTATACATGGTGTTTAAAAATTAGTGACATATCCAAGAATTTTGAATGTTGCAAAACTTAATTTTTTCAAATAGAACACCCTGTACATTTTTCTATTTTTGGATGTACAATTAAATTCTATACCGATTTGCTGTAGCATTCCCTATACCCATCTTCAGTTGTTTTCTTTTAAATTACTCGGTTTGTTTATTACCGCTTTCAAATGGCCGAATAATTTCTATCTGGTGGGCCATGACATTAACATCACAACAATTTATTATTATTAGTAAGTATTATTGTTATAATCATTGTTTGTTACACGGCGTGTTCAGATCGATGAATATTATTGTGGAACTTATGAATTAGATAATGAAAAATTATTGGAGGAGCTTATTCTAACCTAGATACTATAAATTATTTTAGATTCACTGAGAATGCAGGAAGAACTTATAGAGAATTCAATGTAATTAAAGGAATTTATTGGTTGTTAATATATCTAACGGAATCCAGAAAATTTTGAAATGATTTCTCGTAATAGCTTGGTTTCAAATTAAGGGAAATGGCATAAACGATAACGACGACAACATAACAAAAATTGTTCACTACAACGTAGTGTGCTAGTCAGACAAATGTTTTAAAGTTTTTGACATATTAAAGTATTTTCAAAATTATAAAGGTTTTTATGAAGAATATTTAGATGCAATTTACAAGCAGCATAAACTTGAACCATAACATAGAGCATCAAAAAAAATCTAATGTAATTCCGTTTACGTCCAAGCATTTTATTATTCGACGTCTTAATGTGTCGCCTTATACTTCTTCTCACTTCAACTGGGTCTAATTCATCAAACGTTCTCGTCACACGAATCATTAAATCTTGCTTGGTAGTACCGAAAGTTGCGTACAGTGTGTAATCTGTGTAATGTATTATTTCAAAGTTTTCTGAATTTTATTAGATATATTAGCCGAAAATAAATTCCTATAATTACCCGTAAATTCTTCTATAAGTTCATCCTGCATTCTCAGTGAATGTAAAATAAATTTAAAGTATCCAGGTTAAAATAAGCTCCTTCAATATTTTTCATTATCTAATTCATAAGTTCCATAATAATATGCATTTATCTGAACACGCGACGTGTAACAAACAATGATTATAACAATAGTACTTACTAATAATAATAAATTGTTGTGATGTTAATGTCATGGCCCACCAGATAGAAATTATTCGGCCATTTGAAAGCGGTAATAAACAAAATGAGTAATTTAAAAGAAAACTACTGAAGATGGGTATAGGGAATGCTACAGCAAATCGGCATAGAATTTAATTGTACATCCAAAAATAGAAAAATGTACAGGGTGTTCTATTTGAAAAAATTAAGTTTTGCAACATTCAAAATTCTTGGATATCTCACTAATTTTTAAACACCCTGTATAATGTCACTGAATTTTTTTTCTACGTTTTGGTAAAACAATGTTAGTACTTGTTGATTTCAAAGTCGGAGATTCTGACACTTAAATCAAGTGAGATTAATCAATTACATACACAATGTAAATGTCAAAATTTTTAACAAAAATCGTAATATCTTAGAAACAGTTGGGAGATAGGTATAAGATACCCTAATGGTAATCGTCATAGAATTTTATGGTAAATTCAAAAATATAATAATATATAGGGTGTTCCATTTAAAATAACAAAGTTCGTGGCGACTTCCGGTTAACCGGAAGTGCAAAAAAGGTGAAAATATTTTTAGAAAGAAAGTAAGTGCCAAATTGTTGCAAACCCCAATTTTTTAAAACTGAGGAATTTCGTTAAGCCGGAAAACTTCTAACCAGCCAGTTCCGTGGAAAACCCTGTATATGTAAACCTCCCTTTAACTTGAAATATTAACGTTGCTTGTATATTTACATACATATATGTTTATGGTCACGAATTGCCATTAATACATTACAAATTTTGGTCTTATTTAAAAGCAAATTATTGTTGAATTTGCCATATTTTTAGTTGAATCAATGCATATATTTTTCTGTGTGTAGGTATGAGCCATAAGAGAAGATGATGGATTAATCCGCCAGTATATAATTCCTCGAACAGTAGGAATTACAAATTAAAAATCTACACACCGAAAACCGATCGGCAGCTGTTTCAAAATTACTTCTCGTCATAATAGGCGCTGCAACCAACGAAATTAAAAAAAAAAATCCAGAAGGGAGAAAAAAGCGTGGGAGAAAATCCCTGATCCATTAAAACCATATCAAACTATAACTAACCGAACCTGTCGCGTTTCACTAAAGTTAATAAATCATAACGTCCAATTTCACGTATCCAAATAATAAATGATTTTATTTATTGCTTATTATACTTTTATTACGTTCACGCCGAGAGAAGCCTTTTTTCCCTTTTCCTGACGCGATCAAAGTCGTAATTACAACAACCTGAATAACAACAATGAGGAACCCCGCGATCGCCGATATTAACGGCAGAATTAACGCGTTTTGCCACTACCGGATATCAATCACCCCGCGCTTACTGCGGATCGTGTTCTTCTGCCATTCATTTCGAGTGGCGAGCCGATTCGGCACGGCTTCGGCAACTAATAACGCGAAATGGATTAAGAGAATTAGGGGGTCGCACGCCGTAACACAACAATGCACGGCCACGGCCCACTAATGTACGGCTAATTCGCCCCCATAGACTCCATTAATCCCGGCCGCAATATCACTTAAACTATATCGATTAAGCTTACGGCACCGCATTTACGCTGCACGTGATCGAGATTTTACGCAAAAGATTACGTTTAAATGCACTAAAAGTGTCGTAAATCGTAAATCTCCGACGTATTGAACTGGGAGTGTATTAGTTTGCGGTGGGTTTTAAGGGCGCATGTAAGCCTCTTCGGAGGGTCGATAAATCAAAATGTTCCTTTTTGCTTGTGTTTGATCGCCTTCGTCCCAATTTATAGCTAAAATTAAACATAGCAAAATGGTAGCTTCTTAAATGAGAATTGCATTAAACCAAGATTTTAAAAACATGCGATCTTATAGAGTATTTTCGAGATTGTTTTGGATGGAATCAAAAATTTACCGATTTCTGTTGACAGCGGTTTATTTGGTTAACTATCACCCTCTTTTAAAAGACTGAAAGACAATCACTGACAAAAACGAATTTTCAGTAGTAGCAGTGGCGGCTCGTGAGTTATGAAAGAGGGTGGGTACAAAATAAAAATAGATAAATAAATTAAATTCGAAAGTGTACTTCCTAATTCTTTCATTAATATACTATAGGATCAAATTGTTTTTGCTACTAGTTTCTACATATGATTAGTAAATTGTCTTCTTCAGCCATCAGCATGATCCCATAATCAGTTCAACCGGATTAAAAACCCTTAGCAAACAGTGTGTTAAAATTGGATTATAGTTATATGATTCGCTGATCGGACATCGCGGGAAAAGAAATGTTCGGCCGCAACAATCAACTATTACACAGCGTTACAAACGAAAAAAAAAAAATTAAGTACCCACTTCAATTTTTCCTGTTTATTTACTTATACAAATCGCTTAATAAGAACACCTATGTACTTTTTTTCTATCACGTACTGTTTTTTGGGTACGGTAACTAATAATTATTGGTAAAAAACTTAAAAAAACATACACATTGCTTTATTTAATTATTAATAATTCGATTAAATTAACGACAAAAAATTAAAACTAACGACAAAATTTATTTTGTTTTGTTAATTAGTCCCAAGCCTGGTGAAATGCGAGGGGAAGGTGGCCGGCGCTTTGCAATACGTATCTATATCATGAAAAACTGAAAAATCGCGAATATCTCCAAAACCTTTGGAGATTGACACAATGACACTCGTATAAAATCGAAAAAAAAATCAAATTTTACATCCATTTATGTAAAAATTGCTATACCATTCATTTAAAAAAAAAAATCAAGTTATCCATGATTTTAGAGTTCGAAAATTACAGAGCCCTATTTAAATTCTGTAATGTAAACGCAGCAATTTTAAAATAAAAGACGTGTGCTGTTTCATAATTAAGCGAAAACTGAAAACCGCATCTTTCTAACTTTCGTATTTCCGGAGATATTTGCAAACACCGCAAACATTGCAAATGTAATTTTTTTTCTTCGAAAAAACGTTCTGTAATTCGGAAACACTTACAACTTAGCCTCAATGTATGCCTAACGTATTGTTATTTAAATTTAACAAGGAATCCGAAAATACAGTAATATACAGGTGTTCCATTTAAAATAATAAAGTATCTACTTCCGGTACAACCGAAAGTCCGCCATTACTGAAACTAATTTTAAAATGTGTAGAATATACAAAAAAAGCAATAATAAATCGGCTATGGACCGTTGCATCTTAGGCGGGACAATCGGTATGTATATCAGGTAGAATATTTCAATCTGTCGCTACGAGCACGAAGTGACGTGTAAATAGCCATATTGTGTCCATGAGGGGATAAAATATGAACTCTACCCCCATTGAAAATCCCAAGATTTGGTGCCAGAATCGGCATAGCCTATCTAATGCCATCAGTGTATACTTCAAAAACAAGACGTGATAGAAACAAAAAATATCCACTGCTTACATATTGTAACTAATTGAAAACCATAATAGTAATCAGTTTTTCAGGTACGAAAATCGTGTCACGCAGTGTTATGGGATCATGCTGAGGCCTGAATAAGCATTAACTACTAGTCGAAACTTAGTAGCCAAAACAATTTGATCCTATAGTATAATATTATCTAATAAAAGAATTAGGAAGTACACTTTCGAATTTAATTTATTTATCTGTTACTACTCACCTAATTATGGACTATCTAACATACAAAATAAAAACGTACCTATTTTTTGTACATAAAATCTAGGAAAGTTTTGCAAAATTTTATACACATAATTAACCGGCGCAAAATATGACCATTTTTTCCCCATATCTTATAAAATAATCTAATTATTTTTTCTGTATTATTTGGCAGCGTTTATTGTTTGTTGATTTATATTAATTTGTTTACTTTTTGATGGTTTTGTGATTTCATATTAAATATTTATTGTCTGGCCCTCATTTTTACAATCGTCGCCTACTAAAATTATAAATTTGTTCGCAACAATGAAAAACTATAATAACCCGAAAAGTAAAAGAGATAAACATAGAATGTGGTAACAAAAATCAAAGCACTTGTTAAGAGAAATTCTATAGTATAAGCATATACAGGGTGTTCTATTAAAAAAAAAAGAAGAATTTGCACTTTAGTGACGAACACCCAGTATATTACAATACAACTATAAACGCACCTGCAGGTGTAGTCAGATCCGTACTACGATATTTCAAAATTTGATTCACTTATTCTAAGCGGTAATTAAGTTACAATCGCTTTTCTCAAGCAGTGCAAGTGACATAATTTTTAAAAAATCAAAGTATGTTATATCTTATTTTTTTAAAAATTTACCAGCACTTTTAAAAATGCAATAATATTAGGGGTTATTGTATTTAAAAAAGGAAAGTTGAAAGCTGTAAGTTACGAAACACCCTGTACAAATCCAGATAATTTTACGTTATAGAAAACATAATCCTACAACAATTTATAAAAAACCTATCTGTCATTTGTTTACGAGCTATAGAGGAGTTCTCTGCTGGTGAACATCCTGTATTTGGTTGCAAACTGATATTCTTACGAGCACCAACCCCTTTCTGTCTATAAACATATTCAAGCCAATAAAATTTAAGTATAGTAATGGGTTCTTAATGCAGAGGGCAGTATGAAGGGTTTTTAGGTTTTAAAAAATTCTTTCTTACTAGATTATTTACATGTGGTGCGACGTAACCTTATTGATATTGCTCAACCATTTAATCATGTTTTGCACCACTTTTGGACTCTTATAGCTCACTATCTACGCGCTCTATAAGATCGAGAAAGACTATTCACTTAGACATCCAGCCTGCAGTTGTTTGTTCCGCGCCAGCGAAATGTTTATTTTAGATTTTTTGTATTTAAGATTTGTGAATGCATTAATATTGAATTTATTGGTAAAATTCGTTTAAATTTATCTAACAATAATAACTATAAAGTGTAAAAATATAGTTGCTGATCGAATTTCTTCAATAGTACATATTTTATGTTTCTTCCAATATATTTTCTGGTTAGATTAGGCTTGCTTAAAATAACACTATAAATAACTCGCAAACCTACAGTTTTAACTGCCCTTTTTCATTTGCTGATGGAAGATTTATATTATTTCAATTATAATAACAAACTTTTGTATTACCTCTAATTTTAATTATATCTATACTAGTATATTATTATTTAATTATATTTTTATTTAGTTATTGTTAATTTAATCACATAAGTTGTTTAGTGGCCAAGTAGTAGTTATAACAATTTACAAACATTTTACAATCGGCTTGCCTTGATGGTTAAAACGAACAGGCTAAAACGTTAAGAATGCGATGAATAAATTTTCGAAATCCCTTTTTCATCATAATATACAGGATATTCCACGTAAGTGGTTCATTAAAAGTTTATGATGTTCTACTATTTACTTACATTTGAGATTTTGGTACCATTATCTGTTTGATTGGAACTATAAATGTAAAATACTTTAACCAAAATATCACTTCCGGTTGACCGGAAATGGATGGTCAACATTATAGTTTAAATGGAATGATGTATTTTTTTGTTAATTTTTAATTCTACGACCATAAATACGTCAGTTTTCATTAGCTATTCCTATAGCTACATGTTGCCGTTTTTGAGTTATTTAAGATTTTCTTTTTTTTTAGTAATAATCGTAAAAATAAAAAGAAATGTACAAAAGGTTGTTACTGATAACGAAGATAATCAGGTTAACATCTAGGCCTACTTTAATGTATATCCAAATAGTTCGGTATCTGCTGGTTCGTCTGACTAAGGTAAAGTACGTTTAGTACGTCATTTCTTAGAGTTATATCTACATTCATACCATAGCAAATTTAGAGTCTCTACTTGCAATATTAACCGAGATATTAATTTCTGAATGAGGCAATGATTATTACTAAAAAAAAAGAAAATCTTAAATAAATCGGCAACATGTAGCTATAGGAATAGTTAATGACAACCTGACGTAATTTACTTCGTGTAGAATCCAAAATTTAACTAAAAAAATACATCATTTCTATTTAAATATACAAAGTGACATCCATTTCCGGTCAACCGGAAGTGATATTTTGGTTAGAGTATTTTAATTTATAGTTTCCAATCGAACAGATAGATGGTACCAAATCATCAATGTAAGTAAATAGTAGAACATCATAAACTTTTATTAATACCCTGTATACGCACGTTGACAGATTAAGAATATCTATTTTGAATAATACAAGAAACATAGCTATTTGTTTTTGATATTTACAAAATCCGAAATAAAATAGGAGGTATAAGGATACTGTTTATCCCGGTTTTGTGTTTCTTTATATAAATAATGTTTGGAGTGCAGTATTTTTTTCATTATAACCCGATTTTGTTTTAATTAAAACTTAAATTATTTTCACGGATACTTAAATATAGCCAAATAAGCTACAGCTTATTTAACGTATAGCATTTTATTTTTTCTTCAGATCATTGACGCCTGCTTTTGGACTTGTTAATTCGAAGTGCCGATGCATTTCTTTTTAATTAAATGGTAGCAGCATTATAATTTAGACATCTCCCTGTGGATGTTGTTTTTTTGATACCGTGATGTGGATATAATATTATTGTTTGTATGGACGGATTGTCGTAATGTAAGGTCATATTATTTTTTTATCTCTAAAGAGAATTGTATTTTAAAATTCTAGCTATTAACTTATGATAAACATGATATTGGTGATCTCATTGCCTAATCTGTTTAAATTCAATCTTGGTATTGAAAATTATGTATTTTTATTGTATTTAAAGATTCGATTAGATTAAATATTTTTTACGTAGTAATTAGATAGTCTGCCAAAAATTTTGAAAGACCTTTTAGAAACTGCTAGTTTTTAGCAACATAATTATAATGCTTAGCTCGTTTTCTGATTAAGTTTATTTTTGGTGGCATGGTCCTTCTGAAACATCTTATTTAATTAAATAGTAACTAAAAGTTGCGTAATGGAGATTACTTCAATAATAATAAACAACAAATAGGCACAGTACAAAAAACAACATCCTAAAAATTAGGAATATTATTTGAATTTATAATAGGTATTTGAATTAGACGCACTAAACTAAAAAAAAATGTTTTCTTTTAACCACTTGGAATATTTGTCGTGTTACATGGATAAATTTAACATTAGTAATAATGTATTTATTTTTAATTTAATAAAAAACAATGGTACGTTTAATAAATCATTTTGCAATTTTCGTAGAAATTTGTCTGTTTTAATTTATTAAAAAGTAAATTTTTATTTATGCCTATAGAAGTGTTGGAACATTTAAAAGCGATTGTACATATTCACACGGCAAATTTGAATTCAAGGAGGTAATACAAATTATGTGAAAAAATATATTTATTGTTCACTACTACACAAAGTGACGACAGATATTTATTTATTTTGAATGAAAACTTCAATATTTCATATTTCTGTTCCTCAATGATATTTGTTTGTTTTATATTTGCGGTTATTATGGTAAAGCATATGCGGTGAGATGAAATATTAAAGAGGAAATAACCACCAGCCTATTTAAAAATGCAGCTTATAATACCGTGTGTAACCAGCATTCTTTTTAAATGAATTGGAAAAAGAAACAAAACAACACGTTTGAAAATAAATATTCTAGTCAATAAAGGGAACATTTGTTTTATTTATTTCTAACACTTATTTTTCTTTAGATTTAATCTCAAAGGAATTTGAATCCTTAAAAAAAACACTATTCATTTCCGAGTGCACGTGGCTGTTTGAATAACAACTTATATATCCTTCTCACACGCATAGCAATATAATGATACTACCGTCCTCTTTGCACTTATATTTTACCACATTTTATACTTATTTTGCCCCACTCCCAAATTGCTGCGAAGCATGCCTCTGACAGATTGTAAATACATAACCTAACTTTTGTAAATACTGAATGCTTTGTAAAAGACGCAATTTTTGTTTATTTTAATTCTTATTTTAAGATTGCAACCATGAAAATCAAATCTAGAGCTGCTGTATGTATCAGAATGCCTTTATATGGATTGCTATACTATATATAAACCGCGATTTGTTTATTTTTAGGATGATAAGAAAAGTGCAAAGAAACAAGAAAATGCCCCAGAACAGCCCACGTTTACATTTTCTTGGGAAACTAATAAGAAAAAAATTGTGCAATCGCAAGTATTTAAAAAGAAAACACCTAAGGTAAGGGTGAAAACTACCGAACAAAATGTCGAAGCTCAAAATAAAGTTGCCGTTATGCCACAAATTGTTGAAGAAAGTGCGAATTACAATGCGCATATCAAAAGAAAGAAACGCAAAGATAAGTTACTTGCTAAACAATTGATGAAAGAAGGTATTGAAACTGATACGATTAAAACTGGAAATGACAATCATAAAAGGAATTATTCTCTATTCACTGGAGAGCATAAATCTATGTACGTTAGTCAATCGTCTGGGAAAGCGGTTTCAGAAAAGGTATTCGCAAACTCTGGCAACAATTTTAGTGACTTAAAGATCCACAAACATCTAGTTTCGAATCTGGAAAAGATTGATTTTAAAACACTAACGAATGTGCAAGAGAAAGCAATTCCTATCGTGATGAGTGGGAAAAATTGCTTGGTGAGTGTTAATAAAATATTTATTAAAAAATCACATTAGTGTTTCTTGTCTTATCTGTTTTCATCTAGATACGTTCGCAAACTGGGTCAGGGAAAACTTTAGTATATGCCGTACCTATCGTCAATGCTTTACAGAGTTTAGAGCCTCGAATAAAACGAACTGATGGGGTTCAAGCATTGATTGTCGTACCGACCAGGGAATTAGCATTACAAACGCATGAACTCTTCAATAAAATCAATGTAGGTTTATGATTACTGAAATAACTCACATAAACTAAGTTTTCTTGTATCCTGTAGACATTTCAGTGGATTGTGGCAGGACATCTTTGTGGCGGAGAAAATCGGAAAACAGAGAAGGAACGGTTGCGAAAAGGAGTGTCAATTCTAATCGGTACACCGGGTAGATTGTTAGATCACGCCTTACATACGTCTTGCTTTAATTTATCGAAAATCCGTTGGCTTGTGTTGGATGAAGCCGACCAGCTGTTGGATATGGGTTTCCGCAAAGATATTATAAGGTAAGCTAATATCTTTTGTTTCTCATAAGTCTTTAGGTTAATTCTATTCCTTGTCATTACTGCGGGTCTCCCCAATGTTTAATTTTTCTTTACCAGTGTGCAGTAAGTAACTATATTAGTATCAGTTATAGTTTTGTTCCCCATTGTTCTGGGTCATCTCCCACATTGCACTGACATGTCTTATGCTATTTGTTCTAAATATATGTCCAAGTTTACTTGGATTTTTTTTCTATTTTGTTTTGTTTATTTTATTGATTTTAATTCAAGTACATTTCTATTGTCTTAGTTTCTTTCTTATTATTTCTTTAGCATATAATCTTTAAGTGTTTTATTTTAGCTGTGTGCCTATTCATATTATGTTAATCTACTAGACGCTCTAATTCCCTCAAATACAAATATTTTTTTTCTAATCTAAGACTGTATATTGTTTGCATAGCACCAATTTAATATTCTTATTTATTCAATTTCATAGCTTGTGTCATTTGGGACAACTGTATATATTTTGTATGTTTGTGTAACCACTCATGTAGAGTATAACAAAGGTTTTGGTAGAAGTGTTTTCTTTTGGTTTTGCTTTATTTGTAGTACTTTATTCAAATAATTTACAAGAAAGTTGAATGTCAAACAATGTAGCTCTAGACAATGCCTTCACTTGTAAATATGCCAATAATATCATAGTAGTCTAATACTCTACATATTATTCTTGTCTATGTTTTAAATTAATTTTACTCAATAATGAAGCAAATTGAGTCCAAAAATAAAAACTCACAGTATTATTTATAAATGAATGCTAGGAGATATTACCATGGTTTTGAAAATACCATACCAAGTGTTCCAAATGAATTGCTTTTACAGTGGTAACTTTGGCATATTTCTGCTGTTTTCATGAAATAAATGTTGAAATAGGTATACTAAACCTTAATACTAATTGATGTAGAATCTTGCGCTGCATTCAATGCTGCACTGAAAAATACCACGTTCTATTTGAAGAAAAAAAAAAATTACTTTGAAGATATACTTATATAATTTAAAAGTTTATGATGTTCTATTATTTACTTATATTTGAGATTTTGGCACCAGTATCTGTTCGATTGGAACTATAAATCCAAATACCTTAACAAAAATATCACTTCCGGTGACCGGAAATGGATGTCAACTTTGTTATTTTAAATAGAATGATATAATTTTTTTACCTTATTTTTGGATTCTACAACTATAAATACGTTAGTTTTTCATTAGCTATTCCTATAGCTACATGTTGCCGTTTTGGAGTTATTTAAGTTTTCTTTTTTTTTAGTCATAATCTATTGCATCATTGGGAAATTAATATCTCGGTAATACTGCAATAGACGACTCCAATTTGCTGTTATGAACGTAGATATTACTCTAAGAAACGGTAAGCACACCTTACATTCTAATATACAGGGTGTTCAAAACTGAGGAACAAGTGAATATTTTCAAATGCAGAAAACTCAATTTTTTTAAATAGAACACCTGTATTTTAATTGGATTAGGATGTCAATATCATCCCTATCATTTATATGAGCATTCCCTATACTATCTTTAATAGATTTTTGAGATGTGAGCGACTTTTTGTTAAGCAGACTAAGTACCCTACCTTAAATGTTTGTAGCTGGCCCTGAAATGGATTCACGTCAAATTCATGTAGTATTTTTGAATAACCATACCAGAATGTCTGTTCGAATAGTCATTTCTATTAATATTGCGTTGTACGAAAGTGTAATTACAATGATATACATAAACACTGTTGGTTAGTCAATGAATTTGACATTAATCCCATTCAGAGCCAGCTACAAACACGCAAAGATAGGACTACTTAGTCTGTTTAATAAAAAGTCGTTCATATCTCAAAATCTATTAAAGATAGGTATAGGGAATGCTGATATAAAGTGATAGGAGATGATATTTACTTCTTAATTCCGAATTAAAATACAGGGTGTTCTATTTAAAAAAAAAAAAAGAATACTTAGTCTGTTTAACAAAAAGTCGCTCATATCTCAAAATCTATTAAATATAGGTATAGGGAATGCTCATATAAAGCGACAGGGGATGATATTTACTTCCTAATTCCGAATTAAAAAACAGCTGTTCTATTTAAAAAATTGAGTTTCTGCATTTGAAAATAATGTCACTTTGTTCCTCAGTTTGGAACACCCTGTATGATAGAATGTAAAGTGTGCTTATTGTTTCTTAGAGTTATATCTACATTCATAACATAGCAAATTTGGAGTCTCTACTTGCAGTATTAACCGAAATATTAATTTCTCAATGATGCAATGATTATGCCTAAAAAAAAAGAAAAACTTAAATAACGCAAAAACGGCAACATGTAGCTATAGAAATAGCTAATGAAAACTGACGTATTTATAGTTGTAGAATCCAAAAATGAATAAAAAATTATATCATTCTATTTAAAATAAGAAAGTTGACATCCATTTCCGGTCAACCGGAAGTGATATTGTGTTAAGGTATTTTTTACATTTTATAGTTCCAATCGAACAGATACTGGTGCCAAAGTCTCAAATATAAGTAAATAATAGAACATCATAAACTTTTAATGAACCAGTTACGTGGAATAGCCTGTATATTCGAAATCAGTGAAACAAGGTCTTTCATACTATCTAACTATATACAGGGTGTTGTATTTAAAAAATGCAAGTTGTATTAATTTGTCTACCAATTTATGGGATATCAACCTTGAAATTTGTAAAATATAATAGAGCAAAATCCTATAACTTTTGCATTTAAAGTTTTTTTCTACCTTAGGTAATATAGCCTGTAGGCAGGGGTTAAAATATAAACGGACGCTCTGTACAAGGCAAAAATAAACCTTAACACGTTAAACAAACATTCGTGATTTCTCACGTTTTCAATTGGCAAAATTTCGTCAATTTTTTTGTTTCTAATTTCGTCCAAGAGCTCGTACTTTGCGGCCGAAAAACATTCTGACGTTTGTGACAGCGTTTAACGCAAATTTGGATAGGTCGGTATTTGACACGACACAACACGTCAGAACTCATCAGAAAGCATACCATCAGATGGATGTGCACACCGTCCATTTAAGTACATGAGAAAACAGTTGTATGATTTATAAAATATAAAAATCTTAAATAGCTCAAAGACGGCAACATGTTTGCCATAGGAATAGCTAATAAGGACTGACGTATTTATGGCCGCAGAATCCAAAAATGTAAACAAAAAATTACATCATTTTATTTAAAATAACAAAGTTGACGTCCATTTCCGGTCAACCGGAAGTGATATTTTGGTTAAAGTATTTCACATTTATAGTTCAAATCGAATAGATAGTGGTGCCAAAATCTCAAATATAAGTAAATAGTAGAACATTATAAACTTTTAATGAACCACTTACGTGGAACATCCTGTATATATGTTGTTGATGTTTGAATAAACTGTTTTTGAATTACTCGAATTTATGTCATTTAAACTGTATCAGTGAAAATTCTAGATTGCCATGAAAACTATGAAATTTAATATAAAAAGGAAAAGAATATTTAATTATCAAAAACAAAACAAAAACCAAAATACCAAAAATTTTTAACGTAACCACTGCCATTATTTATTTTATTAGTAGCAATGCTTCTCATGAATTTTCTTATAATTGCGTTGGAAATAAAGTTGGGAGGGTCCTCTATTTAAAATTAATATTTAATTTGACCAAATCATTGTTTTACTATTGGTATTCTATTATTACTGGCATAGAAAAATTCTAATTATTTCACGCTTTTCTTCCGTGGAATATCCCAAATTTAATAAAAGAATATAAAATATTTTTAATATTGCACAAAATGTTATTTAAACTTCTGTTTGTTTTCATGGCAATTGTCTTAATATGACCGAGTCTGGATTTAAAGTCTTTATTCTCTTAACAGGTACATACATATACAGGTACACGTCATATATACAATGTATAGGCAACACAAATTACATTACTATAACATCTTCCCTTCTTTTTCAAATAAAATAAAGTACCATAAAACAATAAATTTGTTTGTAAATAATAATTTCAAATTCTACATAATTTTAATACGACTTATATACTAATTTTAATATTTGAAATTTGATTAATATTTTAGTTGTTCAGGTGATTTTATAATACGTCTATTATCTAGTAGTTTTAGATAGTTTGTCATTATGTTCTACATCTTCACAATCGTAAACATATGTAGAAGAAATTGGAAAGCTAGTATGAGATTCTTTGGTAGATCTAATGTAAATTTTATTTCTAAGTTATATGCTTACCATCTTCCCTTTACAATTTTATATGTTCTGGGACCTATTTTATTAACAATTTTACCTAATTTCCATATGCTTTGTGGTTTTTCTTGATACCTAATTAGTGAATTTTTATCAATATATTATTTTGTTCTTTTGTTTTCGAGTCATAGTAATATTTGTTTTTCATTTGAGTAAGATTAATTTTCCTATCAAATTTAGTTTTATTTATTAATTTAGGTAACAATAATTTTCTATCTACAGGCATATTATCTCTTAAATATCTAGACATAATATTTGAGACGGTGTATATAAGTCATAAACAGGGTATTTCTATACGATAGTAAGTTAAATCACATCTTACTTACTTTCAATTGTTTTCTTTATAAGTTTTTTAATCGTTTGAATTGTTCTTTCTGCTAAACCGTTAGTTTGTTAATGGTGTGGTGATGATGTTTTGTTTAAAGTTCCATGAATTAGCAAATTGTTTGAATTCTAGACTAGTAAATTGTGTTCCTGAATGAGATATCACTACATAAGGTATCAAGAAAAACCACAAAGCATATGGAAATTAGCTAAATTGTTAATAAAATAGGTACCAGAACATATAAAATTGTAAAGGAAGATGGTAAGCATATAATTAGAAATAAAATTTACATTACAGCTGCGATGTCCGAGTGGTTAAGGATTTTGCTTCGAAATCAAATGGGCTTTGCCCGCACAGGTTCGTATCCTGTTCGCAGCGCCATGTCTTAATAGGACCGAGTCTGTATTTAAAGTCTTTATTTCCTTAATAGGTACACTTCTCACAGGAAAAATCGGGACACCAGCAATTGTGAATTTTAAAATTTGTTGGGTGTAAATGCAGCTTTGAGAGGATATATGCACTTATCAAAGCCATAAATCACTTTTTTGTGTGTATTATTGCGATCAAACCTAAAGACTAAAAATTTAAACAGAAATATAAATATATATAAAGAAAAAGGTTTATTTTATTAAATAAACACATTGGAATTCGGTGGCGGGTGTTTCCTTAGAAATACCGAATACGGAATATTAATGCAAAAAAAATCATAACAACTAAAAGGCCTCTTGAGTAGACGGCACCATTTAGAAATACACATGTATGTATTTAACTTGTTTGATGTTATGTGGAGATAATTCTTCTTTAAGAAAACATATGGCGATGGGATTTTAAAATTATAATGATGATTAGTTACTTAATTTGATTTATGCCCGCAAGTAATACTTTAGCAATAACAATATGTAATCAGTCTCCTGAGTTTTTGAACAATGTGATCTTTCACATTGATTAATTACATGTATTCATATTAGTTGTTGTGTTAAGTTATTCTTAAAATATTGTATTACACAAAATACTTTCTATGTATTAAAAAATTACAAAAACAGTTAAAGATATTTACAAAATTTACAGTAAAATAGAACCAGTACGTACAGCCATAGTTCAAGATATTTCCGAAAATACAATAACCGAGGGTTCATAAAATAAATAATTTCTTTGCGAACTAATTGCTTTATTTAAGAATTTTATAAATAATCTTCAAACCGGGTTTGTAATTTTTTATAGATAGAAGAAAACTTTATAGTAATAGAACAATATTTAAGAATATTAAAAACAATAGTAATTAATACATCAATAATAGATGTAGTCAATAAATATGTGAAAATCACATTATCACAAAACTGAGAAAGTCTGACTGACATATTGTCCTATTGCTAAACTAATACTCGCGAGCATAATCGAACTAAGTAACTAATATCAAGCAGCACTAACAATAACATAATATTAAATAATAAAATCCATCACCACATGTTTCTTAAAAAGACATGATCTCTACATAACAACAAACAAGTTAAATACCATATATTTCTAAATGAGCCGTCTATTCAAGAATTCTTTTGTTGTTAGGTATTTTGTTTTTTTCATTGGTAGTTTCTAAAGGAAACGCCGCAACCGAAACTCCGATTGTTTATTCTATACATAAACCTTTTTCTCTCTAATATAGTTATATTTTTCTCTTTAAATTTCTAAGCCGTTACTTTGATCGCAGTAATATACATAATTAAGTGATTTATGGCTTGATAAGTGAATACGTCCTCCGAAAGTTGCATTTACAATCAAGAAATTTTAAAATTCTGAATTGTTCGTGTCCCGATTTTTTCTGTGAGAAGTGTACATACATACATATACAGGTACACGTCATATATACAATGTATAGGCAACACAAATTACATTACTATAACAGCAATCTAGAGTTTTCACTGATATTATTTCAATGATATCTATCCAACAATATACAGGGTATTGTATTTAAAAAAAGTGCAAGTTCTATTTGTCTACCAATTTATGGAATAATTTCAACTTTGAAACTTTTTTCTATTTTTCCTTATAAACTTTCAAATTGTTCTCTGGACATCCTAAAGTACCTATACATGGAAACGTTCTTCATCTCTAATAAGCCGATTATTAACCAAAGTATGATATTCACCAAAAGATTCCCACTTTTCATTTATTTCGTATACTCAAATTTTTCTTTTCTTGCGTAGCGTAGAACAAATAACAGCTGCGGCGTATCACATTCCCCAATTTCCTCTTCAAATTCGTCTGATCAGCTTGAAATCATGGTGCAACAAAGCAAAAATACACTACAAAATTTTAAAGCAAGTGGCTATTTTTAACATAATTGACAGAATGCAACAGAAAAATATGTTTACAACACGTCACAGCATAACGCATTGCAACACATCACAACACGATACGTCAGAAAAATGTGTTTCCGGCCTTAAGCGCCTTATTATGCAAGTATTAGCTTACCTTCAGGACCTACCTGAGCTATAATTCATTTTGAAACCCTGTGTGTTATTAGGTAATTAGCAATTCTTTTTATTTGTTTTTAAATATGTTTAGCTTAGTTGAGCATATCGATCAAGCAGCCTCGAATTCCGAATACGATCCGATGGCCATCATTCGCAATCAAACCGCAAAATCGCAAGAAAAATCCGACGTTTTTACATCGGAAGACGTTGAAAGTAACCAACGGCAAACAATATTACTTTCGGCCACATTATCTAAGCAAGTATCCGAACTGGCTGACTTTACGATGAAAAATCACACTTATATCGACGCTCTAGACGAAGATAGTTCGCATGCAGGCGCGGAAAGTGATAATTTCATCATACCTGACACCGTACAGCAAGAATTCGTATTAACATATGTTAAGCATCGACTCTTCACTCTGACAGCCTTAATCATTGCCAAGTGCAAGCAAAATTCGAAGCTTTTCGTATTTATGGCTAGCAAAAATATGGTGGAGTTCCATTATGATCTCTTCACGAAATATCTGCGACGAATGCCGAAAAATCGAAGCACTATATCGAAGAATAGCAATTATAAGGGCGATAGAGTCGTGGAGTTCGATGAAGATTTGGAAGACGTCATCGAAGAGGACCAGGAAGATGATACCATCGTCGATACGGAATTTTTCATGTTGCACGGATCCATGGATCAGAAGATACGGAAGGAAGTCTTTACAGGGTTTCGGAAAGCCAAGAAAGGGGTGTTGTTATGCACGGTAAGTCCTATTAGATTATTTTTAAGCTTATTATAATTTTTCCAACGTAACTTAATTTTTTATTATGTTTAAAATCCAATCCTAACTCAAATATACAGGGTGTTTCCTAACCTTTCTGACAAAGAAAAGGAGAAAACTCCTCACCAAATTTTAAGTCGAAAATGTGGTATAAATTTTTTTTCCATGTCGCTTTGTTTTCGAAATACAGAGTGTTAGTTTTTTTTTATTTTTTTGTCATTTCATTAATTAATACCAAACAATATTCTAATAATATTTGTTAAACATAATTAGAGCACTTTACTTGGGTGAATCTTAAACTTTACTAGTTACTACCCAGATAACAATTTAAGGTTTGCACAACTGCTATAATTTGCAGGCATTTTCATATATATCATTGTCAGCAATTTTCGGAATTCATATTAAAAAATTCATTTGTACCGAGAAAAGTATTAAAAATAGGAAACATGTTTTCCAAACTAAATACAGGGTGGGTCACCACATTCGCGTCGGTTTATATACGAAAAGAAAAGTGGTAACATATTTTCATTTTTTGTTTGTTAAGAGTTATACAGGTTCAGAAGGACCGTATTTCTAAATTATTTTGAAGTATAGAGGTGACAATGAAAAGTACACAACCAAGTTGTGAAAATTAATGGAACACCCTGTATTTATACATATTTGATGTACAGACTAATAAGACAAATGGTGTTAGGTCTAATCAACTATTCTTCAAAATGTAGACCAAAATATGGATAAATATCGTCCTATTATTTGAATAATAACAGCTTTTGTCGAAGCCTACTTAAAAAATAATAATAATGTCTGAATAATATTGAAAAAAAAATATAAATTACTAAGAAACTAAACGATAGATATAGGAAGCATAAACAATCTTAAAACATAAATTAGAATCTAAATTGGTAATAAATACAGGGTGTTCATTTAAAATAAGAAAGTTACTGCTTTAAAGATAGCGAAATAAAACATGTTTTGTTCATTGTATAATTTTTTGCATAACTTTTATTCTATTAATAAGCTAATATTTAGTTAAAAAATAAATACGTTTAAAATTCTGCTAAATTACATGACGGATGCCTCTTAGGGGTTACTACATTCTCATCAATATGGGAAAACGCCATTGCGTATGTCCTTTTTCTCTGAAGCCGTGTCTGATCTCATTGAATTTTTACACACGTATCTAGTAATGTTCCAATAGTTTAAATGAAAGATTCATGAAATGTTAAAGAGTTTTTTTTATGAGTTTACAAGATAATTTCTTCGGTCACTTTTTAATTTTCGAATCTCTGTGTTTAAGATCAGATTTTATTTTAAAAAACGCTTATTCAGTATATCTTTAATTCTAATTTGATGAAATATGTATACCCCCTAGAGCATCCTGTCAGCAATTTAAGCTGATATTTTAAACTGTAATTTATTTTTAACTAAATATGACTTGAATAAAATAAAAGTATGCAAAAAAATTATAACAGCTGAACAAAAAATCTTTTAATTTTCGCTATCTTAAAGGCAGTAACTTTAATTTTTTAATGGAACACCTGTATTTATCACATTAGATTTAAATTTAATGGCTTCAAGATTGTGTTAATGCTTCTATACCTATTGTTATAGCTTTTTTAGTAATTTAGAATTTTCTATTCCAAATATTAATCCGATCATTCTTTTTTCAAAAGTAGGATTAGACAAAAGGTGCTATTATTCATTATACCAAAAGTCATTGACAGTAACATAACGTATTTATTATCTATACAGTACATAACTTGTCAGTTCGCAACATTGTGTTCTCAGTGGTAATTAAAAAGCAATTTGGTCTACATTTTGAACAATAGTTAATTATCTCGTAACGAGTGAATTAGGTTAAGAAACCGAAACCAATGTCTTATTGAGTCTGTACTATCAAAATTTATAATATACAGGGTTCCTTTAATTTTCACAACTTTGGTGGTAACTTTCCTTTGAATCACCCTGTATACCAGATAATTTTGAGTGCTTGCACCGTTTGATGTGATATGGATGCAACAGTTGATCTTTCAATATTCTCCTAACGTGGCCTGACTAATGTTTAAAGCAACCAATTTCTGGTGCTTATAGTGGAGTTCTCAAATTTATTTGTACCATTTTCAACTTGTGGAGTTCTCACTGTAGTGGGTGCCCTTATCAGTCGTCGTTTTTAAAATTCCCGTTTCACTAAGACGTTGTGAGACGGGCAAATATGATGATGCGGGATGATAACGATTCGCGTATCGTTCTTCATAAGACGTCTAGCAGCACGCGAATTTCCATGGCAGACCGTAAACGAAATGCATATCACATATCTCGCATTCTGTAATTCATTTTAGAAAACAAAACTGGCATACTGATGAAACTTGACAACTTGACAAATATTGAAATACAATAACAAATCCCTCTCAACACAATAGTTTTTGAAGAACCAATGTGTTTATATCGTGTAGTCATAGTTCATAATTATTATTAACAGTCAATCTTTAAACCAAACTTTTGGACATAACTCATAATTTTATGATAAAAAAACCTAAGGAATCGGTCTAAAGTTGTCGCATATATTGAGAATCACCCTGTATATTGAATGATTAAATAAGCTTTTACTTAATTATATATTTCCTTATGATGATAAATGCTGTACATTTACTTCATATTATTATTATCGATTATTAAGAATATATTTTATAATTTATCCATAAATGAGCTCTCGCAAGGATTCCTGTTGTCAAACGAGGACAAGAGGACACGGTATCAAAACGAGGATAATCCTCGCGAAACGAGGACGGGTGGCAACCTTAGAACGTACGTTTTCCACATATAGAACTGATGGGCGACCAGGTGTTTTTCCCCTTCAAAACACTTCCAGTGCCTCTGATGCGAGGAACAACCCGATTCATATGTCGAAGGAGAGTCTCATTATCAATTAGCACCTCGGCGAATTGATTTATAAATTCTTCAGCACAAAGTACAGCTGAATATCTCTACTGCCCATCACCTCCGCGTTCACCATTTCGAAAATATGCTACCATAATAATTTTATCTTGGTCTAATATAAATTGCATTTTCTCAAAAAATACAAGTTATGCTCTCAATGAAGGCGTAGTCTTGAGAAAGACTATATGTGAAAATTAACAAACAATAATATGGAATGACGAAATTAGCAAAATTTAAACACGAAACGCACGGCTATGTAGAACATAGGTCAATTTTAACAGCAAAATTTAAGAAAAAGCTATTTTACTAATTTCACTACAGTGATTAAATGAAAACATTGATTTTCACCTCGCGAAAAGTACTGTGTAGTATCAGGACAATCAATTTCGATCTCAGTGTAGTTAAAGAGGAACAAATTGCTCCAAAAACTCCAAACAGAAGTAATAATAAAAAGAAACCAATGCGCCTCACCCACTTCAACTTTTTAATTGAAAGCCCCCGAATTTCTAAGCAGGCTGGGGACACCCTGCTGTCAGACGCAACCGCTAAATGTCATCACGCACAGTTGTAGGTCTTTGCCGCGTGGGCTGTCGATTCACCGCCTAAATTCCGTGCAGCTTTTGTCTGTGCTGTAGATAAATTGCTTCGACAAAAGATACAGGAAAAGTGGATATTAATTCATCAAAATTGAGTTTTATTAATTACATTTTTGCATATATTTATTTACATCTTGCATGTATACAAGAAGTGCGGATAGTGTTTTTCGTTACCTACTTAGTTGCCCTACGAATTTTAGTAAAGTGAATGAAAGTTTTCCGTCGATTACAGGTAAAAATAAAGAGATTAAAAGAAAATTCAAATCGCGAAAGACAAGCTGTTAAAGTTGTTTTAAAAATAATTTGTGATCTAGTAGGTTACTGTTTGAGTTTTTTTTTTTTTGTTTAGCGGAAGTGACTAATTCTGAGAAAATTTGATTCCTCTTCTTTTTTTTTATCTGGCCTGCAAACAATCTCACTTCTCTTTTAAAAAAAATCTAATTATTAAAAACTACATATTCGATTTTGATCACACTTTATTTATGAAGGACTAAATAATTGCAAATCATCATCTTATTAACCTTATGCTCTACCTAAAGATATTGCACGAGGATATCTATTCTAGGTACTATATGGATTCCATAGCAATTGAAATGTCCCTACTCTAACTAAATAATTTCTTTGTGACTGTTAACTCATTATGTACCGGTGTCATATACAGGGTGTTAGGTAAACATGCGACGAAAATTCAAGGGATTATTCCTTGGCATATTCTAAGAATATTTCGTCCTATGATGATTTTTGAAAAACCCCTTTGTTTCTAAGACACAGGGCGAACAAGATTTGCGACAGTAACAACATTTTATTATCAAAAAGTGCATGTAAAGTTGCTCAATCTATAATAAATGTTCTAAATGGCTTCCTGCAGCCTGGATACAAGCATTCAAACTTCTCTTCATTGACTGTCGAACTCTTTCAAACACACCAGGGTCGTTTCTAATTGAGTTACACCGAGCAATTATCCGATTTCGCAAATCGTCCAAATTCTGCACTGGAGTAGTGTAAACTATTGACTTCAGAGATCCCCAGAAGAAATAATCTAGGGGGTTTAAGTCTGGGGATCGAGCAGGCCATGCGTGTGACCCACCTCGACCAATCCAGCGATCTCCGCTTGTTGCTGTCAAAAAATTACGAGCAACCAAATTGAAATGTGGTGGTGCACCATCGTGCATAAACCACATTGCAATTCTTGTCGCGTATGGTACATCTTTCAGAAACTCGGGCAGCGTTGCTTCCCAAAAGTTGGGGTACACCACGCTAGTAAGTCTTCCTGGTAGAATTACCGGTCCAATTAAATAGTCACCCACAATTCCAACCCAAACATTCAACGAGAACTGTTGTTGAAAACGATCTTCAAATACTTCTTGCGGATTTTCATCTGCCCACACATGGTTATTATGAAAATTCCTTATTGCATTTCTTGAGAAACTGGCTTCGTCGGTAAAAAGAATATGTGTCAGGAATAGAGGGACGCGAACTAATGTTTGCAATATCCATTGACATAATGCAATACGTGAAGGAAAATCAGCAGGTAGTAGTGCCTGAACGCGTTGAATGTGGTATGGATACAACAAATTGTCCTTAAGAATTTTCCAGACTGTCCAATGACTTACATTCAAAGTATTTGCAATTTTTCACGTAGAACTGCCAGGATCTTCCTCTATCATCTGCAGCACATTCTGTTCCAATTGTACCGTTCTGGCAGTCATTGATCTTCCTGGCCCTCCACTTCGTTTCATTGAGCCTGTTTCACGAAGACGTCGATGAATGTTTTTTCGGTCGAGCACATTACGGGCGGGAAATCGTTGAATCTACAATCGTCTAGCTTCTAATGAGTTCCCATCAGCAAGTCCATACATGAAATGCATGTCAGTCATCTCGGCGTTCGTATACATCATAATAGAGGATTTGACTAACTATTAAAGACACGTCAAACAGCCAAGCGTCACTCAACCTAAACAAATACGACCGATGAGACGTATTCAAATGAAATCCGCTACTAGATAAAACAGCCGTTTCATGTGGCTGAGATCGACAAAATAACAACCCATTGTAAACAATTTTTTGTACTTGATAAACTCATTGTCGTACACCATACTTTTATTTACATTAATAATTTCAATGAATATCGAATATGGTTGTCGCAAATTTTGTTCGCCCTGTATCTTCGAAACAAAGGGATTTTTCAAAAATCATCATAGGACAAAATATTCTTAGAATAAGCCAAGGAATAACCCCTTGAATTTTTGCCGCATGTTTACGTAACACCCTGTATCTAGTAATAGCTAAAATAATATTCTTTTTGTATGTGAAGATACAGAGGAAATTAATCTTTCTAAATATTGTGTTGTTGCTCATGGTTTGTAGTTTTAGGATGCATTTTTTCTTTTTTAGAAATAGCCATTTGTTATTTTTAAAAAAATAACGTAAGAATGGATTTTCAGTTGATTGTCTGCTGTCTCATTTTAGCTGTTTTTATATAAAATGCCACAGACTTATGTTCTTGGTGGGCACGATAATGAAAAAGGGAATGTTTAGTGTGTAAAAGCACATAATCTTTCGAAGTTCATTTCAGTTTCATTCTGTTTATAAATAGGAATATTTATGCAGATATATACTAAATACATCCGATTTGTAATGTTCGGCGCTCACACTTTTCTTTCATATTGCGCATATAACATAGCTTGAACGTTTCTTTTTTTTGTGAGGAATATGGATAATAAGCGGTTTTTAAATGTGAAAGATATTGAAGTTTTATTTGAATACGAAGAATTTTTTAGAGATTTGAAGGGTACAGGGGAAGAATATACTAAGTCACAAAAGTAAAGTTGCAAGATAATCGAAGTTTAAAGTTCAAAACCCTATAACTTTTTAAATATAAATAATGCTATTAATTAGTTTGAATAAGAAAGTGTGACAGATTAATCTTAATAAATACCCTTTTTTGTGTCATTTTTTTCTAAATTAGAAAATTGAAGAAAATTCAAGTTTGACAATTCTTTAGCAATCATTTTTATGTGAAGTCTATTACTTATATGATCCAAAACAAAAAATATATGTGTTTTTTTTATTATATATTTAACGAAAGGACTTCAAGTTAACATAGAAATTACATATAATACATTTTAATCACTATAGCGTCTTGGTTTTTGATATAGAGATTTTGATATCTAATTAGCGTCCTGCAACAATAAAACAACAGCACAACTCAATGATTCAAGGTTATTAATAAAATAACTTACCTGTAGAAATACGTCCTCGTCATCTTCATCGTTGGTCATCGATTTTGAGATTTTGGTAGAACGGTTTAGCTTCGGGCCCGCAGAAGCGACTTAAAAACATTATGTTATCGAATTTCTTTTTGGGAATCGGAATTGGGCCCTCATAAAGTAGTTCTGGTTCCTCTGCTTGTCGGTTTCTGTTCTGTCCAACACTCGTCTTCTTCTTCTTGTCCAGTATAACGTGAGATTCCCAGCTGCCAGAATAAGATTCCCGTAGCTGTACTGTCCGTGGATGTTGTTTTTCAAATAGAATCTGAATAACGGGTCTGGTCTGAGAAGAAGCTTTTGTTTTTGTAGGACATGGTCAAGAAGTATTTACTCCAATGTTTAAAGAGGCTCCTATCGCATTCTATTACTGTGAATGGGGAAGGTTTTGAGCGTGATGTTCGTACATGTTCATTCCACTGTGAAGGCTGTTCAATTCTAACTTTTGTGTTGATAAGGCCCATATTTTTGTCACACTCCATGTAACTATGCCCCCTAATTGGAAACGTAACTTGAACTGTATCAAAACGATCTAGGTCATGAACAAGATGATGAAGAGATCTGAATAGCGTATAATTTTTATTTTGCCCGGCACAACTGTCGCAAAATATATCAAGATGTCTTACTTTAGGTGGCAAAATGCTTTTGCAAAAGTGGTAAAGCATAGAGACCACATCATCTGCTCCCTTTTTTGCAGTGATCTGATCATATGTGAAAAAGTAAGATTCGGCGGTAGAAAGAACATGGATGTTGAACATATAAAATGACAACTGACGTTTATAATATACGTCATTTGTTGGAATATTAGGCACGGGCAGATTCTTCATATAATTCATGCATATGGCTTCATAAGAGGCAGATTTTCTTGCTTTCTGCTTTGCTAATCTTTTCCTCTCATAAAAATTTTTAGCTTTTCTCAAATATAACTCATTAAGTACGGTTAAATTCCGTATATCCTTTTCTTTTGCTGTGCACTCTTCTGGTGTACAATTTTCTTTTTCTTTTTGAAGGCATGACACCTTAGCCTGGAATTCGTCGCAGTTCGAGCAGGTGTCCGTTCTCGGATACCCAAATGAAATATTATATTGAGTATTAAAAATATTTCTGTAACATTCGTACGACACGGGATTTTCTGGATTTATATCAGTGTACATCTTGTGCAACTTTTTAATCGAAAGGTCATCAGGTAAATATAAACGTTTGGAATCATGCAAGCTATAGTGTGATTTCCTACCTTTTAGAGACTGAATATGGGAATGAATCCTTTCTATTGTTTGGTCTGACAGTTTGTGTTTCCTATTTTTGTGTTTACCCCTGTTGTCGATTGGAGGATTTCCTGTTGTAATGAGTGAATGTTGGATAGTCCTTATGATCTGAGAAGTTATCCCAAAAAGGGAAAGAAATGGTAAGAAATGCTGTCCTGCATATAGGAACTTCAACCGCACTTGTTTCACGTACTAATCTAACTTTGTAAGAAAATGCATGATTGTGCAAGTTACTGTCTGCTTCATTTTTTCGTGGTCTTCTACGTTTTATCTGATGAATTGAAATTAGGCCAGCCAAATAAGCACTTCGATTGTTTTTCGATCCCAGCAAATTAAAATCTTTCAACAAACCGTCTCTTTCTTTAACAGATACTGTTTCAAAACATTTTAAACGCTTGCAGGAGCAACTGTCACCAAAGTCATGGCTAGCAACACGTAACCTCTTATTAACAGAGCGTAATCTTCCTGTAACTTTACTTTTTTTGTATTTCGTCCAAAACTTACGGACGTCTCATTTTCGTCTTCACTCGACATTATTAACACTGTATTAAACACGATTAGTAAGACAATAAGAAAATAAAAACTTCAAGCACAAACATATTACAACGAAATAACTTGTCACACTGACGCACACCGATGCAAACTTCACATTTATTCAAGGCTGTCTGATGAGTCGGGCGGACTTAGTATATTGTTTCTGTGGACGCATGGACTTGATATTTCATTATATGGAATTTGTACAAAGCTAGAGTAATATCGTAGCTAACAGGTGGCACCAAAATCCAAAAAATGAATTTTTGTGACTTAGTATGGTCTTCCCCTGTACCCTTCATTTAGAAAGTGCAGATAGGGTTGACATAGAGGCTTTGCCCTCCGATCCCGACGTTTTGAGTGATTGTGATGAAGGAGATGATGATGAAACAGGTGAATATGAAGTTAGCGATGTTCTCGGAAACTTAGAAATTCAACTACAAGGGCCTAATGTAGGTAGTGGACAGGAATCCCAACCCCAGAAACAAAAGCCTAGCAAAAGCTCTTCAAAAAGTGCAGGTTCAAAAAAACAGATGTTCCTTCGCGCTGGTGTAAAGCACACCCATCCTATTCGAATGAAATACACAAACAGAAAACGACAAAATAAATAAGGTTAATGAAAAAATATATGATTTATCTCCGGTGCAATTGTTTGAAAAATTCTTTTCCGATGATGTTTATCGTATAAAATTGTTTGTTCAACAATATGCGCAAAAATAGTGTTATTGAACAACTTCTCGAAAATTCCGACTGGAGTTGGCGCCTTCAGCTCTTCAACTACCTTCGCTAACCTTGTGGCTACATTACTATCAGTGTGTTGCCAATTATTGTAACGTGGATCATCCTTTGCCCAACCTTTACAAAGTCTCTTTTTTTAGCAGCAAGTGTTTCATTGTCACTTTTATTCCAGTCTGGGTCAGAATCTTTTCGTTCTTCTTCTTCTTTTGAAGGTGCAGTGTCATTATTTCCAAAAAATCTCTAATGTACCAGCAACGTCCTAGTTAAATTAGCAAAATATTAGGGTTTTTTCAACGCTGATTAGTATGCGATATACTAAAAAAAAACAATTGAATGACGCATTTCCAAGAAATTTTGACATTTATATGTTTTTTAAATTGAACACCCTGTATATTTCTAAAAAAAAAATGAAAGATATTTTAATTTATGATGCAAAAGTATCAATACAATATTGTCTTAAAACGAATAATAATGAAGTTATGATGGTCTTTATTTTGTAAAATGTAGAGCAGTATAGAGAATCAACTTTTAACAAAACAGATACATGTCTTTGCGGTTGATGTTTATTTTAACATATTACGTCTTAAAATAATGTCGTTGAAATTAAATTGAAAAGGAAAAAGTAAATGCATAATTTATAAATACTGCTCAAATGTATCACCTTCATTCTCAATAGATTTTCGTGCCCGTTTGAGTACACTCTGGGTAGTTCTTAAGATTGTCCTTCCATCCAATTGGCGGAAAACCTCCCTAACCTTATTTTGCAATTCGTTCACGTTGTTGTACCGGGTTCTGTATATCTGATGTTTTAAATATCTCCAAAGAAAAAAGTCTAAAGGTGAAAGGTCAGGAGAGAGTGCTGGCTATCGAATTAGCCCATTTGTGCCAATCCACTTATAGGCAAAGATGAAGTCCAGATAGTTGTGAACTATGCAACAGTTGCGTCCCGTAGCACCGTCCTGCTGAAAGTACAAATTTTGGCGCGTCAGGTAATTGACGTTATCAAGGAAATCCTCTAGAACGGTACGAATAAATTCCAGATATTTCTCTCCTGTCAATGTACCATTGTATAACGCTGGAACAACGACTGCCGCACCAATTAATCCGCACCAGACATTAAAACTAAATCGAACTTGTGCAGCATGTGGACGCATTATTAATAAATTTTCTTGCGATCAGTAGTGTTCATTCTTCTTATTAAACATTCCTCTATTGGAGAAATTTGTTTCATCACTCCATAAAATACATTGTGCTCCATTCAAATTTTCATCACAAAAATTAATAAGCCATTCACAGAAAGCCAACCTCCTGTTCGAATCTCCTGGTTGTAATGTTTGTGAGGTTCGGTACTTAAATGGGATATACTTATGCTTTTCTAAAATTCTCTGAACTGACGCGTAACTTACACCCAATTCCTTAGTAGCATCTCTAATGGAAAATTCGCGATTTGCTTCAAAATATGCTAACACTGTAGTTTCTACCTCCTCGTTGATAATGATATTTTTCTTTGTTCTTTTCTTCTTAAATAAGCAATCGTGTTGCCTAAATTATCTGTAAAGTTTTCGAAAGCAATGTCGATCTGGCTGCTGTCGTAAGGGATACTGTTCTGCATAATACTCGATAGTCCTTATTGAATTTTTCCCGCATACAATGTATGCTTCCAGCATATCGCATTTCTCCAAATGAGAAAATATCAAGGTGAAATATTGTCTAATACTTAGAACTAAATATAACGAAAACTGTTCCAGCTACTAATGATAATAATGTAATAATAACAATTAGAAGTAAAGAACACAACACAAAAATGAAATAACCAAGTTTTTTTTAATAATTAAACGTGTAAAACATTTAAGCTCAGTGCGTTTTTGACAGTTTCAAACAACATATTATTGGTTTTGACTTAAAGTGGTTGAAGTCTACTATAAATTTTACATATCCTTGGCATCAATTAAAAACCACCATAATTTCTTTATTATTCGTTTTAAGACAATATTGTATTAAAACTTTTGCATTACAAATTAAAACATCTTCCATTTTTTTTTGTAACAATATACAGGCTGTTCAAAATTCCTCGGAAATGCGTCAGTCAATTGTTTTTTTCGTATATTGCATATTAATCACCGTTAAAAACTCTAATACTTTGCTAATTTAACCTACTTTGCGCACTTAATTCGAATCAGCTTGTATTAACGGTGGGGTTAACAATAATAATTAAAAATATTTATTAACTTGTTACAATGCTATAAAGCAGTGGTATATTAGTAAGTAAATAAGTAATGTTTATTAATCCATAATAATAATAATCGGATAAGTCAAAAGAAGAAAAGAAAAAATAATTACAAAGAATTGAGAAAATAAAAGTAGGTGTACATAAGAAAATAAATCAAAATCAAATTATTCTAAGACCATTAACAAAAAGTAATTCTTAATTTGGTAATAACAAAAAATAAAAGGAGATCCTAATTAATAACAAAAAAATAAATTAAGCACTTTTGTTATACATAGTAATAATAAATTTTGAAGGTTGATCCTAAACAAAAGAAAAAAATATATAAATAATTCTTAAAATCATAAATAATTAAACTAAAATTCATCTATTGAATAGCAACATTTATTTAAAAGATGTTTTTGGACATTTGCTCTAAAAATATTAAGATTTTCATTAGTCTTTAGATTATGAGGCATATTACAAAATGTACAAAATGTAAATTCTATAATGTTTTATTGCACCATTACTGATGTTTCTGGACTGCTTTAAATAGTTTCGGCTGAACCATTTATTATTGTTCATTATTTATTTTTTTAGTAGCAAACATTTCCTTTTTAATTGAGAGTTATTCTCTTCTCCTGATCTAAAAAAAAAAATTCTTAACGGTAACACAAAAATCAGAAGTATCGCCTTCAACAAAAACAGATCTCACGCTGTGACACACATGTATCGGACCGCAACCTAATTTAAACGTTTTCAGTTCATTCTTTCGACAAAAGGAATAATTTCTATCACCATCATCACGGAATACAGTACCGTATGTGCTACGGTTGATCTTTTATATCAGGTAGTCCGCCAGAACTTCTGATACAAATCAACATAACAGGTGGCCCGATTCGTTCGGTGTCTATTCATTCAGAATAACTCCTGCAGTGACAAGAATGCATGTGAATAACTGGCAACATATCTACTGCATATACGTCTATAAGGATCGAGCATTCTTGCTTTTATTAGTGTTATTACATGGGTCTGGACGTGTAAAATCGACGATCAATACTAGCGTGTCATTGTGGAGATTAGAATGTATAAAGTATCAATTTAAAGTTGAATAAACGGTATTAGCTGCAGCTGTTGCCGTATAAAAATTAAAATCTATCGCAAAACTTATGAATATACGCGTATGTCCTTGCGTTTCTCGATTTGGTAACTTGCTGGTTATACTAATAACACAGTGCAACAACCAAAATGGGAATGGGATGAGACCAATTGCAAATGAAAGTTGACATTATCCATAACAAAACCTTGAAGGGTTCTTTTTAGTTCAGTGCGAGATTTTTTTTTACACGCATTTGAAGTTTTTGATTTTAGAACGCTGTCTAACAAGGAAAGATCATTGAAAATTTGATAAAATAATGCTTTTTTATTTTTATTATCCTGGAAAGTTGTGATATCTTACTGTTTTTGGAGTCGAGGAATTCATTTTCGATATTTATTTTTACCTAAAACTGACGCTAGATGGCGCTGTCATGCAAATGGTCCTTACAAAAATAACTTTTTTATTTTAAAGTATTATATCTTATTTGGATCTCATTTTGGATCCGCTTAATCATCATCACTATCACTGTCAATTTGCATGTTTGAAGTAGCAAAAGCTCCAGAAGTAGTAGGCTGTGGATCTCTGTATGTTTCTGGTTCTTGCTCTTCGTCAGTATCCTCTTCATCGGTTGTTTTCTTTAACCACCAGCATAAATCACCTAACATAGAATCTAATTTCTTTCCTCTGTACCTAGTTTCCATGGTGAAAACGTTCACCTTGCTCATCAGATTCGGTGGATAGTTGGTTTTCAAACCAATCCATATGGTGATGGAGAAAATGAATTTTTAATGACATATTCACACCAAGTTCCTCAAAGGCTTTCAAGAGACGTTTAACTCTTTGTGCACTATCTGCTTCTCGTTTTTTTACCAGAACATTTTCGATTACGTCTTTAATTGCATTCCATGCAATTAATTGATTTTGATCCAAAGAATTATCAAAATCATTATTTTTCATCAATCTTCTAATGTCTGGACCATTAAACATACCTGTAAAATTAGAAAAAAATATTGTAAATTCATTTTTTAAAATCATTTATTTTATTTGTATACAATACCTTCTTTAACTTTGCTAGCACTGAGTCGTGGAAATGTAGATCTTAAAGTAGTAAAAGCTGGTCCATCTACAGAAAACACTTTTACAACATTTTTGAAAAGACCCAATTTAATATGAAGTGGTGGTAGCAATACTTTATCTGCTGGTACAAGAGGTTCATGGATAACATTAGCTGTTCCAACACGAAAAACTTCTCTCTTTTGCCAGTCACACTTTTGATATTGATTTCCTTTGTAACGTGTGTTCCACAAGCATATAAAGCACATGCTTTTCGTATAGCCACCTTGTAAACCACAAAGTAAGGCCACCATTTTCAAATCACAGCATATACGCCATTTATGGTTTTCATAGTTCACTAATTCCAGTAGATATTTTACTGATTCGTAGGTTTCTTTAGTGTTCAAATTGTATGCTATTGGAATGCTTGATTTTTTGTTATTGTAGTACAATAAAACTGCTTTCATACTGGTTTTTGAAGAATCTATAATCTCCATTTATGAGGAACATGCTTCATACCCATTTCTACCATAAGTTTTTCAATATCATTACAGTAAACGAATGTATTTTCTTCGTTGACAGAAAAATATTTTTGAAATACTGCTTGACGATTACGAAAAGCAGTTATTTTTACACCAGGTTCTAGTAAATTGTTTTGTTTTAGTTTACGTGCAAGATACTCTGAATCAAGCTTCGACATATTAATGAGATCCAAATAAGATATAATACTTTAAAATAAAAAAGTTATTTTTGTAAGCACCATTTGTATGACAGCACCATCTAGCGTCAGTTTTAGATAAAAATAAATATCGAAAATGAATTCCTCGACCCCAAAAACAGTAAGATACCACAACTTTCCAGGATAATAAAAATAAAAAAAACATTATTTTATCAAATTTTCAATGATCTTTCCTTGTTAGACAGCGTTCCTAAATCAACAACTTCAAATGCGTGTAAAAAAAATCTCGCACTGAACTAAAAAAAAAAACGCTTTAAGGTTTTGTTATGGATAACGTCAACTTTCATTTGCAATTGGTCTCATCCCATTCCCATTCGGCAAGTTCGATTTTGTATCACTGTGTAACCAATATTATATGCATCTAATGACATTTAGAGTGCATTGGAGTTCATAGTTCACATTCGAACTATCTTCGTTGTAATCGGAAATCTAGGGTGAATACACCAATGAATGAACATTTAGTGCATTAGGCTGGTCGTTATTCTAATTATAATTAGACTATGAAGATAACAGTATAGTTTTATAGCCAGTGTTTCTAGGTCTATTATAGTTGTAATAGATCTATTACTTTTTGTGAAAATCTATTACTTTATCTTTAGTTAATTTAAATGTAGTATAATAGTAGTGTTATAGACCTCCTATTATTAATAATTCTATAATCTAATTTTAAAGAACTTTTTTTTAGTTACACATTTATAAATTTACAATACGACAGAGAGAAAATAAGCACATATATGTAGGTCAAACTATTACCTTTTTTTTAAGAATCTTATTATCTTTTTAACAAAATTCTATTACAAATAAATTTAAGGGGGCCAGTGCTCAAAAAACTTAAAAAAATCAATATTTATTTTTATTATGGTGCAATCAGAATTATATTCTGAACATTGGAAGTGTCGTAAACATTTGTTCTAAGGTTGCATACATGTAGTATAATCCTACACCATAGGATGGACCAGTCTGTATTTTTTCTATTCCTCTTCTAATTTTTTTCCAACTTTAAAGCGTTTCTTTCGCTCTGGCTTCGAAGCTTTTTTGAAATCTTTTTCCCCCTTCAACATTCTTTCCATATCACCTTTTTTTTTAATCTTGCAATACAAAAACACCCTGGATCAATATTTAAAGCTTGAACCACATAAATTCGTGAAATATTTCCATTATTGAAACTTGACACGGACAAATGCTCTAAGCCTAAGTGTGTCAATCCCGACAAAGGCCGTTTCAGGAATCTTAGCCCATATATGTTTGTTGAAAGGCTCGTTCGTATTCTGTCTTTCCATGAAGGCATTTTTCGAATAACAATTGATGGGCAAGATCTCTGTAAATCAGTTTGATTTTTTTCCGTTACCAGTTTTTTTTGGTAAATGAAAATGCTTTGTGTGGTCATATTCTCTTCTTGAAAAAAATTATATTGTACCACTGACTAATAAGTATACTCAAACAAACTTTCTTATTGTTCCTGCTTAAATTTACACCATTCAATGTCGCCCAGAGGCTTGGCTCTTTATTCGAAGAAGCAATGTGTAAATACTCGTAGGCAAATAGAATGTCGTATCATATGTAGCAAAAATGTGAATTTCAAAGATAATCATTAGAGCCGTTTTCGAGAAAACGTAAGAAAGACCAAAAAATTGGAAGAGTAAACTCATCTGAGGTAACCTTTGATACCCCACGCAATTATTATATGGTGTGCCTGGAGTCAGTGCTGACGTACGGTATCGTATTCTGGGATTGATCGTGTGACGTCGGAAGGGTTAGCACAAAAAAATGTGCTAAATGGTAAAAGATGGGATGATAAAGTTATTGCACCATTTATTTTTGAAGGCGACTTAAACGGCGAAGCAAACTTACATTTTCTAAGTAACGAATTACTAATACTTTTAGAAGATGTTTCGTTGGAAACTCGAAGAACTCTGTGGTTTCAGCATGACGGCTGTCCAGCACATTATTCGCGTATCGTCGCGTATATACAATATGTTTCCGTATCGGTGGATAGAAAGAGGATCTATCAATTTTTTTTTTCATGGCCACTTAGATCCCCAGATATGCTGCACTTGATTTTTATTTATGGGGCAGGATAAAAGATCTGGTTTATCAAACGCGTCCTACAACCAGAGTTGATATGATTCAACGGATTAATAATGCTATCGCCAGACTACCAAGAACAGAAATTGAAGCAGCAGTTAGTAGCACTCACCTTAGAGTAGATCTGTGTATATATACAATAATGACAGCAAACAGTTGGAACATTTAAAATATATTTAAATAATTGTTTATTTTTATTGCTAGTAATACTACGTTATGTATCTACTATTGGCACTCTTTTTGTATTAGTTCGTTTATCATTTATATGTTCATTTCGTGATTTGACCAGACAGAATTACAACTACTATATTTTGTTATTATCATTCTTTTGTTTCAAAATGTTTCTAATGATAGAGAAGAGAAGATGTCATTGCGCGGTTTTCGCCACTACCTTGGTCTTTCATAACTCTTCAACCGCAACAGGAAAAGCATTAAACTGTTTAAAATTACAGCTAATTCTGAAACTTGTGCAAGTCAATTTAAAATTTACCATTGACCCTGACAATGATGCCCCCTAGCGGTCATGTTTGAAATTTGAAAATATTTTCTTTAAATTTCCCATTGCCACTTTGGTTATGATTTTTTTTCCGATCAATATAGCTATTGTAGTTTTCGAGATATCTCCGGTCTCCACTCTTAGTGGGACACCCTGTATATCCCCTCGGAACAGTAGCCAGTTTTCCGTTATGTACCACAATACAACATGTTACGAAAGGGGTCCTGAATTTATGACTTAAAATATATTACGCTCTTCCCCTCGAATTGAGACAAATTGCATATAAAAAGAATTTACGTTTAAATTGAGAAACCACCTAATTAGGGAATGCTTTTATAGCATAAATGATTATCTTAACCCTAGTCCTACCAACGTTTTATCGTAACGTGTCCTACCAAGGTGTGCCTCACAGGCACACATCTATTTGTACACATCGTGATGTAAATAATAGCAAAATATGCATTATTATTTCATGTAGTAGGTATACAGTAAGATTAAAACATATAGAAAGAATATTGTGTGTCAGGAGATATAATTTAAAAATAGTACAAGATAGTAAAATATTTGAAAGTTATTTATGTAGTTTGCAATTTGTGCACGTGAGTATTTTCTCTGAATGTTCACCACAAACCGTTTGCTTACACTTATCACATAACTGTGTTGACATTCTGCTTTTCTTTGATGGGCAAATATAGCACCGTTTTCGTTTTCTTACTTCTCGAGCTGAAGACTCCCCTGTGGTTGGTACTTGATTCAACGTAGTTTGTATCAATGAAGTATGACTTTTATGCAAGCCACTCAAACTACGACGTCTAATTTGCCCCAGTACTAATTCTGTTGTAATTTCTCGTAAGAAAATTTTGCGAAGTCTTCGTTTTTTGGAAATATGCCAGTCAGGATGGATATTTCTCCAAATGACAAATGAAGCTACTCCACACACATCAATTATATTGAAAAAATAGACCAAAGGCCACCTATTAGTTTTGCGTTTCACTGAATATGTGATATGTATGATTTCAGATTTATTTTTATTTTCCTCATCAATGGTGGAGTCGTTGTGCATTGTAGATAATAATATGACACAGCGATTTTTCTTAGGTACATAAGATACCAAAGTCATTGTCTTCTGAAAACCAAACAAGTTGCTTTCAATATTCCGTCGCCTGTGAGGTAAAAAATTGGTGGTATGCAGCGCTTATTTTTTCTGAGCGTTCCTACACAAGTTAGCCTTTGATAAGCAAACTGGATGCAAGCTCCGTAGCTGGTGAAGAAGTTGTCGAACGTAATATTCCTTTTAGTTCTCAAGAAAAGGTTCACAAAGGTTTCAACCACTTTTGCGCTAAGTTTTCTGCTCTGTTGAGACCTCTTTTCCTAAGTACGGTATACCACGTAACGGATAACTAGTTCCACTATCGCATATCCACAAATTTTCATACGTACTTATCTGCTTGCTTGGCAGGTACTGTCGGAAAGATACACGACCTCTAAAAGGCACCAGTTGTTCATCGATGGTTAGATTACTGCCAGGAAGATAATATTTCAGCAAGTTTGTATTAAACACGGTCCCACAGGTCTCTAATTGGTGCCAACTTGTCCTTTTGCCTCGGAGGGTTCTGGTCGCTTTATCGTCAAAACGAATAAATCTTAGAAATTGAGTAAATCTATTTCGTGACATACACGCTCGATAAACAGGATTTCCATATAAAGATTCCATAGCTCATTATAGTCCACCATTCCTTGTTTATTTCTTCCAGCAGTAATCAAAGGCCCAAGAAGCACGGATTTTCAACGTCGTCAACTGGTTCCCACAAATCGCCAAGAATACGAACAGCCCCCTTATTAGTGAAAGTAACCACAATACCATAACCGTATCATCAAAAAACAAATTGAATGCGTCACAAGGAGTATCAACATGCACTCCAGGTGGAAGTTTCACTTTGTCAAAGCTGTTGTAATTATGTTGTGTGCACTTGTTTTTCCCTTGGCAATCGGCGTGGCATTCCACTCGTACCATCTTTTCCAATAAAAAGTTTGCGAATGGCCGGGCGGTTCATCATTAGCATCACTATCGTCACTTCCTTCTTGTTCATCGCTTTCTCATCGCCAGTTTCTTGATAATCCGCTTCACTAGAAGAGGTCTCGTCATTTGGCTCTTCTTCATCTTCACCATCATTTACATTCCTTCCAAATCCTCATCACTTTCGTACAATGCATCGAGCAACTCCTTTTCAGTTAGTGGCCGGCGTCGGTCAGTCAACCATCGGTCATACTTTCTGCATAAATTTCAAAACCAAATAAGCATAAAACAACAAATCTATTTTTACTAGGGTCAATCAAAACTTTATTTTGCTTACCTGGTCTATACTATACTCTCCACTAGGTAAAGAAATAAAATTAACCAATAGACACCTAAACGGCCAATGCGTTCGTTAGGAAAGTCACAAATACACTGATAGCAATGCAGTTTGTAAGCTGACTGTTTAGCAAAACGCATTTAGGGAATTCCCCTTCATATGCAACTGGAAGTTCTACATACAAGGTGAAAGCCCGAAATATAAAGCATATCTTATTACGGGGATTTACCCACATATCTAGTTTTAAATAACGTAGCAATGCATTTTATAGTATAATACGTATGTGCCTCAAAGACACACCTTGGTAGGACGTGTCGGTAAAATTATGTTTAATTTTTTTAGTAAAATAGGAAAATATATTTTAAAAAATTTTATGTCATTCTGTGTTAAATAGTTTATTTTGAGAATACAAAAATCCTCCAGTCTGTGGGCAGTTAACTTACAAAGTTCCAGCAATTTCAAAATCAATTGTGCCTCAAAAGCACACCTTGGTAGGTTTAGGGTTAATAAGAATTAGGATTTTCCTATATTTATGTATTTGTTTGCCCTCTATTTACGTCTTTTGTAGATCCACAGTAATAAATAAATAAGTCTTATTATCTAACCGTTAGGTCTTTTTAACCAAAACCTTGCTGTCGCGTCTTCTAAGGATACTTACTTAACGTAAATATCAAATATAAATGCTCTCAAATATTTTGTTCTTGAGGTAGGAAAGAAAAAAGGGTTGCGCAAAGGACATTTTAGGGTGACCGTAATCATATACAGGGGAATATGATATTTTGAGAAAAAGTCAAAAATACGTAGAGACCAAATCAAGAATGTTTGTAGTTACGTCATAGTTGCTTATGACGTATGCAGCGTCTGAAACATTATTTTTATATAATTTATATGATTCAGACACACCAACTATGTTTGCAATGAACTGTACGAAAATGACAATTGTCATATTTAATGAGATTATACGCAGTTTTAATGGATTTTCTTTTATAACTGAAAGGATTGGTTCAGTTTTTAGTCAACGCTGCGTTTTAAAAACAATCGTGAGTAATGCAACTAATAGGCTTCTAAATAGTGAACTTTTCTATTGACAATGCTTTCGTGATCAGACTAAGCTTATTATTAAATGTGTTCTCAATGAAATAATGTATTACCGCAATAATCTCTCATATCTCATATCAAAAACCTATTTGCAAATTCAAATTTAGAAAATATTCAAGCAACATAAAGGTATTTAGTTTAATATTCGTTACCAATGATTAATTATACGAAAGATGATGTTTTTATTTTATGTAGCAAACATAATTTCTATATAATAGTATATACAAACAATATGCAGTAAATTAAATTAAAATTTGCCAAAATTGAAAGAAAAAAATAGTGCAATTAAAAATATATTTAATATGTGTCTTCGCTCTCATCTTCTGATCCGAAATTAACTGTCAGAAGAAAGTCTTCTATGTTTGATTCCCGTTTGTACCACTCTTTAATTATTTTCTCTGTGTGATTTATGCAATTTTACCAGATGTCTGGTGTACAGCTGTCCAAGCTTTCTTGCCACATTTCCAATACTTGTTTATCGCCATAACCATCCCGACCAATATGCTTATTATAATATCGTTATCACGTGGTCACCATATCAATTCGATAGCATTGAAAATCGCCAGTGATACGGAGAAGTCTTAAAAATTCATCCCATGTGCTCGAAGTAATTCATCAATAACATAAACCTTAACCATAAATTACTTTACACACATCCATTTTATTTCTCTCTGACACATCACATGTTTGGGCATCAATTGTGGCTTGTACAGGGCTATTGAAGCACTCGACGAAGGAACAGCAGATGTAGTATGTAAGTGTCAATTTAATACTAACCAATTATAATTTACCTCATGGACCGCATCGACGGATATTAAAGGACTTCCATTTCGCTTTTCCTCCTCGGAATACACTAGTAAACGACTGACCAACTCTTGGGAACAAGAACTTAGTCGTTTACCGGGCATCTTGAACTGTAACCTAAAAAACGTTTTAAGTCTTGGTATGTTTCTTTAACACCTCTAAACTTACCACAAACTAAACGATTTACTTCACTATAGCTCTGAAAAGAACTTTTGGTAAAAGAAATAATAGAAGTAAATAAAAATTCAAATCTAAAGAAGGGTAAATAAACAGTAAAAAGCAGATGTCAAATGTCAATGGAGCGGTTAAATAGGTTAAAATGGCGTGGTTGCATGCACTGAAGTAAACATTATCAAAGCTCTTATTTACGCATTACTCGACCGTATGCTATCTCATTTCAACTAGTTTGTTGATACTTAATAAAATATGGACGTTATAGTAGCTACGACTTATGTTATATACTCCTATCCCGCTTGTGTACATGAATGCTTCCAATTTTTTGAAACTTCGCTTGTCTTTACTTTACCGACCAGTTAATGACGTAACTACAAACATTTCATGATTTGGTCTATAATTTTATTTTTTAATGTGGTAAAAATATGAATTTCTAATTTAAGGGATCTTTTTAGTTCAGATCGATATCTCTTCTAGTCCCAAATATATCCTTGAAAGTTAATGTTTTAAGGGTGTAACTTTAACCGTCTGTATGTCCGCTACAAGTAAATATCAGCAGCTAAAAAAAAAATGTGGGTCGATTATTTTTAACTGCTCTACATACCTGCAAATTGTTATCAAAATTGGAAGTGACTAGTTGGATAACTTTGCTTATGAGAGCTACCGTACAATTAAGCGACATTTTTTGCAATAATATTGCAGTCTTCCCTCCTCCCTTCCTTAATAGGAATATAGAAATGATATTTATAATTATCATGACATGCTTTTTACATATACAAATAAATTGAAGTTTCAATATTAGGATGTAGCAGCTAGGGGTTTAGATGTGCCAGAAGCGGATTGCAAGCATACAATACACTCCTCCGCAATCAAGACAAAGATTACCTCCATAGGGTTGGCAGAACCGGACGAGCTGGAAAGCACGATCAGCCATAATATTCATGACATATGGAAGAGCAAGAATAAATCCCTCATTAGAAGGGCTTAAAGTATTGTAAGTGGAATTTCACAATCCTGGAACATAGTAAGCTTATTTCGCTTTATTTACAGTTTAAAAAAAACAAATCAAGACGCATATTTGCGCCATCTGTGCGAAGTGATGTCACAATCTAACGTCGAAGAAGCGGCCACCTCTTTGCAGCGGTATTTCGAAGCTTGCGTCACCAAGGACAAGGACCTCCATAAATCCGCCTGTTTCGGTAAGTCGCCGTTTAGAATTTGCCGCCGCTTAAAATTCCTTTTGCGTATCTCCCCGAAAATGTACGCTTTTCCGATACTTTTACTACGGGAATTGAGAAATGGATCGGCCGAGACCTATAGGCGTGACCCTTAGCCTTTTCACCGGACAAATTTCAGTTTAGACAACATAAAGTCGTGTTTTAACCGCAGCCTAAGGGCGTAACGGACTTTTATCCATTCTCTCAAACGGCGGGGCAGAGTGTTTTCCGTGTTTGGCGAGATTAGAACGGCCGCCAGGGCACTCGGAGAGAAGCCCGTGATGGATGATTGCTTGTTGTGTTTTTCTACTTGATTTTCGACGGATAAAAGCCGCTATTGCGATCATTTTGCAAATGCTTTTTTCGTTCCCTGTTTTTTTTTTTTTGATTCTGCTACCAATGCTGTGTACGATTTTCTTTTTAAATGCAAATATGTACAACTGAATGAAATTAATATAAATTAAACCACAAATCAATTCAATTAACAAAATCTTATATAAAATAAACATTAATTTTTGAGAAAATTTGCCCGAAAAATTGATTAAGACAGATCGTAGTAAAATATGATCACTGAATTTACAAAAACCGGGGTGCCAGACCACAGCAGTATGAACATTTTACTTAAAATCAGTAGCGGTTTTAGCACTTCTAATGTTCCAACACCACTTCAATTTTGAGGCTCTCCTCCAAAGTAGTTTTGCTATTCCTAAGCTTTGAAGACTGTATACTATACGCATATTTTTTTTTACTCTCCTGGGCACTATAACGATGCGACGAAAAATAAGAAACTTTATGAAAAGCTAAATAATTACAATTCATCTAAACCCCGTGCTCCACTTAAACCACTGTAGACCGTCGAGAAGTAGGCTAATTTTAAGATTTTTTTCGAGAAAATAATGACAAAAATGAAAAATATATTTATGGGTCTTTATTGCCTTATACATCGAAGTGTGAACATAAATTTTTATAAGCCAATTAAAAACAAAAATGCCCGTTATGCATGAAATGAAGGCAAATAAAACAACAGCAGTACCTGTTCTAATATATAACAACAGCTTAATCGTAATTACCCTAGTCAATAGTGATTCTTTTTCGTTTCGGATTGATAATTTAATTTTAGATTATCCTAATATTATCGGAAATGAAATAAAAATGAACTGAATAATTTTGAAGTTTATTTATTATCTCTGACGTTTTGCAGATGTATACATCTTGCTTTTTCAAAAGAAATTAAACAATTAAAATTAATCTTAAAATTTAGGAGGGAATGAGTATTATTTTCCCATTTTAAAAACTTAAAATCAGAATTTCTAAACGTTGAAATTATTTAAATTAGTTAGAATTACATTTTACATTTGAAATTATTTATTGAATCTTTGTATGAATGATTCATATAAAATCATTCCACGATGAAACATAGATTCGAAGAAAAGATTTAATAAATAATTTACCATATTGTAGATTATCTGATTCCTTTTACAGCCTATTCGAGCTGGTCCAGGTTCTACAACAGCTATTCGACCAATCTGCGGCGAATTTTCGACTTTAAACGTATCAATTTAGGTCACTACGTCACCAGCTTCGCGCTGACGATCACCCCATCCGAAGTGGCGAAAATTGTACGCGGACAAGTCGTCAACGTCGAGAAACCGAGGCTCAACAAGAAGTTGGCTACGCACGAGTAAGTAGACTTCTTAGATCATACATACTACGTAGATTGCACATGAAGCCTTATACTTGTGCTAAGGTAAATAACAAAGAACGCCTAAACCGTAAGACTTGTGAATCACGCACATTCGTAACATTTGCTTTCATGAGTTCGAGATCAGCCAGAGGGTGGCCAAAGGCGAGCGACCTGTATTTCAAATTAGCTATAGGTTGATATATACCTGCTTCAACGATAGTTTCTGTAGTGTTGTAACTACAAATACGTACATATAATTGAATCGCTTATTGTTAAAAGAGCCTTTTAACTTTTAAGAGTTTTGAGATAATCAACAAAAACAGCCTCACGAGAAAAGTTAGTTTATTATGCATATGTTATACTTATATATTTTTTCCTCTATACTCAGGGTTTTGTTTGAAACGTACAAAAGAAGAAAATTTCATGGCACTCATTATTTAGAGTGGAAAGAAACAAATGGACTTAGGTCCTTTTAACAAAGAATAAAAACAACAATATTTTATTTGACAAAAGTAGTTTATTTTCTATTATTAATAATAATAAAGTATTATTATTATTATTATTATTATTATTATTATGTAAGAGCAGGTTTGGCCATGTATTTATTATATTATAATAAAAATCTCGATATTTTTCCGGCACATAGGTCACTAAATTTCGCAGGTGCTTTATTTTTTATGGTAAAATGGGTACTCGATCTCCAGCATAGTCTCTCACTCTAGGCATTTTAATGCTTCTAGTTTTACTCCTTGGATTATTCAAAGGAGACGTGTCCAGCATGAAACTGTTTATAAATTCAGATGCTTTGACGATTCCCGTGCCTTTGAATCAGTCAAAGTAATATATTTCAAATCATGAAACAACCCTCTTACTCTTGTTAGCAGACTTGACTGTTTATAATAAGTTCACCAATCTTTAAAATTTAGGTTTCATGTGTGCTGACCCCCTTCACTGTAAAATTATGTCCCGAACTTGCCTGTATTATTAACTCTGTGTACTCATGCAGTAAAAAAATTCTGTGAAATTTCTTTAATTTGCGTTTTATAACTCCGAAATCACGATCGCAAGGAAGGAATGAGTGTCCTCTCAATGGGTAGTGCTGTAAGATTTTATCAAATCGTTCGATCTCCACTAAAGCCATATACATTCTAATAAGAGGGTGATTCTTATTCTGCCCTGGGCAGTTGTCACAAATTAGTCGCAATTCTTTTGATTCTGGATTTACAACTTTATTAATGCAATCAAATAGGAAGGAGCATACCTCATCTGGGTCTTTATTGGGCTGACCTTCGTGATATATATAATAAAATGATTTACCAGAACCGAGGTCGTGTATGCAAAAACATAATATTCGTCGTACAGCGAAAAGAGGTCTTGCACAGGCACTTCCGGGAAATGCAAATTTTGCATAAAATCGAACGCGATACCGCAAATGCCGCTATCTTCTTTTTTGCATTCTTTAGTAGTTTCGCTTAAAATATTATAATTTTTTTTAGCTCTTCTCTTGTGCACTGCTAGCTCCGTTTCAGCCGCTCTTTTAGCAGCATCACCCAATGAGGCACTTTGTATTTTCAAATTTAATGCTTCGCAAGTAACGCATGTATCCACCTGTGGACGACCAAAGTATAATGAGAAATTTTCATTGAAATATTTTAGGAAATATGAGTATTTTATTTTCGAATCTGGATGTTTCTCCATAAATAACTCGTACATTATCTTAACATTTAGCTTACAATCCAAGTAATACTAGTCTCTATTAGAATAATGGGTCTCCTTAACTGGAAACGATTCTATATGCTCACGAATTCGTTTAATTTCAATTATCAATTACAGATTTTCCTCTATTATCACGAGGAGTTGTTTTGGTTTCTAATAACCCCTTAAGCCTCTTAACGCGTTTCACTGTTACTCCATGTAAGCTTAAAAATGATCCTAAGCATACCTTTACTCTCTGCTGATTAAGGGAAAAAATGGAAGAACGTGTTTGCTTTATTATTTCCACCGGAGTTCCTTACACGTGTTCGAGCAACTGGTTTTCTTTCAATCAAACCTTGTAGATAAATATCTTGCTCATCTTTTGTTTCGAGTTGATAGAATTTATTAAAAATTATTAATTTTTCATCATCGGTGAATTTACTAAAACACTTCATAGGGCATCTACAAACATTTACCGAAGTTATAGCAAAAGGGCTCTTGGCTAGATTTTTATAAACTTACTTGCATGCTTGCCCAATGCTTTTGGAATTTACAAGAACACCTTTGTGATTTTTATGTTCTGTTCCTTTAACTCTAGCTCTTTTGATTACATTTCTTTTGTAGGTGGCATCGTTTGATATTCCTTTACGACGTTTTTGGTGTTGTTCCCCTTCAAGTATTTCAACATTTGCACCACTCTCGTTTTCATTCATAGTAACTTCACAATAACTTTATTGCTTTTATTTTTTAAATAATTTATTTATTAAATAAGTACAATACAATATGCGCAAACAAACTATTAAAATAGATGTGAGAATGAGGTTAAGTTGTCGGTTGTGTTGTCATGCGCATTTTATTAGTAAAAGGAATTAAGTCACGGACTTAGTCCCTTTTAACCATAAACACTGATTCCATCTAAGTACTAAAAATATTATCGAAGCAGTATAGGTAGATAGTTCCTAATAACACCAAACGGTAGGTATATCTTCAAATATTTCTGTTATGTATTAAAGTAAAAAACGTTAAAATGTGACTTAGTTCCTTTTAACAATAAGCGATTCAAGTATATTTTTATTATCATGCGATTCAAGAAAAGCGTACATTATCCCTTCGCCGGCTAATGATGAGAACTTGAACCCGTTCTCTTGTTACAGTCGACTTATATTGCAGTTGCATTCGCACTTGTCGTCTGGTATGTACGAATTTTAAGAAGTAAATAAGAATTTAGGTACTTCTCTATCTTTTAGGTTGGCGGACTAGGTACTCTTACACATGTGTGACACGACGGGCTTCCATTAAAAATATACAATATCGGCCAGTGAACATTTATAAATAGGGAATAAACCTATGCATAACAACTGGCCTTAGTTGCCACACATATTGCAGCGAGGATGGGAAACCACACTCACTGCCCACCCTGTAAACAGTTTAGCTAAACTACAAGCAGCAGTACTAATCTGGCATGCATTGATGAGTGTAGGTCTTCGCTGCTATCGCTTTTTTCTTCTAATCTCGGCCTTTCATGTAGTTCTTTTTTATTTAAAATTTTTATAATCTTTCTGGTTATTTAATTTTTTATTATAAATTCTTTCCGCTGCAATATTAATTTACACATGTGAAGAAAAGGAACAAAATAATTAAATGACGTCACCAGTGCTGCCAGATGAAATTATTTCGCAGCGGTAGAATGTTATATAAAATAACGGTAGATGTCAATACCTGAGCGAAGAATTTCCGTAACGAAAATCAAATGTTCTTATTCATTTTATTTCGCTATCTACCTATTAGTTTATATTTTCGCAAAAAAAAACTATAATTCTTCAAATTATGAAAACTATACTATATATAAAATGTAGAACTCTACGCTACTATAATAATCGTTATACATATCTTTCGTCATTAGACGTCGTAAATCTTTATCGGTTGAAAATTGAAACAATTATCGGTTATCAGACGATTACTGCGAAGTAAACCAATAATTGTTTCGTTTCCTGACCCATTTCTCTGTTTCTTAATAAGCTGATTGCTGAAAATACCCCCCTCAACATTTGCACTCGAGTGCGGTAAAGTTAATACGTTGAAAATGAACTTGGCCAAATTTCCAAACATATAGTATGTATTGTTTTTACACTTTATTTTGGCGATATTAGACTAAAATTGTAATATATTATTTGCACCTGGAATAAAATCAAAATTTCTAAGCAAGCGCCATTTATTTAGTTGCAAGTTTTGCAATACTGCTAATTGTTTTCGCTGGTACAGTGTCTGGATTCAAAAAGAATAAATCTAGTAACAAATTATTTTTCGAGGTAAACCTCTGCAAACTTTGATTAACTGCTTCAACGTAAAATGACAGGCAACACCACCTACTACTGCAATGCAGAAACATCAAGTGTTTCTAATGCAATGGAATGAAGAGTTTATACGTAGTCGGCATTATAGTTTTGTTAAGTACCACAAAATATCAAAAAGCGGTAGATTCTGAACTCGAAACGGAAGAACGGAAGATTGAAGTAGAAAACGGTGGAAATACCGTTTTAACGATAGAAATACCGTTTTAACGGTAGAAATACCGTTTTAACGGTAGATCTGACAACGCTGGATGTCACTCGGGCAGTAGTGCTCAGTAAAGCTACGGTCTATGTAAAGCAGAATCCGCTTGGGGAAGACGCACTGCGCAGTCTGCATCTATTATTATGTGTAACTTATAATAGAAACGTTTATGTACGACGTACTGCGCTTGCGGATGAGGCAGTCCGCTGGCACTGCGCCACAATAACCTTGGAGCAACTGTCCGCACACCTACAGCGCACGAGCACATTGCGAATTATAGTGAAGTTTATTGCGCATTGGGCTTTGAATGTGTTATCTGCTCATCATTTAGAAAAAGGGCCGCTGAGACTAAAAACTATTGTAAATTTTCAAAAGAGAGGTCGAAATATTAATAGATAGTTATCACACATCGCACTACCAGCACTATTTGATCAAGTACAAATCCTAAAAGATAATGTGTCGGAAAAACATATGGTCTGAAATTGAGACAATAGTCAACAGAAAAAGGTGAGGTTTTCTGTGACTTTACTCTAAATCAAATGTTAGTAAGTATATATAACATGTGGTACTTGATAGAAATCAATCTGTTCTTTATACTAATCAGTTCGATTTTTATATTTTCTGCCAATGTACATTCTATGTGTGTGCAAAAATATTCTTTAAATTCTTCTCAGTTTGGAAAGTTGTAAGTATCATTCCTCCTACTCTAGTTAAAGGAAACATATTTTCGTTTGGAAGCGCTGCATTAATTCTATTCTTATCATTTAAGTTGAAAACATTTTGGAACTTCTTTAACAAATTGTGTAAGCCAACAGCATGCTGTAATACCGTTTCAGCAGTTTCTGGTTTAACAGCAATTTTATGGCGTGAAAAATACTCTGAAGTCTGCGAAATTCCAAAAGCATTTCCCACAGTTTTCCTAGCTCTCATAGCCTGTAACTGGAAGTTATGTTCTCTTTATCGGTGTTTGATCTTTTGGATATGGTCCTTAAAAAATGTTTCGAAAGTGGAAAAGCTTCATACACTACAATCACATTCGGCAAAACAGTATTACTTCCTGACAAGTGTGCTTCTGCTGGTAAAGTACTTTTCACTCAATAATTTCCCAAAATTCCATTTTTTTTAAATATGCCACTGTCTCCTTCTTTACCATAAGATCCTACATTTACATATGAAATTATATTTAGCATCAATTTTGGCAAGCAGGACAAGGAGAAAAAATGATTTATAGTTAAAATATGGTGATCCAGTGTTATCAGTTGACATACTACAAATGTTTTCCATCAATTGCACCACGGCAATTAGGAAATTCCATTACTTTCAATTGTAATCTTTTAGGCAACAAGCCGCGCATACTTTGTCCATTTGGAAAAGTGATCAGAAATAACGAGACGACCTGAAGCTGTCCTCAGAGTCTATAATGGAGGAAGAACACATAATACTGCAAAGAGACCTGCTGAAGCAGTATTTTCAAAAGAAATAAAAAAAAATAAGAAAAACGATCGCATATTGAAATTTATCGAAAAAGAGGAGTGGAGAGAACACAAAACTGTTTCCGGCAATTGGTTAAGTAAAACGTTGCCGAGGAAACACACCCAAATCAAAACTTTTTTTGGCTAGTATAGGCCGCAAACTACATGTCTTTCCCCCAGCTCATAGCGATTGGAGCAAAGAATAGAGTTGGTCAATTTAATCGAATTGGAATATCGAGCACTTGCCCAGTCACAACCAGCGGCAACAGAAAAATATTTCTACACAAGTCAAACCACCTATACATAGTCATGGTGTATGGACCCTGATTTACAGTCCTGTAGTTCAGTAGTAAATCAATGAAAATTAAATTTTAATTTGTAGCTACTGTAATAAATGTGTGATAAAAATTGTTTATTTACTATTTACTTACCATAGAGTCAATGCTAGCTTTTCATCATGCACTTTATGGTTGTTGCACGAAGTTAATTTGTTATTTTTTAAATTTCTGGGGTTATTAAAATTAACACTGTTCTTGAACTGAGTTGTTTAATCTAAAATATTCTTTAACTTTATGTCATCATTATTTAAGTGATTTTGGATTAAAACATTTGAACAGTGCCCCTCAATGTTTCTCTTTTTAATAAGTTCCTACGGTAATCCCGATTTCTATATTGACATAACAATAACCCTACCATCATCTTCCTGTTCTTTTCAAAAAGCATGCTGTCAATAACATATTTCTTATTGCCATTTTAATCTTGACGTGTTCTAAACTACCCTAGCAACGATATAAAAATAAAATACAACAACAAACGGCATGCATGCGCATTGTAAATGGACCACGGTTAATGCGCAATTCGGATGCGTATTCAGCAGCGCGTCTTCCGCATGCGGATTCTGCTCCACATAGACCGTAGCTTAAGTAGTTGACTATTTTATCTCTGCTTTTCAAAGTAGGTCAGTAACAGTTGTAGTAAGTCTTAAATTTATACACCAGTGCAAATCCACGTGACGTGTCACCAATTGTCAAAACGTAGTGACAAATAATTCTCCTAGTTACACATCAAAGATCGTACAATTGTTTTTGCGAAAAGCTTTTGGTGAACATCGTGCAAGCAAGAAGATGGCAGTCGATCTTCGATTTGACGTCCTTAATCTTTTATGACTGTATGAACGAGCTAATACCCCTAATGATCTACACCAAAAACAAAAAAAATAAAGAAATATTGAACTAACTGCAGGAAGAGAGGGGGGGTAAAACGAAAGATCTTCAGTTTGTGATTTTTTTTGAAATTGCAACTCCTAATTTTCTATAACGCAAAACACGTTGAAACTCCAAGAGCTTTGAAAATTTCGTTCTCGAATTACTCGAGAATTCTCCAGAAGACAAAAAAATGAGAATATCATCGATTGTGCATTTCTCTATTGCTGAATTTTGCTTCGTTGGTCGAAATGATATTGTTTAAAAATATATCTTCTGTGTTTCAACTTGGAACCACTTGCAGACATCTGTTCGGCGATTAATATCTCAAGGTTCCATGTATTGAACTAAATTAAGTTTAAAAGAGCGCCATTATTTTTTTTTAATTCAGTAAATCGTTTTAGGGAATTTTCTATAACTAATGATCCAAGATCTTTGCAATTTGTGAACAATGGATTGACTGTATCCTCAGTAGGTTTTGATCTATTAGGATACTCTCGACGAAAAGTCAACAAATTCTACTAATAATTCGCTAGCATTCTTCATATGTATTAATTAAATTTAAATAGTCTTCATTTGATGATTGCAAACCTGACATTTTTATTGATACTCAAGTATGCGTTAATATTTGTGGCTCTACGTGTTCACTACTAATTTTCGAATTTGTCACTTTTAACAGATATGTGACAAATGCATATATTTTCAATAAATTACATTACACTGTTTGCTCATGGCCACCTAGAGGCAACACATGTATTCGTAATGATTTTGCTGCGACAATTTTTTTTTCTGAAATATGTATCTCCCAAAATATTCATTTTAATCAAAAACAGTTTTTGATATTCATATGTGTTTTTTAATCGATTTACACAGAGAAAGTTAGGAATTGTTATATAAAAAAAATGGATTATCATAAATTGAAGATCCTTCATTTCATATCTATGTAAGTCTTCATTTATAATGATACCCTTTAGCTTTCCACTGGTTTTTCCGGCATTTATTTTACAATTAACACATTTATTATCTTTATGACGTTCAATTGTTTTTTTCTTTCCATTATTTCTTATCGCAAATCTTACAATGAAAAACAGGATCGCACTTAATATATTCGAAACTCCCGCAAAATACTTGATAAACCATTTAACTTTCATTAACACCATTTTCTTTTGCCTAAATCTAAGTATACGTGGCCTGGCATTTATATTTCTTTTTTAAAATTGAACACCCTGCTATATGCTTGAAAAAAATGAAAGATAATTTTATTTATGATGCAAAAGTATCAATACAAATATTGTCTTGAAACAATAATAAAGGAGGTTTATGATGATTTTTAATTTTGGTAAAATGTAGAGCGGTATAAAGAAATCAACTTTTAACAAAAACAGATACATGTCTTTGTGGTTGAATGTTTATTTATAATATATTTACAATCTTAACAATAATGTCGTTGATATTAAATGGAAAGGAAAAAAGTAATGCATAATTAATAAATAATATTGCTCAAGGTATCATTCTTCAGTCTCAATAACTACGATTTTAATGCCCGCTCGAGTATAATACTCTGGGTAGCTCTTAAGATTGTCTTCCATCCAATTGGCGGAAAACTCCCTAACCTTATTTTGCAATTCGTTCAACGTTGTTGTGACCGGTTCTGTAATATTTGAATCTTTTAAATATCTCCCAAAGAAAAAAGTTCTAAAAGGTGAAAGGTTCAGGAGAGCGTGCTGGGTATCAGAATTGGCCCCATTTGTACCAATCCACTTCTCGGCAAAGATGATGTCCAGATAGTTGTGAACTATGCGGCAGTTGGTGTCGGAACGCCGGTTTGCTGCTGAAAGTACAAAAAAATTTCTGGCGCATCAAGGTAATTGGACGTTATCAAGGAATTCCTTGAATTGGTACGAATAAATTCCATGGATAATCTATCTCCGTCAATGCTACCATTGTAAAACACTTGGACCAAACGGACCTGTCGAACCAATAATCTGCACCAAGACATTTAAAACTGAAAACGAATTGTGCAGCTATGTGGGCGCACTATTAATAAATTTCTGCGACCAGTAGTGTTCATTTCTCTTATTAACTTCCTCTATTGAGAAATTGTTTCATCACTCCATAAAAAACATTTGTGCTCCATTCAAATTTTCATCACAAAAATTATAACCCTTCACAGAAAGCACAACCCTTCCTGTTCGAAATCTCCTGGTTATTAATGTTGTGAGGTTCGGTACTAAAAATGAAAATACCTTATGCTTTTCGAAACATTCTCTGAACTGCCGCGTAACTTAAACACCACTTCCTTAGTAGCAATCTCTTAATGGAATCGCGCGATTTGCTTAAAATATGCTAACACTGTAATTCTATCCCTCCTTCGTTGGTTAATGATATTTTCTTTGTTCTTTTTTCTTTCTCTAATAAGTGCAATCGTGTTGTCTAAATTGTCTGTAAAGATTTCAAAAGTAACGTTCGATCTGGCTGCTGGTCTGTAAAGGATACTGTTTGCATAATATTCGAGACAGTCCTTATTGAATTTTTTGCCAGCATCAATGTATGCTTCCACATAATCGCTTTTTCTTTTCTCCCAAATGAGAAACTACTATGGTGAGAGGAAGATATTTCTAAATACTTAGAAACTAATATAACGAAAAACTGTTCAAAGCTACTAATGATAATAATGTAATAATACAATTAGAGTAAAGAACAGTAACACAAAAATAAAAATAACCAACTGTTTTTTTTAATAAGTTTAAAACATGCAAAAGCTCAGTGCGTTTTTGACAGTATTCAACAACATACTATTGATTTGACTTAAAGTGAAAGAAGCCTACTATTAAATTTTAGATTCTTTGGCATAAATTTAACCACCATAACTTCTTTATTATTTTGTTTTTAAAACAGTATTGTTTAAAACTTTTGCATCAAAATTAAAATCTCTTCCAATTTTTTGAACAATATAGCTGTTCCATTTAAAAAAAAATATATAAATTTGAAAANTTTTAGAAATTTTTGCATTAAATGTTTATTTGTATGATATGTTTTTGACCATAGCATAAGAGATAATACAAAATTTTTCAATAATTAAATAACAAAAAAGTATAAATCTAGTTTTTTGTAAGCACTTACGAAGCATTCACCAGCCAATGGAGGTTTTTCTAACGGTTTTAATTAGGCTGGTCTCCTTTCTCTTCTTTGTTTTGCCACACTCTTTGCCCTTAGGAAAATACATATTTCTTTTGTAGTTTCTCTGGAATCGGTATGCGCTCTTGAAAATGTTGAATTGCTTTAGGAACTTCGACTTTTGCATTTGAATGTTTAACTCCACTGTGGGGATTGGCGAAAACTTAATTAGAAACCTACAGTCTTTCAAATCCGGATCAATATCTAAGAGAGATTTTATCAGACTCTCTCTATATTCGATATAACGCATTTGCTTTTGTGTGAATGGCCGCTTGGAGTGCAAGCCACTTCGAACATTTTATTTAAATTCTTCACGTCTCGAAAAAACAATCCTTTTCAAGACCATCATGATTTCACATAAAGAAAATCGAAGCTTGATGCATCGGCAAAAGCGTGGGAATGTACAGATTCATTTTCGCGCAACATCATAGTAAGAAGGCGTGTTTGCAAATTTTCTGTATCTACATTTATTTCTGTGTAATTCGATTCAATTCATTTTGCGTTATATGATAAAATAAATCCAAAAGAAATAACTCAGATTCATGTGGTACCGTTTATTAACAACTAACTCTCGATTCGACAAAGCAAAAGAAAAATATTTACGTTTTTTGTAACTACTGAAGTCGCATATCCGGTGAAACTCGAACGTCTTATCAGGATATTAAAAATAATACTTTGTAGACTTACGTAGAATGCTCTTAAGAAATAAGGAATGTTTATTTTATAAAAAGAAGAAATTTAAAATGCTTCAGTTTTGCTATTTTTACAAGCGCACACTGGCCGATTGGCCTTTATTTATTCAGAATGACGTTAAATGAACTTACGGCATACCATTAATAATAATACTAAATGAGTGCAATGTATTTATACATAATACTACGTTTAGCGGGTGCTTAACATGACGTTTCCTTGTATCAGGATCGGACTAAAAAAATATTGGCTCTAAATTTTACTTTTTTTTATTTTTTAAATGATGGGATCCGGCGGAATTTCGGCGGGTTTGTGCTTTATATGTCGTGTAGTTAACACCCAAGCAAAATTTGCTTTTTTATTTGACACTCCCTGTATATGTAATTTTCTTTTATTGCTTATTTTAGCCATCGATTAGTCACGTGTGTTTAAACGGTATAATTTGCAAATATGATCTGCATTTAATTACGTAACCGTGCTGTGCCGTGTTAAAAAATGGTTTAGAAATGTGTTCTTGTATAATTTATTTAGAGAATTTAGAATTTTCTAAAAGCCCTACTTCTATTACAAAAGATTGTTTTAGGTTTAGTTTTATAAGAATTACTTAATATGGATGCATAAAATGTTAGACATAAATGCCAACTGAGCATTATGTATATTAAAAAAGATTTATACACTGGAAAAAAATTGTCACCTTTATTAAGAAAACATGTTATCGCTTCTTAACGTTTTAATTCTATTACTTTTTATGACGGCACAAATCGAATTGCACATATTGGAATTTTTGTATAAAGTATTGCTCTGGCATGCCGTATTAAGAAATTCAAAAATAAGCATGTTGTTATTATTTGAAGAAATAAATATGTTGAAGCCGTTACCTGCAACACAAAAACTTATTAAACTTTAGTTTTGTAAGAATTTTTTAATCTAGACGTATAAAATAATAACTGGCCAACTATATTTTAAAAAAAAAAGCATAGAATATAGGAAAAAAGTTTGAACTTTATTTAAAGAAATTGTCCAGTTATTCTTCCTTAATGTTGTATTTCTATTGCTCTTTATGGCACAAATCAAATTACATTTATTGCAATTTTTGCATAAAAGTGGATTAGATGTTTTGACTTTAAAATTTTACGAATTTAGATGCTTCGACTTCGATCATGACGAAGAAAAGACCTATTATACGCAAAATTGTGTTGATAAACCTATTTTCGCATGAAAGTATTATAATTGTTTTGTTCCCCTAGGGATTCTTCCATAGAAAGTTTTTTTCTTCGATTGAATAAGAACTAAGCAAGTAAACCGCTTGTTTTTCAATAACTTTACTTCTAATATATATTATAAATAATTAAACGAGTAACCTGGCATCGATATTTGTGAAAGTAAAAAAAGATACATAAAGACTGCACATTTATTTATTGCTGTAACAAGTTATGTACACCCTATTATAACTGAAATAAATACAATTATTTCAACTAAAACTACCTACAAAAATAAAGTACTGTTTACATAAATTCTAATATAACGCACACAGGTAAATTATGAAACTAAAATATCAGAAAAAAAAATACGAACAGTATATTGTAATAAAATTTCCACTTGAGCAAGGAATTGAAAATCAGAATTATTATATGCAATTCTTTGGCGAAAACTACAAAGATTTTAATTCTGGGAATGTATATCGTCGAAAGGGTGGCGGCATCTTTGTCGGACACTGTAAACTTTCAAGAAGATAGTTCATTGCGTCGCGGATTACGGTGGCATTGCGTTTAAAGTGAATATGTTAGAATTACAGCTACAAATTCGTTTTACCAAACGCGGTCATATTTTTTTGACGTAATTGTACATAAATTTTGGATAGGTTATAATGTCTGCGGTCATTTATCCTGGTTTTGTCTTTCTTTATACAAATAATTTCTAAAATATTTGAAGTGTAGTATTTTTTCCATTAGTTACGATTTTTGTTTTAATTAAAATTAAATTTATTTCCAGGATATAAATATAATATAATAATTACTGTTTTTAAGTATGAATTTATTCTTTTCTTCAATTTATTGGGTCTGTTTTTTGGGCTTGTTAATTTGAAGTGCGATGCATTTTTTTTTAATTAAATGGTAACAGCATTATAATTTAGACAGCTCCCTGAATATACTTTTTTTTTTATACCATGATGTGGATGTAATTTATTGTTTGTATGGACGGTATTGTCATAATGTAAGTACCTATTATTTTTTTTATCTCTAAAAAGAATTGTATTTTAGAATTCTAGCTACTAACTTATGATAAACTTGATATTGGTGATCTCATTGCCTAATCTGTTTAAATTCAATTTTCGTATTGAAAATTATGTATTTTTATTGTATTTAGGGATTCGATTAGATTAAATAATTTTTTATGTTTTTGTTTTTTAAGTTTGTTTTTGTTGACATGGTTCTTCTGAAACATCTTATTTAACTAAACAGTAAATAAAAGTTGCGTAATGGAGAATATTTCAATAATAATAAATAACAAATAGGTACAGTACAAAAAACAACATCCTAAAAATTATACTTATTTGAATTTGATTGAAATGTTATCTTTGGAACCACTTGGAATATTTGTCGTATTACATGGATATTGGAAAATTTAACATTAGTAATAATATTATTTATTTTTAATTTCATGAAAAACAATGGTACGTTTAATAAATCATTTTGCAATTATCGAAACAATGCAATTATATCAGCAATCGAGAATTTTAAAATTTCTTGGGTGTAAATGTAGCTTTAAACAGAAATATAAATGTATAGAGAAAAAAGGTTTATACACTTGAGTAAACAACATTGGAGTTTGCGCGCGGCGGCGTTCCTTTAGAGATACCGAATACGGAAATATTCAATGCAAAAAAAAAATACGTAACAAAAAGCCCTCTTGAATAGACGGCTTCATTTAGAAATATAGTATATGAATATGTATTTAACTTATTTCATGTTATGTAGGATAATTCTTTTTTAAGAAAACAAAACAGCCTATTTAAAAATACAGCCTATAATACCGTGTGTAACCAGCATTTAAATATTTAGTTTCACAGGTAATTAATACTACTTTAATTAATTACCATTAAAATTAGTTTTATTTTCTTATTAGATGAATTGGAGAAAGAAACAAAACAACGCGTTTGAAAATAAATATTCTAGTCAATAAAGGGAACATTTGTTTTATTTATTTCTAACACTTATTTTTCTTTAGATTTAATCTCAAAGGAATTTGAATCCTTAAAAAAAACACTATTCATTTCCGAGTGCACGTGGCTGTTTGCATAACAACTCATATATCCTTCTCACACGCATAGCAATATAATGATACTACCGTCCTCTTTGCTCTTACATTTTACACTTATTTTGCCCCACTCCCAAATTGCTGCGAAGCATGCCTCTGACAGATTGCAAATACATAACCTAAACTTTTGTAAATACTGAATGCTTTGTAAAAGACGCAATTTTTGTTTATTTTAATTCTTATTTTAAGATTGCAACCATGAAAATCAAATCTAGAGCTGCTGTATGTATCAGAATGCCTTTATATGGATTGCTATAGTATATATAAACCGCGATTTGTTTATTTTTAGGATGATAAGAAAAGTGCAAAGAAACAAGAAAATGCCCCAGAACAGCCCACGTTTACATTTTCTTGGGAAACTAATAAGAAAAAAACTGTGCAATCGCAAGTATTTAAAAAGAAAACACCTAAGGTAAGGGTGAAAACTACCGAACAAAATGTCGAAGCTCAAAATAAAGTTGCCGTTATGCCACAAATTGTTGAAGAAAGTGCCAATTACAATGCGCATATCAAAAGAAAGAAACGTAAGGATAAGTTACTTGCAAAACAATTGATGAAAGAAGGTATTGAAACTGATACGATTAGAACTGGAAATGACAATCATAAAAAGAATTATTCTCTATTCGCTGGAGAGCATAAATCTTTGTACGTTAGTCAATCGGGTGGGAAAGCAGTTTCAGAAAAGGTATTCGCAAACTCTGGCAACAATTTTAGTGACTTAAAGATCCACAAACATCTAGTTTCGAATCTGGAAAAGATTGATTTTAAAACGCTAACGAATGTGCAAGAGAAAGCAATTCCTATTGTGATGAGTGGGAAAAATTGCTTGGTGAGTGTTAATAAAATATTAAAAAATCACATTAATGTCTCTTGTCATGTCTGTTTTTATGTAGATACGTTCGCAAACTGGGTCAGGAAAAACTTTAGTATATGCCGTACCTATCGTCAACGCTTTACAGAGTTTAGAGCCTCGAATAAAACGAACTGATGGGGTTCAAGCATTAATTGTCGTACCGACCAGGGAATTAGCATTACAAACGCATGAACTCTTCAATAAAATCAATGTAGGTTTATGATTATTGAAATAACTTACATAAACTAAGTTTTCTTGTATCTTGTAGACATTTCAGTGGATTGTGGCAGGACATCTTTGTGGCGGAGAAAATCGGAAAACAGAGAAGGAACGGTTGCGAAAAGGAGTGTCAATTTTAATCGGTACACCGGGTAGATTGTTAGATCACGCTTTACATACGTCTTGCTTTAATTTATCGAAAATCCGTTGGCTTGTGTTGGATGAAGCCGACCAGCTGTTGGATATGGGTTTCCGCAAAGATATTATAAGGTAAGCTAATATCTTTTGTTTCTCATAAGTCTTTAGGTTAATTCTATTCCTTGTCATTACTGCGGGTCTCCCCAATGTTTAATTTTTCTTTACCAGTGTGCAGTAAGTAACTATATTAGTATCAGTTATAGTTTTGTTCCCCATTGTTCTGGGTCATCTCCCTCATTGCACTGACATGTCTTATGCTATTTGTTCTAAATATATGTCCAAGTTTACTTGGATTTTTTTTCTATTTTGTTTTGTTTATTTTATTGATTTTAATTCAAGTACATTTCTATTGTCTTAGTTTCTTTCTTATTATTTCTTTAGCATATAATATTTTAGCTGTGTGCCTATTCATATTATGTTAATCTACTAGACGCTCTAATTCCCTCAAATACAAATATTTTTTTTCTAATCTAAGACTGTATATTGTTTGCATAGCACCAATTTAATATTCTTATTTATTCACTTTCATAGCTTGTGTCATTTGGGACAACTGTATATATTTTTTATGTTTGTGTAATCACTCATGTAGAGTATAACAAAGGTTTTGGTAGAAGTGTTTTCTTTTGGTTTTGCTTTATTTGTAATAATTATTTTGTCTATGTTTTTAAATTAATTTTACTAATAATAAGGAAATTGGTCAAAATAAAAACTTCAAGTATTATTATAAATGAATGCTAGGAGAGATATTACCATGGTTTTGAAAAATACTATACAAAGCGTTCCAAATGAATTGCTTTACAGTGGTAACTTTGGCATATTTCTCCTGGTTTTATGAAATAAATGTTGAAATAGGTATACTAAACCTTAATACTAATTGATGTAGAATCTTGCGCTGCATTCAATGCTGCACTGAAAAATACCACGTTCTATTTGAAGAAAAAAAAATACTTTGAAGATATCCATTATATTTGCTAGAACCAAATACAATATAAATATATACAGGGTGTATCAGATATAGAGGTAAATATAATAATATGTAGCAGCTGTAATCATATACAATCAAAAAGTCTTAATGCACAGGGGGTCTATCTGTAAGCATTAACGAGAAAAAAATATTTTATAGATGCCATGGGCTAGAACCGCACCTGTGCCCAACCTTCTTTTTTTTTGCTAATTCTTGTCAATATATCTGCAGTTAACAGCGAAAGAATATTCTCTTGTTAAAAACTGAAACAAAAATATCAGAAACATTAAAAAAAGTGTATCATAAAATTCTATAAATTTTCTTTTTTTTTTAAATTCATACTCAAATGATGAGTTTGAAAAACATAAGCTCATATTTGTTTCCAAAAGTATTGTTTACTGTTTTCGTAGAATAGTCGATGGCCTATCGAACAAGAATTTTTTTTTTATCATTTTGCTTAAAACACTACAATACAAGTTTTAATGGCAGCCCAGTAAACAAAATTCAAATTTTCCGCAATTATATCTGTAACTTCAACTTAAAGGTATTCAAATAACCAGTAATGTAATACAAAATCGTAGGTAACTTCATGCTTTAATGTTGAAGTTACTGAAAATAACGCGCGAAATTTGAATTAGCTTTACTGGGAGGGGTCTTTACAAAAAAAAAATATGCAATGTTGTTATTATCTGGTTGCACTTTTAAGGTATTTTCCTCAATTTTGTTTTTATCAAAGTGTACAACTACAAGTATGCTAGCATCAGACATAAGCTTTTGTCGCTCTTGAACTTTTTCTGTTTGGTTGTTTGTAGAATCAATATAGAAAATATAATTGTTGGACATTATATTGTTGTATATATTTTATAATGGTTAGAACTGTCAAACTATATATTTGTAACAAAAAATTGATAAAAAATAGAAAAAGGAGAGAATTGGCAGAATTCAAATTTCCCGCAATTTATTTCTAGAAAAGATTTTAATTTTTTTTCGTTCGCTGCTTTTAGGAAATCTCAGATTGCTTTTGGAAATGAGACATAATACTAGAAAATTTTATAGGTATGCAACCAAGTGTAAATGCTGTCTTTTTATAATAAATCATAAAATTGGAATTTTTATAAATCATCAATAAAAACCATCGATTATAGTGTATCTCTGTTTAGTACGTTATTAATTAAATAGCGATAAAGTATAATAGATTGATTCATAAAGAACAACTCTCCAAACATACACTAATTCTGTAAAATAACATGGGTAAATATAAACCGCAGAACTAACACCTAGCATCCGATCCTCAGACCATCCACTTATTTATATGCCAGGGGGTAGAATTCATATTTGCCGTGATTATTTATAGTTACTGGTCAAGATTGTATTGTAATACAAATCGTTGGTAATTCAGACTTGAATGTTTTAAGTTACTCAAAATTATGGTGGAAAATTTGCATTTTGCCAATAGGAATAGATTTCTGAATTACCCACAGCTGTAATAGTCAAGTGCTTCCATATCAAGTACATAGTTCGCTTGGTCCATTGCTTCTTTTCGTACGTCTCTTGCCCCCGCCGCTTTTTAACTGCCACCGCGAAGAAGCTACAGTGGCGCCGCTCTATAGTACGCCAGCGGAACTATATGTTTTTGACCATATGTATACTAGTATTATATTTGCTAAAACTTACTAGGTGGTAAGGTAATTGTATCGCGCGAAAAATCGCTTATAATCACTTATCACAAAAGTTAAGCCAGGAACAAATTGTTCTGACGTGTTGTGTTGTGTTGTGTGAACCGTCAGAATGTTTTCGGCCGCAAAGTACGAGCTCTTGGACGAAATTAGACACAAAAAAATTGACGAAATTTTGCTAATTGAAAACGTGAGAAATCACGAATGTTTATTTAACATGTTGAGGTTTATTTAAGAAGATTGAGTTTTCTGCATTCGAAAATATGTCGCTTTGTTTCTTAGTTTTGAACACCCTGTATGTTAGAATGCGTACCATTTCTTAGAGTTATATCTGCATTCATAACAAATTCATAGCAAATTTGGAGACTCTACTTGCAGTATTAACCGAGATATTAATTTCTGAATAAGGCAATGATTATCACTAAAAAAAAAAGAAAATCTTAAATAGCTCAAAAACGGCAACATGTTTCTCATAGGAATAGGTAATAAGGACTGACGTATTTATGGCCGCAGAATCCAAAAATGTAAAAAAAAATTAGATCATTTTACTTTTTAAATAACAAAAGTGACGTCCATTTCCGCTCAACCGGAATGATATTTGGTTAAAGTATTTCACATTTATAGTTCCAATCGAATAGATAATGGTACGAAAGATCTCAAGTGAGTAAATGTAAACATTATAAACTTTTCAATGAACCACTTACGTGAAAACCTGTATCAGGGTTAAAAGTTATTATGTTTTTATTTATTATAGTTGAGATTTTGGACCCGTATCTGTTCGATTGGAACTAAAGGCAAATACTTAATCAAAATCACTTCCGGTTGACCGGAAATGGATGTCAACTCTATTTTTAAATAGAATATATAATTTTTTATTTATTTTTTGGATTTCTACCAACTATAAATATCAGTTCGATTAGCTATTCCATATAGCTACATGTTGCCGTTTTTGAGTTATTTAGTCTTTTCTTTTTTTTTAGGTACATTAATCACTTGCAATCAATGAGAAGAAATTAATATTTCGTTATATTACAAGTGAGAGACTCAAAAGTTTGCTTGTTCATGAATGTAGATATAAGCTAAGCAAAGATTTACACACTTACATTCTAAACAATACAAGAGTTCAAAACTGAGGAACAAAGTGACATGATTTTCAATGCAAAACACCATTTTTTTTAATAGAACTACCCTGTATTTCTAAATTCGAATTAGGAAGNTTATTATACGCATTCTTAATATCAATATAATCGTATTGGAATATGATCATATCTTAAAATAATCTATAGCGTCGAAAGTATAGAGATTGAGTTAGTTAGAAATTATATAAATACATAAGATCACAACTGGAAACGTTTATAAACATTGATATGATCCGTTAAAGAAAAGAGGTTTATTTGTACAGTTGGACCTCCATTAAGCCCTATATTTTTCTCACAGCTTTGAATAGATTCGTAAATAAATACATTGAGATAATTAACAGCATTCACATATTTCGTGTAGTTTGGAGTTCCCATACGCTTGGCATTACCTTTCTAAATAGCGAAGAAAATCGGGATCTATTCCATAATTAATGTAAATTCGCCTGAAAAGTTTCTACCTTTTATACCCCTCATTCTTATGCACAACGGGGAGCATCTGTTGAATCCCGACAAATACACTGACAGCTGTTAAGGTGGAAACTTTATTAAAATAGTGTTACGAGGGTAAGAATTAAAAATTTACAATAAAAACCATACTTTTAAAAGAATATTTTGTACATAGAGGCAAGTTTTAGGCGATCATTAACGGTCCAATTGAATTCCTAAACACACAATAAGTAATTGAAGCAGAGAGAATTATAATACAAGATTTTAGTGCAAATGAGCATAAACTTCTAGTAATTATGAGCGGATAATTTCCAGAAGATGCGAGATAATAACTGGAAACAAAGCCATGTTGAATTTTTTTTTTGTGTTTTATCGGTCTATTACTCATAAATTCCCTTTTGGATGCGTACTTCAACATATGTCCGATTTCAGAGTCTATTGTTTTGATGGGCTGCTCTGTTATAAGCGAAAATGTACTAATCCCGCTATTGAGAGTTTCTTGAATTTATGCGCTACAAATTAAAAAAAGATTACTCAAAAATGTCATGGTTATACAGGGCGACAAAACTTTAAGCGCTGATTCCTGATTTATTTTGGATTAATAAAAGTTCAGGAAGAATATATGTAAAAATCGCTTAGTCTAAAGTTGTACAACGTTTAATAGCAGTAACACAATTAATGTTTATTATAAATTAACAAATCATTAGTAAATAAATTACGTATACTAATGTGAAAAGACCGCCCCCAACTGCAATACAAGCTTCTTCCCCCTGGATGACTGGCGATCGTTTAAAAATCAGGTATTTGAATTGTTTGAAAGCTGCGATAATTAGAATTTCTCAGTTCATCGCATTTTCAATGGAGTATAAAACTAATGATTAAGGTGACCCCGTAAAAAAATCCAAAAATTTAATCTGGACCGAGGAGGCACGGTTGTGACCTCCCGTCTATCACCGATCTGGATATCAATATTGTCAAAAACTCGCGAGCAACTAAATAAAATGCGCTGGAGCACGCGTCTGCATAAAATATTTGTACTCTAATTCAAACGGAACTTTCTTCCAGAGTAAGGTAGTCCTTTCAAAAAAAATTGCGGTATATCCTCGCCATTAACCGATAGGTAAAATGAGGACTATCAGTGATCTCCCAGCAATCGGCCCACACATGACAGAGAATTGAGTGAGACGCGTTCACTAGTAGTGCGGATATTCTCGGCTCGTATGTGACATTATGAAATTATAATGATTTCTAGAGAAAGTAGCTGTCGGTGAGATATTTGAGCCAAATGGTCAGGATTTTGTGCGATTTTGTGTTGCATCTTGACAAAAAACATCTTTGCGGAAAATCTGCCGGCAAAGTGCCTGACCCGTTGAATGTGAATGGATAACAGTTGTCTTCACATACTCCCAAAATGTGGTCTGACAATGTTCAAAACAAACGCAATTTTTCTGGTGCTCTTTAGTAGGATGTTCCTCAGTTCAGTGTTCTGCTGATATGATAGCTTTGGCTATCGAAATGTAAAATTTATTATTTACTACTAGACAGTCCCTTCGCCAGTGCCAATTATATTTATTTATATTTTATAAATATTTAAAAAATATTAAATCTTGCTTGAATATTAGTTAATAATAATATATAGCATAAAAATATTATAGAAATAATATTAGGAAAACATTTAGAAAATATATATGTTATGTAGCATTAATAATCTTTTTATTGCAATGTTTTCTCAATATATTTTTCATAACTCTGCAAGAATATTTGCTTGTGTAATTTCTGTAAAATACTTATTTCATATAAAAAAAAGAATTTTTGCTTTTGTACATTTGGTGCGTAGGACGAATAATATAAAATGGGTAAAATATGCATGCATATTAAGTAGGTATGTACCTATTTAAATGATACGTTTAAAAGATAAATTAGATAATATATATCTAATATGATTTAATTAGTATCTAAGTTGAGCGCCTGTATACTTTTCTACTAATATATCTGCGTTTGTATTATATATTTGTAATATTTGTAAGGTTGAAAGTCAACACACACCCTCGAATTCATTACGGTGCGGTGTATACATCATTTAGTATTGTTCATGCGTCTATGGATTAGAAAACATGAAATGCGTACGCGCACGTGATATCATCAACATTTTCATTCGTTTGTCCGTTAACATGTTGTAGTTTATAATAGATATACGATTAGGCAGATTAGGGTTAACTGTGTAATTAATCTGTGCGGGGGTGTTTTAAAGTTTTTGTGGTGACTACGAGTAAGCAAACTTTGAACATGTCATGGCATTTATAAGATAATTGGAAAGCTCAATATCGCTATGTACAGAAATCGTTTAATAATATAATTGTAGAATTTATGGCATCATATATGTACTGCATCTACCAGATAAATTGCTAGTTGATTTGCTTAAGAGATTCATCTCGGTAGATAAGCGTCCATAAACCTCAAATAGAGGTGAGATATACGTGGGTGTGTTTTATTGTTTGTACGTAGAATGTTTTCAAATATTATGAAATAAAGTAAAATAAGTATGGTAAGTATTAGAATGTAGCTACCACTCAATTATTGTAAATGCTCCAAATGTATTAAGTTAGGTGTTGATAATGTTGTACGATGTTTTATTCATGGTGTGATCTAATACAATTGGCATTGTTTTTTAGAGGCCACAAGGAAACGCCATGAGAAGCGCCATACCGTTAAGATATGAAAAAGCCATGGGTTGTACCTGGCACCAGCCAAGGCTAGACTTAAAAAGTAGATTTTCTTTTATTGGTTTATTCAAAATAAAAATGATAATAAATACGTTTGTTTTTTATTTAGAACACTGTCAATTAAAAAATAGTGATTAATTTGATAAACCTTCAGTATGCCTTAAAAGATGCCAGAATTATTGATTATTAACTTGTATGGTGAGTGTGAAAAAACAAGTTCTTGCCTTTTAGACAACTCTATGTATGTTTCAACTTTAGACGTTATACATTCTAAATAATCAAGAACACTTTTAGTTCATTTTGACAAATTAAATAGATTACATAAACAAATCTCAATTTTCATACAAATATTTTACAAATATTTTAGAAAAAATATTGCGCTTACATTAATTTAAAAAATGGAATAAATATTTAATTGAATATTTTATCTATATTTAGAAAAAAATATGAAAAATATATTAAAAACCTCTCACGAAAATATTTATAGAATATATTTTTAAAAATATCTATGTAATATTTCTGGCTGTTAGGGTCATGTCATCTAACCTCACTTTTTGCAGATTCTCGGCATATTTTTTAAATTTGCCGCCATACTAGTGGTCACGTGACGTGTGTCAAAATAGATTTTGGGGTTTCTAGACGTGCACAACCTATTCCCCCCAAAAAAGTTTTAGTATATTTTAATAATAAAAAAAAATGTCCCATATATTGCAATATTTATGCCGGTCACTGTATAAACAGCTACACCGGATAAACGCCAGGATCTCCATTGAAACTTTTTTTTCTATCTCTCACCGTTTAAAAAAGTTATTTTGGATAAAAGGAATTCGGAACGGATTTCAAAGTCGAATCGCACGTCCTAAAGTTAAAAGTTCCGTAACAACAAAAGTGTCCGGGGTGAGTAACACCCCATGGGCTCTCTAATTTCATTAAAATCAGCGATTTACAATTCGCGAGGTTCCTGTGGTCAGTCGGGCCGGCTTTCAGCACACATTTTCCGCGCCCACACTCTGCGTGCGTGCGAAACAATCGCGTTGAATCGTCTGACCGCCGCGCTACTAGCTGCTAGCTAGCCTGGGATGTGTGACAGCGCGGACGCCAGCGTTCATGAATGAACCTCTCTAGTAGAACGGCGCGGGCATTTCCGCGAGATCACCACGAGTGACGCTTCAGTTTAGTACATAATACAACGTATTTACGTTCGTATACATACGTTTTCTGTCGCGTTTCGCGCGCGCGATTTAAGCTCACCCCCGCGAGCTGTGATCGTCCGGCATCGCTTTTTTAACCGCGACGGAACTTCTATTCGGTTGACCAATATAGTTTCAGTGTTATAACTGAAAATTTCGGCAAGCGTCCCCCTTAACTAGCGGAAATAGAAGTCCCAGGCGCCGCACGAACCCCGCAGAACAGACGCGGTGGTGGGGGGCGAGAATTGGACGGACGACGCGGCTTTGACGCGTCTGGTGGTGGGGTTTAGCGGGCCTCAGTCGGTTTGCGTACGTTTCGGTGTAAAGCTCGACAGAGTGTACCGCTTTTTTTTTGTTGTTGGTTGGTTGGTTGTATACGAACCTTTCAGTTTTCCGGATTCTTTCAGTTTCCGTTCAGCGCATACCTAAACCACCCCTCGCATCATCATCCCTTAATATTCTACCCCTTAACGTTCGCGGAACATCGACTACCGACTTTTAAACGAACAGAAATCGTATCTTCAAGTTAGTGTTTGAGAGCTTTCAGATTATTTACAGTTTTCCGGCGTGTAATATAAATATTTGCAACTAAAGACTGTGAGTTTTGATCCAGTGAAATTGTGTGCCCCGATAAACCGAAAAAAGAGCTTTCGATTTAAGCTTTATTTAATAACCACGTAACAGAATTTGGATTTGTTTTTATGTATATAAGCATATATAAGTGGCGGTAAAAGTTTTCTTTTTGTCATCGCACGACCCTATATTATTATACAAAAATTGATTTGGATTTGTGTTTTTTGTGCGTCCTGTAACAAGTTATTTTTACGTATTTGTCGAGGATTCGTGATTACAGTGTGAAACGTACTGCTGAAACAGAACCAATCCCACAAGGTAGGATTCTACATGAGAGTATATAATTATTTAAACTTAAAAGTTGATGATGCGCTTAAACTAGATGTCGATAAAATCCTAAATACTGCGCCAATATATTTCTTCAAATAAGCTCCAAAACATTTGTGGTTCTCATCTAATTCCATATAAGCTTTATGAAATAAATAACGTGGAAAAAACTAAATAAAGATTAGGTGTAATGCCCAAAGGATTTGGCTAAACAATTAAAATATTTTATTTATTGCCCTTAGCTAAGTGTATATCTTTGTCTATAAAAATAATCAAATAAGCACCATTCATTGATTTGGATTCGTTTGTAAGCAAGCGAATCTACCATCTTCTGATGCATACAAAAGTAAAAAAGATAAAAGACATCAGCTTTGTCTATCAAAATAATCAAATAAGTACCATTCATTAATTTGGATTTGTTTGTGAGCAAGGGAGTCTACCATCTTCTGATGCATACAAAAGTAAAAGAGATAAATTAAAAAACATCCGTTTTGTCTATAAAAATAGTCATTCATTGATTTGGGATTCGTTTGTAAGCAAGCGAATCTACCATCTTCTGATGCATACAAAAGTAAAAAAGATAAAAGACATCAGCTTTGTCTATAAAAATAATCAAATAAGTACCATTCATTAATTTGGATTTGTTTGTAAGCATGGGAGTCTACCATCTTCTGATGCATACAAAAGTAAAAGAGATAAATTTAAAAAAACATCCGTTTTGTCTATAAAAATAGTCATTCATTGATTTGGATTCGTTTGTAAGCAAGGGAATCTACCATCTTCTGATGCATACAAAAGTAAAAAAGATAAAAGACATCAGCTTTGTCTATAAAAATAATCAAATAAGTACCATTCATTAATTTGGATTCGTTTGTAAGCAAGGGAATCTACCATCTTCTGATGCATACAAAAGTAAAAAAGATAAAAGACATCAGCTTTGTCTATAAAAATAATCAAATAAGTACCATTCATTAATTTGGATTTGTTTGTAAGCAAGGGAGTCTACCATCTTCTGATGCATGCAAAAGTAAAAGAGATAAATTCAAAAAAACATCCGTTTTGTCTATAAAAATAGTCATTCATTGATTTGGATTCGTTTGTAAGCAAGGGAATCTACCATCTTCCGATGCATACAAAAGTAAAAAACATAAAAGACATCAGCTTTGTCTATAAAAATAATCAAATAAGTACCATTCTTTAATTTGGATTTGTTTGTAAGCAAGGGAGTCTACCATCTTCTGATGCATACAAAAGTAAAAGAGATAAATTAAAAAACATCCGCTTTGTCTATAAAAATAGTCATTCATTGATTTGGATTCGTTTGTAAGCAAGGGAATCTACCATCTTCTGATGCATACAAGACTAAAAAAAGATAAATTAAATGACACAAACTTTATTTTTTTTTTATATATAACGAATTAATGCATTTCTGTTAATAACTGTAATAATTAAGAGAAATTTCTTTCCCAAGAAAATTATAACAAAAAGTATACATTTTAGTTAAGCCTTTTTTTGGTAACCGCTAAGTTTGTCATTCCTCTGGATTGTTACAATTTAGCTTAATACGAAACCAAACAGATATGACGCCAATACCACTACTGTGTCAATGCACAAAACATCCTTTTTCAACCAAACAATGAAATAAGTGTACAAAAAGTTTAAAGTTTCTGTCATATGCCCAGTCTTCTTACGAAGAATTCGCGTTTATAGTTGTCTCACAAGCAGTGTAAGATCATTCCTTTGGTAAGCACAAAATGCTGAAATTATTTTCTTCTAGGAAGGATATTTGTAAATGTTATTAGAAACATAAAACCTAAAAAAAACTAGTTACCCAAACGGAAAAAAAAGGCTAGGGGATATCAACATGTGGTCTCAGCGAAGTATATTAAAATTTATTAAAAAACATCATTCCTCTGGAAAAGAGATGACCAGAGGAATGATTTACTTTCCAGAGGAGTGACAGCTTTACAAATAAATATATGCTTGCTATTGTTCAAGCAGACCTACAAGAAGATAATAAAGTTAAAGTAAAATTTAGATGATAAACAGGCTCCTCAAGAAATCTCTCATATATCTTCTGCAGTTTCTTCTCAAGGAGATATAATATTTTCTTTCGCAAAAAATACTCCAGTTTTCAACAAGGATGATAGTATTATGTCTTCTTGGTAAATTTGGCTTCTTTCGTTTTTTGAATAATAAACTAAATTTTATAAAGAAATTTTAATAATGTTTAGCAAAAAAGCCATAGATTGAACCGTATTCTTATTATACCTACAAGTTTTTGTAGTTCTCTCAAAAAAGAAAAGGTAAAATCAATTAAATAGTTTGATACTCTCATATGATTTCATATTACGAGCCTCAATTAGTATCAGCAAACTTATTTGCAGTAAAATTGACTATTAATCCTAAATACTGCACCAACAATGAACACCGAACAATAAATTTTTCCCAAAAACCTTTTTTTTCAACCCCCTAATTCAGTAAGCCTATTTCTTCGCATACTTTCGATAATGCTTTTACTTTAACTTCTGTTTCCTCTTTGATAACTTGGAAAATACTAATTTATTCGTCTTGAAATTGGTAAAATTTTGTTTTCAGAAGTTTTCTGAATATGTGTTGGAGATGTATATTATCTTTAAAACAATTTATTTGCAATGGTAAACGGCTATCTGCCGATATTGACTTTTAAAATACTGCGCTTTCTTTATGTCGCTTTTTCTCTCAGAAATTGATGAATATTCGGAAACAATTTTTCCAATATTTCATTCTGAAAAGTAGTTAACTGGAAGGTGTTCCGAAAGGATTTTTCAAAATTTAAATCTGATCGTGTTTCATGATGAAAATCGTGCAAAAAAAATCTCCATTTTTTTTTTCTCTGGCTCCAGATTTTTTTTTTTGCTTCTCTTAGGAGCGATCCAAAAGACAAAGCAGTGATATGGGGCATTTTAACCATGTATGTTTTGCAAATTAATTTGTCAAGAAAGTGGGTTGCATTTTGATTTTTAATTAACAGCGAAGTGGGGACAAACGTTGAACAAATTAGTAAGGTTTGAGAGTGGCTCTATTTTGACTTTTGATTAAATGATATGTGGATTAATCGTTCATTAAAAGATTGAAAAGGAATGTGGATGATTTGTTCAAGTGGAGATGAGTCAATTTGTGGAAATATCAACAGTCATAAAAGTACTTCTTAGATTTTGTTGTGTTGAACCAGGTTCGGACTTTTTCTTCATTTAAACGGAGATGTGCTAATTTTCGCTCCAAATTCAAAATACTAGGTAGCTTTGGAGTTGAGCTAATTTTTTTTTTTAATTTTAATAAATTAATAAAGTTAGGGGTGGCTTGATCTAAAGGTTATTCCCATTTACTAGCTAACTAATTCAACTAAGACTGCATCTCGTTTTGCAATTGAGAGTAATTTGGTACTTCTATTGGTGTTAACAAAGAAAAAGTGTGTTTGCAGAAGGTTTTCAGTTGGTATTCAGTTAGTAAAGTATTGTATTTGGTATAATATATATCTCTCTCTCTATATATAGTGATCGATGCGTTATATCATCTTTTTATATTGCTGCAACATAACAATTATCAAAGAAATAGACGTTAAAAGCATATTGTAACTACCGGGGATTTACCAGATTTTAAAATCATACAACCATCATTAAAACTCTACTTGCTTTTTATAACTTTTATTATAACGCAACACGGTGACAATAAAACGCAAAGCATGTGATTTCGTCAATCACGAATTTTAGCATTTTCTTAACTGCTTAAACAAACATATTTACCACACACAATACACTTATTTAAATCGCAATTTTCTAATACAAATATATACTCTTAAATACATTTACATGTAACAGGAATACACGGCTAATAGGAACTAATTTTTCAACAGTGCCGAACCATTGTCACACTTTCAATGAGGCCAATTTTATTACGCATTAGCACTTTGTCGTTTGCTGGAAGAAAATTTTAAACTAAAATATTTGTTATTACAATTATCGCTTAAAAATCCGCATGCAATTGTTAGAATGTAAAAAAATGTGTATATAAAAAAAGACATATTAAACGTATTTTTGAAAGTATTCGTGACAATGTTTCTAATAACATTAAATTTTCGATTTTTTTTTATAAATGAAACCGGTATATAAAAAACATATTATAGAGACACATTTTTCTTAGTAAAAATCATTTTTCTTTTTGATAATTTTCTACTTAGAATGAGGGTTTAGAAATATTCCCATAATACATGTATTTTACGTCAATTTTAATGGAAAATGTCTATTTCTTAGAAAAAAAATCTAACATTGTAATCTTACTAATGTAAGAAACGTATTAATATCTCTCAGGAAAAACTTTTTATTACAGTTTAGAAAATTTCAGTTGAAAGTGGTAAAGAAATCAGTCAGACATGGTGTTTAATCACACGTGGTTCTATTTTCTTGTTATTTTGGAACTAACATACTGTTATAGTCAAGTCTGTTATACGCATTCTGCTACAATTTGTACATGGAATATCCGAAACAACTTACATACACGTTGGAATTAATTCAAGAGATATTATTATTAAACTGTGTTATCACAACAATTTCCTCATTGCACACCCGGTGCTGGGTTTTGATTCATATTTTCATATTTCATTCATATTTTGTTTGTCTTTTATGTAGATATTAAATTCCAACTAAATAACCTCTACCAGAGCAGATTCATTTCGACGATATTTTCCTTTTTTTGTTAGGATAAACATCAGAAATACTGAACAAACTAGATGGTTTGATAAGTTTAACCTTATATGTTTCAAATATCCAGTTTGGGTGAAATTACTATAAAGTGCTATAAAGATTTTAGTGTATAGAAATTTTTATGTTTAGAAAACACATTTTCCTTTTTTCTAAATCAATTAAAAGTTCTATATAATTATTGTAAATCTGATTCCTGATATCGTTCGCTTCCAGAAAGAATTCAAAGGGTTGAATGTATCATCAAGTGCGCATTTCCAAACATTGTTCCAAGAACAGCGCTACACAGTCATTTATAAAATAATAACTGCAGCACACGGCAAGGAGCATAGAAATATCGGCAGTCTATTTTTGTAAATGCGAGTATCAAAAGCGCTTGGGAATACATTAACATACCGCGATTAATGATGAAGTGAGCAATAGCGTTTCTATTTTATGGGAAGAGATATTAGGAGAGATTGTATCCATCCAACAGCGGTGCAGGATTATCTGCATTAAACGATGGATTATATGCGTATTTGTTTTAAGTGTTAATGAGAGAATGAATTTACAGACATGGTAAATGAAAATCGTTTGAAGTTGAACAACAAAAAAAAGACATTTTTGTTGTTCTAAAATAATCATTAGAAGTGACATTAGATGTCAAACTTCTCCTAGATCCCTCACCACAGTTGTACGTAGAAATTTACTCAATATTCAAAAACAATTGAACAGCAAAATACAGCCACCCTTACCTGTCCTAATTTCAACCATCTCCCAGTTACAAGTTTCTTGTTTAAAAATTAACCAATCTTCGTGTATGTAAAAAGGCCCATTTAAATTTACCACCCGATAAACAGAAGCAAAACCGAGCTAACAAATCAAAAGCGATCCAAGATGGAACTTGAAGTATTCTCATTTACATTATAGGTTGATTTTTCGATGTTTTACAAGTTTTATATGCACTATTATTCATATCCCCAATAAAAATCGACATTGTACTGGTGAGAAATCGAAAAGGACCCAAGAAAAGCAACTTGCAGTACTCCCATTTGCATGCGAGATTGATTTTTTGGTGTTTCACAGGTTTTTTTTTATATATTGCTGTTTATAATCCCAATAAAAATCGGTATTATACTGTTAACAAATCAAAAGGGACCCAAGAAGGGGAACCTGTTGTACTCCCACTTGCATTAAAGAGTAATAGTTCGATGTTTTACAGGTTTTTTATATACACGGCTATTCATATTCCCTATAAAAATCGACATTACACTGGTAAAACATCGAAAAGGACCCAAGAAATGGAACCTGCAGTACTCCCATTTGCATTATAGATTATTTGACGTTTTACGGGTTTTTTTTTTTATACACCGCTATTCATATCCCCAATAAAAATCGACATTACACTGGTAAAAAATCGAAAAGGACCCAAGAATGGGAACCTGCGTACTCCCATTTGCATTACAGATTCATTTTTCGTAGTTTTACAGGTTTCTCTATACATCTCTATTCATATCTCCAATAAAAATCGACATTATACTGGTGACAAATCGAAAAGGACCCAAGAAAAGGAACCTGCAGTACTCCCATTTGCATGCTAGATTGATTTTTTTGGGGTTTCACAGGTTTTTTTTATACATTGCTGTTTATAATCCCAATAAAAATTGGTATTATACTGTTAACAAATCAAAAAGGACCCAAGAAGGGGAACCTGTAGTACTCCCATTTGCATTAAAGAGTAATAGTTCGACGTTTTACAAGTTTTTTTATATACACGGCTATTCATATTCCCTATAAAAATTGACATTACACTGGTAAAAAATCGAAAAGGACCCAAGAAATGGAACCTGCAGTACTCCCATTTGCATTATAGATTATTTGACGCTTTTCGGGTTTTTTTATACACCGCTATTCATATCCCCAATAAAAATCGACATTACACTGGTAAAAAATCGAAAGGACCCAAGAAAGGGAACTTGCAGTACTCCCATTTGCATTACAGATTCATTTTTCGTAGTTTTACAGGTTTTTCTATACATCTCTATTCATATCTCCAATAAAAATCGACATTATACTGGTAACAAATCGAAAGGAACCCAAAAAAGGGAACCTGCAGTACTCCCATTTGCATTAAAGAGTAATAGTTCGATGTTTTACAGGTTTTCTATATATACGGCTATTCATATTCCCTATAAAAATTGACATTACACTGGTAAAAAATCGAAAAGGACCCAAGAAATGGAACCTGCAGTACTCCCATTTGCATTATAGATTATTTGACGTTTTACGGGTTTTTTTTTTATACACCGCTATTTATATCCCCAATAAAAATCGACATTACACTGGTAAAAAATCGAAAAGGACCCAGGAAAAGGAACCTGCAGTACTCCCATTTGCATTACAGATTCATTTTTCGTAGTTTTACAGGTTTTTCTATACATCTCTATTCATATCTCCAATAAAAATCGACATTACACTGGTAAAAAATCGAAAAGGACCCAAGAAAGGGAACCTGCAGTACTCCCATTTGCATTACAGATTCATTTTTCGTAGTTTTACAGGTTTTTCTATACATTTCTATTCATATCTCCAATAAAATCGACATTATACAGGTAACTAATCGAAAGGAACCCAAGAAAGGGAACCTGCAGTACTCCCATTTGCATTATCGATTATTTTTTCAACGTTTTAGAGGTTTTATATACACACACACAACTATTCATTTTCCCAATAAAACCGACCACTATACTGATATATATCCGTTATTATCGCTAACAAATCACACCTAAATATTTGAATATCTGTTATATTATAACAACACAATTGCATAAAACCGAGAGAAGAAAAAAAAACGGTTCTATTATACGTGAATTCCTAATTCGATTAGATGGGCCGGTTTTTTTTTTTGTTATTGGCAAATTTGCGCCTTTCCACTAATCGAAATCAGAACGCTACTCTTAAATTTTTAACGTCAGAGAATTTTTAGCGACATTAGCGCTAGAAGTTTATAGAAGATTTGGCTAAAAATCGCGAGCTAAAAATAGCGGTAATCTAACGAATAATACCAGCAGCGTTAGATGACTGTACATATATGGATATTAATTATGTAAAAATTGTTACGCAAACAGTGAAAAAGCGAACGATTATCGTGTAAAGAAAATACTCCATTAACGACTCGACTATTCCGCCTAGTAACGTTATGCATCGTTATACTTGTTATTACTTAATGTTGACAAAGTCTAAAGACATACACAGGGCGGGTAGATACTCGCAAAAGATCTGCATGTGGTCACATGTTAAATTAAAAATATTGCTTTCCAGTTATCAATATAGTTTTAGGCCTGGAGTGTCCACTGCAGATGCTGTTTATAATTAAATATACATATTCGAAAATATCACAACAACAAACAAATGACTGCCACCACATTCTACGACCTATCTAAAGCTTCTGATTGTATATCCCACTCTATTCTTCTTTGCAATCTTGAAAGGTATAGCTTTAGAAGTAAAGTTAGTGATTGATTTCGCTCATACTTAGCTGATCGCCGTCAATATGTAAGGTTGAAAGTCGATAAAGACTTCGTTAATTCAAAAGTTAGCAGAGTCGTGTGTGGTGTGCCGCGGGACTCGGTGCTGAGGCCAACATTATTTGTAATAACAAAAAATACTCCAAACTGTGGTACTGGTAATGGTAACGCTGTAAACAAAGTAGTTTGTGGTGAGGGGTTTAGGAGAAGTTTACAACATTATTTGTAATATTTATTAATGACCTGGTACATGCTGCTCGCCAATCACACACGGTTCTTTTCGCTGAAGATACTTTCCTTACGTGGCATACCTTTAATCACGAGGATTTGGAAAATTTTATAAATACTGACTTCCCTAAAGTCTAGGAGTGGTTCGGTGGAAAGAAAATCATCCTTAAGACTAATAAAATTGAATTATAAACATCAAATTAAATTAACATATTTATTAATCACAGTCTTTAGTTTAATTTTTGGGGGATTGATGTGGATGCCGGCTTGGGGTGAGTCGGGTACATGCAACAGCTGTTTAGGAGCTTACCATCTTCTTGCTATACTCTTAGAGTTATAAGACAGAATCTTGGTGAGCATGTGGCAAGAACAGTGTACTTTTTTTTGAGTTACGCATGAGATATTATTGTCTTCCTTGCTGGGATTTCACTACTACAACAAACTTATTAGAAATCTTCTAGTTGCAAAAGCTGGCAATACGCGTGGTCGCATGGTGTGGACGCCAGAGCCCATTGTAGGCCCTTATTTGTTCCTCATATTTTTTTTTTTACTTTGTACACTTTTATTTTATCTGTGGGTCATTGAGTATTGTGTATAAACATGGAAATAGTAAATAGAAATACTTATGGATTCAACATTAATTCTTATAATATCCGTACCTGCAATAATATTAATCGAAATGATTCAAAAGACCAACATCTCTCTTTATTACATGGATTTATATTTATTCAATAAACGTCCTTCTTTGATAGTAGATTCTCCTAATTTAAATACATTTTGCCACATAAACTGCAGGCTGTATTGCTGAAACAAGCATTCTACTCATTTGAGGAATTTATTAATTATAAATTTTGAATCGTCTTTTCGTTGTAAACGTATATATTTGTTAATGTGTACCTTTTGTGTATATTTTTACATTTTTTATTTAATTGAAATAATTATTTTGTATTATCAGTATTTAATTAGTACATTTTAAATGTCAGACAACTACACTGTAAAAAAAAGTTGCAGTAAAATTACATGTAAAATCGTTGGTAACAAAGTTGCCTACAATTTTACGGGTAAATTTGCTTCATAAGGTAAAATTTCTACCATTTAGTAAATTTCACATGCCGATGTGTTTTTCAAAGATTGTACTGTAAAATTGGTATGTAATATTATTATATGAACTCTATATTTACCGAACACTGAAGTAATTTTCATATGTATTTTTATAAAGAGAGCAAGCAACTTACCTAATTCTTTTATAGCACCTAATAGGTCATACTGAATCGCTCAACCAGGGATCAAGAATGAACACGCTAACGCGAAACCTACGATTGTTTGACAAACGAATAGAATTACCTACGTGCACAGATAAATAATCCAACAACCAATCACATTGCGGCGTATGAATTTCCTATTTTCCATGATATCTATAGTTTTACCCGAAAATTCAAATAAAAACAAATAAATATAAAAGATCCTCATATTTTTACAGCAACATTAATAGCTCACTAGTAAAATTACTTTTAAAGTGCACTAAATACCCCAAAAAAATGTCAATTTTACACTTTTAAGTAAATTTTGAGAGTAAATACAAAATTGTATATGTTTTTTTCTGTATTTTCCTTTTGAATTTTTATTGTGATAAATTCACAACGTTATTACATGTAATATTCCTGATTTACCATGGCAAAATTACTGTAATTTTTACAGCGAGGACATGAATTATTATAATACCCGCCACTTATATTTTGAAATGTATAGTATGCATTAAAGAACATATTGCATAACTGATATAACTGAAAGACATGCACGATTTAACACAAACCTGCAAATACCAACATAGATGCATAATTGCAGAAATCTCAGCCTGGAATACTTGGAAGCTAACCGAAAGAGCCTTTTTAAGCGTCTTTGCATATATTGTAGTCCATTTTAGAGCCGTCTGTATACCAGTTCGAGTCCACTCTTACATAGGGTACCTTTCTTCCAATCCTTTTTATCTGGTATCATAGATTGAATGGTTGAACCATGGCATCACATGACATTCCCAAAAAGAAGGGTGTCTTCTTAAGTTCATTTAACAGTTTTTGATGATCAACACCGTGCGATTTACTTATTGCTGATTGACTGTGCATAAGTCTATGCACTGTAGTTTTGGCAGTTTCTTGTATAAGTCATGATAATAATTCATGCCTTGGCATTCCCAACAGATTTCGCCAATCACAGGTGCATCAGGTCCAGCCACGAGTTATTATGGACGCTTGCGCGTAAGTAAATATATAGCGGTAGCAGGTTTAGAATTACTTCCATCGCGAGCTACTGATACAGGCATAACACGCATACACGCCAACCTTTGTGTACCACTTTCGTGTTTTGGTCGACCATGTTTGGGCCACTATACTACTGCTCCATGCGTAATCATGGGTGATTATTATGTATAACCACAGAGTCATCAAGAGTTAAGGCCGCAATTCCTGCCACACAGCTTCTTGCACCTATCTAGGGCGATCGTGGCTTTTCTGGTTGTATTTTGGATGCGTGGATTTCATGTAAGTATTTGATCAAACCACTTCCCAAGTTATTTTGCCTCTTTCACATATGGAATCCCTTCACCCCCTATCACTAGTGGTTGTACACTGTTGAAAATTTTAACACTTTTTTGACTAATTTAATAGTCAGGAGAGGTCCACACTCTTTTCGTGTTATTTTGTCGAGAACTATAGAAGTTTAAATTTGACGAGCAAAGATAGTCAAGTATTGTCTATTGCTAAGGGGTTATTTTGTCCAACTGACACGTGGAATTATAAAATACTTTACACATTTTATTTGATCTAGACTGGACAAATTTACTAGCTGTTTAACTAAATGAATGCGATCTATTGGGTGTTTTAACATCATTTTCTAAACACAACGTCTTTTTAATATGCAACTCCTATTTCTTAGTGCTATAATATTCTCTCTTTAAGACGTTTTCTCAATTATAAATATGCAAAACCACTCATTCACAAGTTTTGGTTTCAACTAAACGTACCAATTTTAAAATGATTTTTTGAGAACCATTATAAAATTAAGTGAATGTTTATGCTATTTGATTCAAGTCTAAACTAATTGCGTAATAATAGATGTTCCCAATACATTCTTTAAGATGTTGAAATTTTTATGCCCACTGGAATTAACGTTTAATAACACGAAGGTTACACTTTGCAAGTCAGTCACATTTGGTGGTTGTTTGGATATGTTAATACGGAGAATCAAACACGAAAACAGATACAACGTGCAATGCAGGTGGTGCGTATAATGCAATACTGTATTAGAATAGGTGGGGTTTCTATATTTCTATCCGAGGGAAAAATTCTGATTGGTTGACGCTTCTGAATGTCTAGAAAAATAGTCAATCCTCATATCTGAACAAAGAATTCACACGAAATTCTAGTCATTTCTGTTCTATTCAATACGCGTAGTCAACTCGTCTGGCAAGTTTGAAAAATCAACACTAAAATATTTGACTAGCGCAAAATTAACGCCAACACCGTAATATTTTCAACAGTGTAGGTCCTCTAGTAGCGTTCTTTTCCTTGTGGGCGTGACAACTAATGTTTTCTGGACCATTGACTGTTGACGCCATTTCTCAACTGTGTTAGCACTCCAGCAGAATCTTTGGAAACTGCTCTTTAATGGTTATTATAAGGGCGTCAGCATACCCTAGGCAGTGAAATACCTTTCTGGTCAGTTTTCAAATTAGGCAGTCCATTAGTCGTTCTGCTAGTAGCTTCGTCCACTGGTAGTTTCACTAATTGCGGATCTAATTATCCTTCTTTCCAAGCTAGCTCTTACTGCTTTCGCCTTTCTGAAGCAGCTGAAGATATAGCATCATTCAGTTATGGCTCTATAGGAGTTAGTTTTATAATAGTTTCGAATATATGGTAATTGTTGTTAAGTATATCGATATGATTAAATTAAGTAGTTTTTTTTTTGGTCTTAAAACCGGTCAAGAAACAATACATATAATTTTAATAAACGAGAATTTTATTCAGTTGCTTGTGGGAATGATAAATATCGTCACAAAAAAAAAAAATAAAAATAAATAGAATATAAACAGTACTAATAACAATTTGTTTATACCAAACCGCGAAAAACATATTTTCCCACCGATAATAAAATGCCGCAGAAAATCCACGAGTGGTATAAGCTTATCGATAATATAAATTAATAAGAGAATAAAGTTACCGAAACACGTAATACGATTCAACATGGTTTTTAAACAAATATTATTTGTCTTGTTTAAACCTCAACGTACAATACTAATATATAGCCACATTCTTGAATAAATTAGAATTTAAAAATCAACATTGTCTTCTCACAATAATAGCGAAACGTTTATTAATTCAATGTAGAATAAATTAATGCATTCGTAAACGAATTTTTTTTTTTTTCATCTCCGACTGTAACGATATTTCTGTTTAATCACTTGATTCGATTGATTAAGTATTTCCTGACTTTCAACTTCCACATTTTTAGCGTAGATAATGTAACACAAACGTAGCCACCAGACTCAAAAACTGCTGGCCTGCGAAGCCCGATAAAGAAATAAAATTGTTCTTAACTGCGAACCAATTAGTATTATATTACTTGTATATGTATGTTATTATAAGTTCCTTTTCTCCTAATCACTCGACTGTAGATTTCTACTTATATATTTATTATAATTAGTTTCTTCGTCAGCAATTTTTCTCATTTTATCTTGTGATATAAATTCTTCCTGTTTATGGTTTTAATTACGAAAGGGAAAATTGAAAACAAATGGGAATTATAGTAGTTGTTTATTTTATATAATACCAAAGTCTGATTTTAAACATTCACAAGCTGGGGCTTTTAATTAAATTTTCGTTTTCCTAAAGATAAGGTAAAGTATATTGTCATTAAACTACACTGTAAAAATTTACAGTAATTTTGCCATGGTAAATCAGGAATATTACATGTAATAACGTTGTGAATTTACCACAATAAATCATGTACATTTTGTTTTACATGTTTTTTTCTAGGATATTTAACATGGAAAAAGAAATTTCGGTAAAATTTATAGCTTTTTCATGTTTAAGTTTAAGATGTAACAAAAATTCAAAAGGAAAATACAGGAAAAAACATGTACAATTTTGTATTTACTCTCAAAATTTACTTAAAAGTGTAAAATTGACATTTTTTTTTGGGGTCTTTAGTGCACTTTTAAAAGTAATTTTACTAGTGAACTATTAATTTTGCTGTAAAAATATGAGGATCTTTTATATTTATTTGTTTTTACTTGAATTTTCGGGTAAAACTATAGATATCATGGAAAATACGAAATTCATACGCCGTAATGTGATTGGTTATTATTTATCTGTGCGCGTAGGTAATTCTATTCGTTTGTCGGTCTTATTATTGGCTCAATGATACAATCATGTACGTCACAAACAATCGTAGGTTTCGCGTATAAGCGTGTTCATTCTTGATCCCTGGTTGAGCGATTCAGTATGATCTATTAGGTGCTATAAAAGAATTAGGTAAGTAGTAAAATACATATGAAAATTACTTCAGTGTTCGGTAAATATAGAGTTCATATAATAATATTACATACGAATTTTACAGTACAATATTTGAAAAACACATCAGCATGTGAAATTTACTAGATGGTAGAAATTTTATCTTATGAAGCAAATTTACCTGTAACATTGTAGGCAACTTTGTTACCAACGATTTTACATGTAATTTTACTGCAACTTTTTTTACAGTGTAGTCTCTTCAGCTAGTTTATTGTGGTATATGCTGTCGAATGCTTTAGTAAGATCTAGTAATGTGACTAATACAATTCCTTTTAAATAAAAATGATACTTCTATCAGTGCAGCAATCAATTTTCAACAATACAATAACAAAATATCCTAATTTTTTCTTTCTTTACTCTACCAATTCTCTTAAATTCCTATACAGAAGAATCGGTACTGAACAAAAAAGAATATCATCACACATCAACACTCAATACAAGACGAGCGAAATCCCGCACCAATAATTATCGACTGGCGGCCAGTTTTTCATCGCTCGCGGAGTTACGCAACGCATTCATCCCGCGCCTACCACACTACGCTTCAATTTTCAAATCCGCCGTGTTCGCAGACGATATCCGAAACGGGATAGTGTTAATAAGCGTGCCACAGTGTCTCCGGACGTACGGATATAATACCGGATCGTCCCGGTAAATTGTTTTACACAGCCTAAGTGCTCTTTTAATTATCATTAGTCTCCGCGGACTTGAAACGTCTCGTATTTCTTATAGAAGCATCAGCGAACGCTCTGGCCGGGTATAGGAGAGCAAAGCTGCTGGCTCCGGTGGTTTATATATATATAGATAATGTATACCTTCTCTCGCCTTCACGGTATAATTGAAAATCGCGCTAAAGTTGTAGTAATAAATCCTTTGGGGGCGCTTTCGTGTTTCTGAGTTGGGAAACTCGAAAGCGTATTGCTGTAAATGCCGTGTCAATATGATATTTTAAGTACCTTGAAGGAACAATAGATGTAACAGAAGAGCAGATTTTTGTTGTCGGAATATTGTTGAGTTAGCGAGAATTATTCAGTTAATCTATTAGCAAGACAAACGTAGTGGAAGCATTTATTATATTATTTTGTTACTTATATTTTATTAATTTAACGCAAGGAATACGTTATTAAACAAATAATGGATTAACAAAAATGCAGTTAACCTAATGGTCAAAATCTAAACATTAATTTTCTATCCATGTATAGAACCAAATGTACATACGTTAAATGGGTACTTATGTATTACAGAAGTTATCGTACAGATGGCGCTTTCCCTATTTCCTCCCAACAGTAATGCATATTCAGTATTAATAAGAGATGAGCCCAAAAGCCGTATATTATACAAAGCGGTGCGTTTAAGGTGAACGCATCACACTTACTTATAGCAAAACCACTAAAAGTACTCCAGTAAGAGCATACAAAAATGCTGTTATATAAATTGTTAAATGAGGTTATGAAACAGGTTTGTTTATAATAATGACAAACAAATTTCTCTCGAATAATTTACTTTGTCAATACCAGATTACGGTTTTGCGTGAATATCATTAATTTTGAAGCCTAAAAAAAGACAATTTTAATCGATTAATGTCAATGTGCTTCACTTAAAAGAATGAACAGCTTCAAGAAAAAAATGTATTATTGCCGAAGAAGTGCACAAGTCTGAAATTTTCACGTTGACCATAAGGAAATGATAGAAATTTTTAGTTTAAAGAAATTTTAAATTGTTAAAAAAAAAAGGTGAAAAAAAGGTTAAACAATAAATGGTAAACCAATGCAAACACGTTAAAAAAAAATAAGCAAAAAAAATATTAAAAACTGTTACGATTAAAAAGAAATTAAAAAATTTAAAAAGGGGTACAGAGTTTGGAAAGAGTATTAAACAAATGTAGAAACAAAAACAACTGCAAATAAGAAATAAAATATTAAGAAAAAAATGTAAAAAAGGGGGTACAAAAATAAAAAATTGGAGAAAAATGTTAAATAAAATTTAAAAAAATAATGCAAAAACGCTGAAAAAGGAAAATGCTCAACACAGGTGCAAACTTTGGAAATAATTGTTACAAAACCTGGAAGAAATATATAAATGTTTAAAAAAACATGAGAAGAAAAAGTATTTCAACAAATTGATAATAATAATTGTTAGAAAGATGTAGGTATACGGTTTGAAGAAACAAAATAAATGCTAGAAAAGGTAACCAAATGAAGGAAATCGTTAAGCAATAAAAGGTAAACAAATGCAAAGAAGTCAACAAAAAATGGGAAAACCGTTACGGTTAAAAGAAAATAAAAAAAGTATCAAACAAAGAAAAAAATGGATGAATAAACCACTGTAAAAAGGAAATAAAAAAAAATAGGGAAATGATAAAAAATAAGAAAATATAAGAAAAGGGGTACAACAATTACAAATTTGAAAAAAATGAAAAAAAAATTAAAAAAACAATTGAAAAACGCTAAAAAAGGAAGTAAAATTTGGTATAATTGTTTCAAAATCTACTGAAATTAACAGATGTAAAAAAAATTAAAAAAATAAAAAAGTACTACAAGAGATTGACAAGAATTATTAAAAGCGTGATACAAGGTTTAGAAAAAAAAATAGATAAAAAGGTAGAAAAAAACTGGAAAATTAAAAAAACTGCTATGGTTAAAAGAAAATTTGAAAAAGAAACGTTAAATAGAAGCAAAAAGTTTAGAGAAAAATGGGAAAACAAATAACTGTAAAGGAGAAATAAAAAAAATGTAAAAAAAAATAAAAAAAATGTAAAAAAATATTTTAAAAAAAGCTGCAAAAATTGGAAATAATTGTTACAAAATTTTGAAAGATGAACAAGTTTAAAAAATGTTGGAAAAATAAAAAATTGCGTAAAAATTCAAATGAAGGCAATGAAAAATAAGCTAGTATTTAAAAAATATATATACAAATGCAAAAAAGGTTAAAAATTAAAAAAAAGAAAAATAAACAAATATAAAAACCCGGGTTAAAAATTAAAAAAAATAAGCGCTCTAAAAAAATTTAAAAAAATAAAAAAAAATGTGAAAAATATTTTAAAAAAGCTGTAAGAATTGGAAATAATTGTTAGAAAATTTTGAAAGATGAACAAGTTTAAAAAATTTTGGAAAAATAAAAAATTGTGTAAAAATTCAAATGAATTGAAAGGTAATGAAAAATAAGCAAGTATTGAAAAAACACTTATTTTTTTTTAAAATATGTACAAATGCAAAAAAAAGATTAAAAAATTAAAAAAAAAGTAAAAAACAAACAAATATAAAAAGCCGGGTTAAAAAAAATTAAAAAAATAGGCGCTCTAAAAAATTAAAGAGATTTTTCAAAAAAATACAAAGATGTAGAATAAAAAATTAAAAACTTGTTGCGACATAATATATTCAATACTTATTCAATAGGGCAAAAACAAAAGATAGAGATGCGAAGAAGTGTATTGCACATCCTATAAGTGTCATCTATCCAGATGTATGAACCGTCTCACTAATCGAAAAAGTTATTGTAGTTATTGTAAGAAATTTACAATTAATCTTCCTTTCTTCAAGGAATGTGTTTTAGAAGAACACCCGCTTTTTATGATAGGTAAATTAAAGTATAGTGGCTTAAAGTCGCGCTACAATTATTGTTATCCTTTATAGATACATATTGTAGTTTCAGATCGACAATTTAGCATGCATTTTCACGTTAATAATGAGATTTCCATCGTAAAACTCTCATTCATTTATTCTTCCACAATAAACTGTCTGTTTCATATTTTTTTTTTTCAGTACTTAATCAATTTACTCGAAAATAGTGTCTTTTTTGCGTAATTACATATATTCATCTCTGCATAAATTACCACTAAGCGAACACATTACCAAAAATCCATTTAATGGTTTTTTCCCCCTACTCGTAAACACCTAGGTAATAAAAAATTAAAACCGAAGGGGAATATACCGCCACATAAAAATTAGATCTCCATAAAAGAACTCGAAACTGACGTTTCAGCCGATAATGATCCATCAGCATCATCCTCTCCAATCTATTCTTCCTCTCATTCCGTTTACGTATATAAATATACTATATCTGTATACAACATTTATGTTTTTTATTTCGTTTTTAACGCATTTAAAATTTAAATTTATCTCGTCCTCATATATATATATATATATACGAAAAAGCGATCGCGGGCCCAGACATAATACTGACAAATAACCCGGCGAAGGTCCGTATAAGAGAGAGGAGACGTGCCTTCATCGGTATTAAAAGATAATTTTTTTACTGCCTTCTCTCATATATGTATACGTATTCCCTTTTAACCCGTTTAACTGCGCGATCACCACGGAGGAATATTTTGATAAAACCGTAATAAAACGCACCCGAAAATCCCCCAAAAAACGAGTAAGTAGGCGATACGCTGAAGAAAATGGAAACTATCCTCTTTTACGATTAATAATAATAAAATTTATGTTAAACAATAAAAAAAAAATACGTCCCGATACCGGGATTTTATCGCGTAAGAGACGATTTCGATAAAAATCGGTGGAAACCCTAAAATTTATACCCGTATAAGTATTAAGCACCGGTAGGTATAAAAAAGACATAAATAGTACCGTCTGGAATTTGGATTAAACGTGTGTAAGAAGACACTGCGGCATTCTCCGAAAGTCTGGGCCGGCTCGCGAGCGAAAGAATCGTCGTCTCTCTACATATACCGCGCTCTCTGTCTATTTAATTTTCAATTACTGACGGCGCATCGTGAAGCAGAGAGAACGTTGTGTATATACACATACACACAAGCAACGGATTCCCGCAGGTAGTAAGATAGGCTTTCGTTCGCTTTTCGGTCACTCCTACAATTCACGAGGCGAATTCAATGCCCGTGTTTTTCGGCTCGTTTTGGGCCTTTTTTTACGTCGCATTTCGAGATCCTCTTGCGGGTCGTTCGTTCTTGCACGGATCCGGGCCGAGAATTTGGCCCTTTTGTGGCTGCGTCTTTTGCATATTTTTAAGGCAAAGATATAGTCGTCATGCAGAATGCGTATAGTAGTCGTTTGAATCGGGGGGGATGCTGCTTTTAAATGTGGTATAATACATCACGATTATTGTGTTTATTATTATTATTTTCATAATTTCTGTATCATGAGTATCAGAAGAGATAGATTTGTATAACTTTTTCTTATACAGAGTGATTCTCAATATATGCGACAAACTTAAGAGCAAAGCTTAAGAACTAAGAGCTGATTCCTGAGGTTATTTTGATCATGAAAGTTCATATGAGTATATGTCCAAAACGGTTTGGTTTTAAAGTTATTGAATGTTTAATAATAAATTATGAACTATGACTAACACGATATAATATCACAGTTGGTTCTTGAAAAATTATTGTGTTGAGAGGGAATTGTTTATTTGTCATTTCAATATTTGTCAATAGTTGTCAGAGTATTCATTCAGTTTATTGCCAGTTTCTGTTTTCTAAAATGAATTACACGAATGCTGAGATGTGTGATATGCATTTCGTTTACGGTCTTGCCAATTGAAATTCGCGTGCTGCTAGACGTCTTTATGAAGAACGATACCCGAACCGTATCATCCCGTATCATTCAATATTTGCCCGTCTTCACCGACGTCTTAGTGAAACGGGAAATTTTAAAAAACGGACGACTGATAACGGGCACCCATCTACATACAGTGAGAACTCCACAAGTTGTAGAAATGGTACTAAATGAAATTGAGGAACATCCTACTACAAGCACCAGAAAAATTGCGTTTGCTTTAAACATTAGTCAGGCCACAGTTTGGAGAATATTGAAAGATCAACTGTTGTATCCATATCACATTCAACGGGTGCAGGCACTTTTACCGGCAGATTTTCCGCAAAGAGTGGCTTTTTTGTCAATGGATGCAACACAAAATCCTGACTATTTGGCTCAAATATTCTTCACCGACGAGGCTACTTTCTCTCTAGAAACGCGATTATTAATTTTCATAATAATCACATATGGGCCGAAGAAAATCCGCACGAACTAGTGAACGCCCGTTATCAACATCAATTCTCTGTCAATGTGTGGGCCGGAATTGTTGGAGATCATTTGATAGGTCCACATTTTTTACCGATGCGGTTAAATGGCGAGGTATACCGCAATTTTCTTGAAGAGGAGCTACCACTACTGCTGGAAGAAGTTCCGTTGTAATTAAGATTACAAATGTATTTTATGCATGACGGTGCTTCAGCGCATTTTAGTTTAGTTGCTCGCGAGTTTTTGGACAATACGTATCCAGATCGGTGGATAGGACGGGGAGGTCCACAACCGTGGTCTCCTCGGTCTCCAGACTTAAATTCTTTGGGATCACCTTAAATCATTAGTTTATACGACTCTCATTGAAAATGTCGATGAACTGAGAAATCGTATTATCGCAGCTTTTCAAACAATTCGAAATACCCCTGATATTTTAGAACGGACTCGCCAGTCAATACGACGGAGGATAGTAGCTTGTATTCCAGTTGGGGGCGGTCATTTTCAACAGTTAGTATAAGTTAATTTTGTTTTACTAATTATTTTGTTAATTTATACTAAAAACATTAATTATGTTAACTTACTATTAAACATCGTACAACTTCAGAACTAAGCGATTTTGGACATATGTTCTTATGAACTTTTATGATCAAAATAACCCCAAGAATCAGCGCTTAAAGTTTGTCGCATATATTGAGACCCACCCTGTATATGTTTGTATAATATTGAATCTCAGAAAATTTTTAACTAAGTGTGAGACCGGTCACTATTTTAAATTCACTACCAAAGGTTTTCAAGTATGCTTTCTTAGTCCACCACTATCTAAGAACTAATTTCTTTTATTCTGTTGGTGAGCTTCTAAATTGCTAGTTGCCCTATATGTGGTCAGTAATATCATTTAATTTCCATGCAATTATATATAGTATATCATTTTATATTGTTGACTCATTTTATGTGATTTTATTTATATTGCATTCTTTGTGATGTATTAAGACAAATGTACCAATTACTGACACATTCCCTGTATTTTTCTTTCTTTCTTTATTTCTTGTAACATTAATTCATTTTAGACTTAAGCGTAAACACAACAAAATGCCGTGATCATTTTCAATCGAAATGAAAATGAATTATCTTCAAAAAACCTATGCACTAAGGAGGGATTTGCCGTTAGAATGTTGTAAATCCCAGTAGTATTAAGGGAGTTGGTAGCAGTATGCCGTTAAAGAAATCGTCCTTTCAATGGGGATGACTCCTATCAGATGTTGTACTAGTAAATATACTAGATTAGTATGTTACGATCGTAGTTTCCAGCCTATTTTGTGCGAAATATTATCTGTTACTGGAATGAAATAGGAGATGCGCCATCTATGCGACAATTTCTCTACTACACATAAGTATATCTCTGCTCATCTGCTGTACTGTATGGGGAGAAAACTGCTATACGAAAATAAAATACGATATTTATTTTTACTTCCATGTAAATATTTAGTTAAATTAATAAATACTGCGCTAGCTTCAAATAAATCTACTAGCTAAATTATTTGTTTGGTTGAATACAAGAATACTTTTAATATTCCTAAATCAAGTAATAATTTAGTAACTGTAATCAAATGCATGAAAAATGGTTGAAACCAACAAGATCGTTTTTCCCGTGTATAAGTTTTAAAACCTTCAAACACTATATACTACTGTAAAGTTCCTTGGCTTACAAATAAATCAGCATTAACTGAAAAGATTCAAGTTATCTCCGAAATTTCTTTAACCTCGCACGAAAAATATTCACTTTTGTTCATTATTGTTTGTGTATCTGAGGCTTATGCACATGGGAAATCAATAAAACTAAAATACTTCCGCGTAAAAAAGCACTCAGCTTGACTACAGGTGCTTGCATTTTCCGTTAAAAGGCAAAAGTTTTAAATCAATGCATACATGCGCATCCACGCAAATAAACCAAAACGTCCGGCTTTTTTATTTAAAATACTATTTATAATTCAATAATACTTAAAAAAAACTAAAATATGTTGTTAAATATGTACATAATAATAACAATATAATATGTAATGTGTATTGTCTTACTTAAACAGCAATTATAAAGATAGTGCATTCCATTTAATTACGGTTACTTTTCGTCGAAAAGCATGTACTTAAGAAGAAAATAGTCTTCCGGCAAAACAGCACGCTACTTTCAATTAAAATGATCACTTTTCTGAGAAAAGGTATTATTTTCGTTTAACATGATAAAAACCAAAAGTTGTAAAACTTTCATTGGATGCAATCTCTTTTCTCAGTGTTTGTAGTGTTTTTTTTTTAGATTATTGAATTATTTGCCATTCTTCAAAGTGATAAAGCTTTCTTCAGTTTTTTTTTTTGTATGACAATGCCCTGATCATTGGGAATCTTTTCCACCACTCCAGACTATAATAGCTCATAGAAGACAATGTCATAAAACTTCTTTTGTAAATTAAACGGTGTATTGTTGTTCAACGTTTTATCAATCGCAAAATGTCTTATTTACTTAAAATTACGAAAATTTGTTTTCAGTTTTTTATATTTTTTTTTTAAATAGCTAGTGCGTAGTATTTTTAGCATTTTAGATTTAAATTCGATTTCTTTAAAAGGATAGAATTTTTGTGCCATATTATACATATAGGTATCTTGCATTAATTTGACAATTTTGTTCCTACATCGCTTAAATAATGATTGTTTTATAATCTTCCCTATTTTGTTTTCTTTTTTTTTTGTGTTAAATCCATAACCTTTCAAAATATATACCCATTTTTATTGTTGATATATTTTCCTGTAATTCATACCCTCTTTCCTGAGGCAAAATGATTGAAATTGTTATCAAATCAACACGTTGCTTACTATGTTATTAAAAAAAGTATATACAAATTGTCGTTTTGCCATCTGTTTTATTAAAACAAACACACATTTTTTTTTTGTTCACAAAAATGTTTGCTAATTAAATTTTTTGTTTGTATTACCGACAAAAATATTCATTAGAAAAATTTCCTTAACCTATATTTTTCCGCGTCAACTCGTGTTCGATATTACATACTTATAAATATGCATACATCATGTGTACATGTTGACATAAAAATTCTCAAAACTAGGACGCTAACTCGTTGAAGTTCAAACTCGCGTTGTGTAATTAAAACAAGGATTGTTTGTACATAATTTGTATAATAAGGTGTTCGCCTTACGAAAGAATGCGCGAAATATTCAACGGTTAGCGGAATTATTTCAATAATTACCCAATAAAAACAGTCTTGTCAGCCGATTTTGCAGCGGGATTTATGTATGTCAAGCGGTGATTGTTTAAAAAATCGAATTATTATCTACTTGTATTGTTAATTGTTTAAATAACATACGAGTAAGTGGCACTAATTAATTTCATATAATGCTGTTTATATTTCTATGCTATACAGGGTATTCCACGTAACTGGTTCATTAAAAGTTTATGATGTTCTATTATTTACTTGTATTGTTTACTTGTTCGATTGGAACTATAAATGTAAAATTCCTTAACCAAAGTATCACTTCCGGTTGACCAGAAATGAATGTCAACTTTCTTATTTTAAATAGAATGATATATTTTTTTATTTATTTTTGGATTCTACAACTATAAATACGTCAGTTTTCATTAGCTATTCCTGTAGCTACATGTTGCCGTTTTTGAGTTATTTCAGTTTTTCTTTTTTTTTAGTCATAATTATTGCATCATTGAGAAATTAATATCTCGGTTAATACCGCAAGTAGAGACTCCAAATTTACTATGTTATGAATGTAGATATAACTCTAAGAAACGGTAAGCACACTTTACATTCTAACATACAGGCTGTTCAAAACTGAGGAACAAAATGACATATTTTCAAATGCAGAAAACTCATTTTTTTAAATAGAACACCCTGTATTTTAATTTGGAATTAGGAAGTAAATATCATCCCCTATCGCTTTATATCAGCATTCCCTATACCTATCTTTAATGGATTTTGAGATATGAGCGACTTTTTGTTAAACAGACTAAGTACTTTTTTTTTAAAATAGAACACCCTGTATTTTAATTCGGAATTAAGAAGTAAATATCATTCCCTATCACTTTATATCAGCATTCCCTATACCTATCTTTAATAGATTTTGAGATATGAACGACTTTTTGTTAAACAGACTAAGTAGCCCTATCTTTACATGTTTGTAGCTGGCTCTAAATGGGATTAATGTCAAATTCATTGACTAACCAAAAGTGTTTATGTATATCATTGTAATTACACTTTCGTACAACGCAATATTAATAGAAATGACTATTCGAATCGACATTCTTGTATGGTTATTCAAAAATAATACATGAATTTGACGTGAATCCATTTTAGAGCCATCAGCTACAAACATTTAAAGATAGGCCTACTTAGTCTGATTAACAAAAAGTCGTTCATATCTCAAAATCTATTAAAGATAGGTATAGGGAATGCTGATATAAAGTGATAGGGAATGATATTTACTTCCTAATTCCTAATTAAAATACACGGTGTTCTATTTAAAAAAAATGAGTTTTCTGCATTTGAAAATATGTCACTTTGTTCCTCAGTTTTGAACACCCTGTATGTTAGAGTGTAAAGTGTGCTTACCGTTTCTTAGAGTAATATCTACATTCATAATATAGCAAATTTGGAGTCTCTATTTGCAGTATTAACCGAGATATTAATTTCTCAATGATGCAATGATTATGACTAAAAAAAAAAGAAAAACTGAAATAACTCAAAAACGGCAACATGTAGCTATAGGAATAGCTAATGAAAACTGACGTATTTATAGTTGTAGAATCCAAAAATGAATAAAAAATTATATCATTCTATTTAAAATAACAAAGTTGACATCCATTTCCGGTCAATCGGAAGTAATATTTTGGTTAAGGTATTTTGCATTTATAGTTCCAATCGAACAGATACTGGTGCCAAAATCTCAAATATAAGTAAGTAATAGAACATCATAAACTTTTAATGAACCAGTTACGTGGAATACTCTGTATATGAATTGTGCAAGATTCGATATTTCAATCGAGCAACACTTTGCTTCAATGCTCGCATGTCCGAACGAATCATCGAAGTTGCCCTGCAATTACGTATATGTACTGCTATATAGCAGACTTCAAGTTCTCTATTACACGGAGGACTGTCACTACTACGTCAATCAACGTAGCGTTTAAATAAACGTGCCATCAGCTTGCTCGTATTATTTGAACACGTGTTTTAAATTTTGCCGTTTCTCGAAAAGGAATCAGTCGATATTAACATTTTAAAATATGATTTAAACCGTCGACTGCTAATATTAAGCAGATTTAAAGTAAAAAGACTAGTTATTTTGAACATCTAGTTGATTTAAGTCACGAAAAATATATTATACAGGATGTGATAACACCACAGTATATAACAGTAAGGACATGTTCGCAAAAATCCATTGTTCTCGAGTGGTCCGTTTTTGAATGATCTTCAAGCCCAGCTGTCGTTTTGTAAAGCTGTTGCCGGGAATTTTCAAACGTGTAGAATAATTTATATTTTAAAGGAAGTAGAAAAATAGATTAAAAAAATACACAAATTTATGCGTTTTTATTCTGATTTTGTTGCAAATATTTATGAACAGTTTATAGTAATAAAAAACACGATTCCAGTAAAATAATGTTTGATTAAGTGATACATATATTTGCAAGTGTTTTACGATAATTATGTTCATATTCTTTCCTTTTTGTGAAATAAATCTTTGTTTATATTTTTATAGTGTAAAAGATTCTTCCAGAAATAAATATATTGTGGTTCTTTCTCAAATAAATTAATAAAAATGCAACAGCATCGGTGGAAGGAACTTTCAAATTTCTGACACGAATACACAATAACTTTTAATTAGGGTTCAAGAGTTATTACTATATCATTCTGTGCAATACAAAGATTGTTCCTTTCTATTCGACTACTTCATTTCTAACATCCAACCCTGCACTGGTTTGTCAACAATAATGTGCGGGGGTGCACAAGTGGATAGAGTTCAGATGTAGACTATATAATATCGAATTGTCTATAATGTGAATAAATGCGATTAAAATTTATACCAGTATAATACAGTTCAAACCAAAATCACATTATTTTAAAAAGTGCACATAAAATGAATTAAGTTAGTTACTGCGATAAATAGCAATCTAGCTTAAAATGTGTATCTAACAAATAAATTGATTCAATGTGACCTAGGAATCTCTGCACAACGATAATAATTCTTCTTTATTCATGTACTTTCTTAATTCTTGTCGTGTCATATATATTAGATTCATTCGGAAATCCCAAGAAACTGCGACCATTGTTAGCATCAAAATTTATCTTGCGAGAGTGACTGGCACTACAACATGATACCCATTGGTGTCTTCTTTCACGATTATTTGAGTTATTTCACTTAAACCTAACAATATAATATATAAGAAAGTATGTAAATGTTATGGCCACTGGCCACCGATCTTACCTTTTACACAAGAATATCATAGTTCATTAAATGTTTTTAAAACTGCAGGGAATTCAAAACTAATAAAATACGTAAAATAAATAAATAAAACAAGTAAATCATATAGATTAAACGGATGAGTAAACAAATTTGTGTAGATACGAACGTAAACAATAACAAACTGCCATTTTGGGAAGTTGTTGTTTGTGTGAAGTCAGGTTTAGAAATTTGGACCGCTATAACTCCTCTCTTGTTCTTACTCATGGTCTCTGATACATCATTTTAATAATTCAACGGTGTGCTTTTTTTTTCTTGCTGTGGGAACCGCCTAACATTAAGGAAACACTACTGTCTTTTGGCTTTTTGTGGTTAAGATATAAAATTAACAAACTCATTTTTGATTGAAAAATTAAACCACTCTTCTAATACTAGACTTGTAATCATAAATGAATATCTTTGAATTATTATAATTATGTTGTATGGCCTTCACAACCTAACTAGATCTTGTAATACCTGATTACTGAATACTTGTTATTTTTATATTCTAATATTCAAACAAAAAAAATGTATATGGAGCTCAGACATTGCTAACGACCCAATATTTTTATAATACTGCAATTATATTAATCTTGTTTACTGTCTTGCGATTTTATTTTCAATCGGTCTTAACTTGAATTTATTAACGTAAAAATACCTTAACAAAACCAGAGAATAACAGGAGAAATACACAGAGAAAAATCCACATAGTAATATATATATATATATACACTCCTCTGTTGGACGAAAATTGTAGTAAGAATTTTTACTATTGTGTGATATCGGTGGCCAGTGGCCATAACATTTACATACTTTCTTATATATTATATTGTTAGGTTTAAGGGAAATAACTCAAATAATCGTGAAAGAAGACAACAATGGTATCATGCTGTATCCAGTCACTCTCGCTAGATAAATTTTGATGCTAACGATGGTCGCAGTTTCTTGGGATTTCCGAATGAATCTAATATATATGACACGACTAGAATTAAGAAAGTACATGAATAAGAAGAACTATTATCGTTGTGCAGAGATTTCTAGGTCACATTAAATCAATTTATTTGTTAGATACACGTTTTAAGCTAGATTGCTATTTATCGCAGTAACTAACCTAATTCATTTTATGTTCACTTTTTAAAATAATGTGATTTTGGTTTGAACTGCATTATACTGGTATAAATATTAACCGCATTTATTCACATTATAGACAATTCGATATTATATAGTCTACGTCTGAACTCTATTCCACTTGTGCACCCCGACATTATTGTTGACAAAACAGTGCAGGGTCGGATGTTAGAAAATGAAGTAGTCGAATAGAAAGGAAACAATCTTTGTATCGCACAGAACGATATAGTCATAAACTCTTGAACTCTAATTAAAAGTTATTGTGTATTCGTGTCAGAAATTTGAAAGTCCCTTCCACCGCATGCTGTTGCATTTTTTATAATTTATTAGAAAAGAACCACAACATATTTATTCCTGGAAGAATCTTTTACACTATAAAAATATAAACAAAGATTTATTTCACAAAAAAGAAAGAAGAAACATGAAATATTATCGTAAAACACTTGCAATATATGTATCACTTAATCAAACATTATTTACTGGAATCGTGTTTTTTATTACTATAAACTGTTCATAAATATTTGCAACAAAATCAGAATAAAAAACGCATAAATTTGTGTATTTTTTTTTAATCTAGTTTTTTTACTTCCTTAAATAAAATTAAATCTACACGTTTGAAATTCCGGCAACAGCTTTAAAAAATGGCAGCTGGGCTTGAAGGTCATTCAAAACGGACCACTCAAGAACAATGGATTTTTGCGAACATGTCCTTACTGTAATATACTGTGGTGTAACATTGTCTAGAAGTGAATCTACTAACAAAAACCCAGTTATATATACCTAAAAGTTAGTTAGAGACAACAATAATGTCAAATCGCATTTACATTAGGGATCGTGATAATAAATTTCCCAATATCCAACGCCTATAGATCCTTACCAATACGTTTGTATCTTTGTTTCGAAAAGCCACGCAGCGTATTTATTGTATTTTGGCTTGGTCCTTACGAAATTAAATGTTCGCTATACGTAAGTCAAAATCTATTGTGCGAGTTCCTGTTGAGACGCAATGATTCACGAATCGATCTGCTAATGCTGTGATAACTAGGTCGTGAATATAGATATATAACAACAGAAAAGAATATATTTGGGGCCTCATTTCTTCGTACATAGATAAAATTGGCTACATAGGTACACGATCTATTTCACAACGGAAAAAATTGCTCACGGAGATTTTGAAACGGATATACAAAATGGGGCTTTCGTAAACTATTGATAGCTAATGGTTTTTTTTTTTTAATTTCGATATATTCCGATATTCAATATCGTTTGTATGTACATAGCAGAGAATACAATGCTGTATCGTATTATAAAAATGGGGAAATATCACGATATAATTCACTCTAAATATTACTGAATTAAGCATTTATTGCTGTCCATTTTTCGTGGGTTTTATTGACGCAATTTCAATGTAATATTAGCCCATAGTACAGAGTTGTCTGCTTCGCTGTAATAAATGATAAAATGAGATCTGCGTGCGTCAACAAAAACGGTCAAGGTTAGTTTTTTTTTCTTTCCCTGAATATATGGGATATACATACATATGTAAGTTACATGTGCTGTTTATTAGGAGTAATGTTGTACAATGTTGTACTACTGGAGGTCTGAGAATGAGTTTTACGTGAAAAGAAAAAAAAACGGTATTTTAGCGATAGATTGCTGTTACAACTAGTAATGTAAATTTAATTTTTTATTGCCTGAAAAAAAAGATAATTGCTTTGTACGTGGCATTTGATTATTGACCTAATAAATTATGTTTTAAATATATCTACCATTAACAAATTAACTCCTACATTTAATCCATTGATTATTAAATTATTATATATATAATTATCAAGGTGTATCTATATTATTGGATCTAAAATACAATCACAATCGATTTAAGATTCAGAAAACTATTTGTCGTATTTAGTATGAAATTGAAACATTCACAACTTCTGTTTGAAAATTGGATTAACAAATATTTGTTAGTTTTAAGCGTTTTCTCGAAAATCGGATTTGGTTTTTAGGTCCACACTAAACTATTATTATTATATATATTATATTATATATAAGTAATAAATTTTATTACTGTATAACTTTCCCTATTTAGATTAAATTAACAAATAAAAGCATAAATATGGGAAACGAAAAACTTCCAACTACTTTTTTAAAGTATAATTTAAAGATAAGAAACCACCTAACATTCATTCTACAAAAAAAAAGAGTTCTTAGGCAATAAACAGCATACTATACAAAAAGCTCGACTAAGTCAAATCCATATTAATATATACTAAAGTTTTCACACTTTTCTGGTGAATATTTTCCATATATAGATCGCTGACATTCATCGTGCGACACCCTGTATATAAAAATTTGATAAAACGAATCAAGACTATAGAAACGATTCGATTTGCCTCAAAATACGGCATCCAAACAGAGATATTACCGACATAACAAAACGATACATTTTAATTGAAGAGAGAAAGCCGGGATATCAGACATTTATAAGTATCTGTGCATATAAATATAACTATAGACTGTACATAGGTAACCTACCTACGTACAGCACAGAACTTATAATGTTTATTATTGAATAAAATAGTTTAGCATTCGGTCACACCTAAATAAGCTAGAACAATGAGTATACCAATGTGGTATACCCATGCCATTAATATTTATTAATGAAAGCAGCACTTACAAAAATGTCGTGCCATATTACCGTGTGTCCCTGTGTGTGTGTGGGTTTCGTGGAATGTGTATATTGCTATTATCTTTCGATAATTTCGTATCTATTATTTGCTAGGAATATAGGTGTTTCGGAATATATTACATAGGAATCATGATATGTACGGGAATTCGCTTAGAATAAATAGAAGAACATTCGTTACTTGATCCATATATATACCAAGTGAATGCAGGTGAAGTGACGATAGACAAAACAAAATGCGGAACATCAACTAGATTGCCTAGTTTTTCTCTCCTCCTTAACACATTCTAGATACATTTAGTATGCATGGGTAACTGTAACTATCAACTTAAAATTGATCTCTATACGATAGAACAGAAACTTTATAATAAAGCAATCGGTAATTACTCGCTTCTAACTGTCAGATAGTTAACTAACATGAGAGGCTTATTTCTAGCTTAAATGTTTTGAAAATTAAATTGTTCTGATTGAAAAAATGTGATTTATAAATTTAAATGTATGCTTTGGTAGAACCACTTTTAGAATTCACTTACCTATAAATATTGACAAGCTGTCAAATTTCGTTGGTGTTCATGAGGGCTGCCATGACATATGTAGAAATAACATTGTTTTACACAGATAGAGTAACTCTTTAGTATTTTACTATATATATATATATATAAGCAGATAAGCTATGAAGAGTTTGGGACCATATTTCCATAAAATTTAACGCAAGGATCCCGACCATTTTATCCCCACCACTTCCCCCTTTCGCCTTAACCACGCCCAGTTAACGTCATTTAATTGGTGGATCAATATGCCGGCTTCTAAAGGGACTCTACGAAAAGGAACAGCTGTTTCTGCTTCAACAACTCTCGAAACAGCTTAAACAGTTCCGGGAATAGCTTAAACAGTTCCTGGAACAGATTAAACAGCTTTCGGAACAGTTTAACGATTTCACTGCTCAAAATGAGTATACTGGCAAGCGACCAATTGCGAACGTACATGATTCTCAAACTATGCGCAGTGAAAGGATTAAATGGCTCTTGAAACAGCTTTTGGAACAGCGTACACAGCTCTTGGAATAGCTTACACAGCTTCTGAAGCAACTAAAACAGCTCCTGGAACAGCTAAAGCAGTTCCTAGAAGAGCTTAAACAGTTACTAAAATAGAGTAAGCAACTTCAATAGTTCCTGGAATAGATTAAACAACTGCAGGAACAGCATAAACAGTTCCTATAACATCTTAAACTGCTTAAACAGTTTTTGGAACAGCTGAAACAGTTCTTGTAACAGCTTGAACAGCTCTTGAAAATAAGCATTAACACCTTCTGAAGCAACTGAAACAGCTCCTGGAACAGCTAAAACAGTTCCTATAACAGTTTAAACAGCTCTGGAGCAGCTTATACAGTTGCTAAAATAGATTAAGTAGCTTAAATAGTTCCCGGAACAGATTAAACAACTGCAGGAACAGCATAAACAGTTCCTATAACATCTTAAACAGCTTAAACAGTTCTTGGAACAGCTGAAACAGTTCTTGTAACAGTTTGAACAGCTCTTGGAACAGCTTAAACACCTTCTGAAGCAACTGAAACAGCTCCTGGAACAGATTAAACAACTGCAGGAACAGCATACACAGTTCCTATAACATCTTAAATAACTTAAACAGTTCCTGGAACAGCTTAAACAGTTCTTGTAATAGCTTGAACAGCTCTTGGAACAACTTAAATAGTTGCTAAAATAGATTAAGCAACTTAAATTGTTCCTGGAACAGATTAAATAACTGCAGGAACAGCATACACAGTTCCTGTAACATCTTAAATAGCTTAACAGTTCCTGGAACAGCTTACAAGCTGTTACGAGAGGTGTTTAAGCTGTTTATTTTGAAATATCTATCTAAAGATCTTAACGAAATGGATGTCGTAGGAAAATAACACACCTTCTTCCATGTCCACAGATAATCAGCGCCCATTATTAATACACGAATTGAGACACATCTGCGACTGAGTGCACACTGTATATAAATTTTCTATCGTCAACTATAAAATTCCATCAGAAACAAATAATACAATGATTTCAACACGTTTAAGGCAATCATTCCAGAAACGATATTCGCATATTAGACTTTGATCGCACTCCTAATTTTTATCAATAACAATTCCGCCTAATTTACAAACGGAAAGGTTTCAGTCGATTTTAATTTTATTTTTTTTCCTCCGCGTAAAAGAATTTAAACTTACGTTTTGCGTCATAAACATGCATATGTATGTATATACATTACATTGGTATTTTAAATTGAGTACATTTCTCGTTCTGGTATCTTGAGCATTCTCTACTCTCGTGCCGCTGGAGACTTATATTATATTATTTCTGGTGTAAAATTTGAAACACGAAATTGAGTTATTTCCATTATCTGGTTCGTTTAGTCGCCGCTAGATTATCGCCCGCTTCCTGGCGTGGGCGGTTCATAATATACAGATAAAATATATCGCCTTTCCGTCTAAGGAATTACATATATGAGGAAATGAATTTATGTATTGTTTGCCTCTTATTTCTACATTTCCGACACGATATTTCTACAATTATATTTTAAATCGTCGGAAATGTTGTAAAATTTGTGACGTCTCTAAATTAAAAATTCGAACGACTCGATTATTCGGAATTGTTAGGCTATATCTAGACACAGAGTATCCAGATAGTTCACTTGTTATAATTTCTTGGTCGGATTTTGTTTTTTTTTTTAACGTGTGCGTGATAGTCACTGTTTCTGGTTTGCAGTGCGCACCTATGCTTGCGCATGCGCTAGCAAAGAATCGGTTAAAGAAAATGCAGGTTCTAACAAGTATTTTTTAAGGAACTAGTACTTATGTCTTTCATACATTACGTAGAAAATTTAAGCAGTGAACCATTTTTAAAAATACCCATAATAAGGTTTACATGTAAAGATGTTTGCACCTTGGAATATTAAATATAACAATGACATTATTTTGATTAACTACTTTGTATGAAAACTGTAAACCTTTTATTTATATACATAAGTTATATGTGCAGCAACAATATAATGCGGGTTCAATTATGAATATATCTGAAAAGAGAATCTTAAGTGAATCGACTAATAATTCATTATTAATATTAACTAATTAAAATTGTACATATATGGATGTCTTTTTTTTTTGTAGAAGAACATTCGAGATCACTATGAATGCACATCAGGAGATCACCATAAGCGAACAAGAAATAGGCCAACCGTACACAGCAACCTTGAAAACGTTGAAAATTGGAATATATTCATATTTATTCATTTTACTTTTATTTCTTAACCACTAACTAGTAAATGTTTCAAAACTTCAATTGCCTATATTTTTAAAGCAATCAAAAACGATAAAATAATGACGATACTTTTTTGTTTTGATTTGCTACATTACAATTTCTTATTTGATATATTTTTTTAAATGTAATAGCATTCGCCTTATTGTTACACCACTTTACACATACGAATAAACGTTTATAATTTTCTTACACTTAGTTTTTATTAATCTTGGATAAATTAATATCGAAGGCAATCTTACAATCTTTTCTAGAATATGTTTGTTTATATTTTCTTAAAAATTACTTCCCTATAGTTCTGTAATGATATATTGCCAACATTAAATTCATAACATAAACAAAATGAAAGACACATTAAACTTTAATTTTGTTCAATTATATTAGATCCGTTCCTGACATTTTTATTAATGCGGGCTTGTCGAAATGCGCGCTTACATCAAAGGTGCCGACTGCAACTGAACTATCTGTAATCTGTGATTTAGATAAGCTGGTAAAATCTACCCTTGCAAAGATTACTTTTTCGTGAAGTAGTTTCATGTAGGTATAATATTGAATCTCAGAAAGTTTTAACTTTAAAATGTTTGTATAGTTTTGGAATAAGTAAATGTTTTCAATAACGAACTGAATGAGGATGACTTGATAGAGACTTGGAATTTTGTGAATTAATAATCGAGCGCATCAACAATAATTGAAGCTTACTGAATCATCTTTTTCATCGAATGGAGTAGTTAATCGTAATAACCACAGATATTGTAGTGACAGTAATCCCCATTTCAGGTGGGAAATACAAACAGAACCGCCACAGGAACTTAATGTATGGGTTGGTATTATTGACGATCATCTCATAAGACTCCTATTCATTGATGGAACTCTAAATGGTCAAATATATTTGAATATGTTGGACGATACAATGAATCATTTGAATCATCACAGAAAAATTGGAGCAAAATCCAGATTTGTTGTGCAGAACGAGATAGTATTTCAGCAAGATGGAGCGCTTCCACATTACGCGCCGGACACGACAATTTCTGGATCATCACTTTCGCGATTGTTGGCTTGGTCACATAGTGATACGTGACGCAATTTTAGACGACACACGAGGCAACCAAATTGTAGTTTTAACATCAACCTAATTCAACTTTTCAAATTTTAATTTTAATTCATCGGATTGAAAGGTCTATAACCTAATTAATTTATACTAGAGATATTTTTTTTTTTGTAATAATTATCGTTCGAAATCTATTTTTCCTCCTTTTGCCAAATTTCAATTCCTTGTGTAAGTGGTTATAAATGCGTGAGATTTTCGCTATTAGACTCAATAATTAAACATATCCAAGAATTGCTGTTAAGTAGGAATACGGTAACTGGATTAAGATCTTGTTCATGGAAAGGGGATGGTTCTCGATCAACTTCTCCGGACTTAAGGAAATACAGAAATGTGCTTTATATCTTTGGAAGGGAATTATTGTCATACTTCTAGACATATGATGAACGAATTGATGACACTAAGAGGAAGAACTATTGGTATTGACATTATGAATGAAGTTAAGAAAGAATTCACTGATTGGGAGTTGAATGTTGACCTCAAGAGGATTGTATCCATAACGTCTAATGGAGTTCCAAACACGATGGGAAAGGAAGTTAGTTTCGGTATGCTCTACCATCAGAAATAGGACACTTTGGTCGAATATTTCACTGGAAACTGAATTGTTTCGAAAATGTGCTTTCCATTGTAACGAAAGGCTTTAATTTTATTGTAGCACATGCTCCTGTTAAAGTTAAGCGGCAATAGTCAGATTTATTGGAGGAAATGAATGAAAATTCCTCCCTGCCTGCTAGGAAAAAAATACGATATAAACGAACTCATTTCCCAAGAACGTTGGTCCAATCTTTAAAAGCATTTAGTGTAGGATGCCTTCGGTTTGGGTATTAACGAGCACGATATTCTCGCACTGTCTCGTCATATCATCATAGCCACCCAGGTCTACAGATTTAACACCAATGGACTATTTCTTATAGGAGTACTTGAAAGGCAAAGTTTTTAAAACCAAACCGGAAAATATTGAGGTGTTGAAAGAACGAATAAGACAGGAGTGTGTAGGCTAATTTCCGCTGAAGTAATTAGAAATGTTCAAAATGAATTTCGGTTCCGTTAGTATTGTCAGGAAGTAAATGGACAACATTGTTGAACGATTTATTGTACAAGAGATATGATTGAGGTGAATCAGATTTCTTCAGTTTTCGAATTAGTTATTGTAAAATATCTTTTTAATATAAGGAATAAAAACTGAAATTCGATACGCATGTGTAATTTGATATACCCTTTAAGACTAGTTATAAAAAAATTAGGGCTGCCATTTAAAAAAATTGCACATTTCCGGAAAAAATACTAAGTTTGTTCGCGTCGCATGAACTATTTGCACTTTTATGTACTTTTTAGAACTTTTGTGTGTAAAAGTGTATAATAGTGCAAATAGTTCATGCGACGCGAACAAACTTACTGTCTTCGCTTTACTGAATTTATTCCAGATTACAGACTCACACTGTATATCAAATCTGGCATTTCCTAAATTCTATTGTATGTCAAATTTGACGTTTGTCAACCCAACTATATCGAATTTGAGGTTATCGTATTTTTATGTGACAAGTAAAATGCCTTAACCCGTATTACGTAGAAATTCAAGAGAGAACACCTTACTTAAGTGAGGGAATGAACGTGCCTTACGCCACTAGACGGATCTTATAATAAACGCAGCATCACAATGGTCAATTAAGGCTGTGGCTTCTGAGGTTTACCACACGTGGAAGAATCTTATACAGAGATATACATAGTACATACAGCTGCTGTCTCATTACATTTCCAGTCAGTAAAAGTTAAGAAGGAAGAGCCTGATGTGTATTCGTATAAAAGTAATTTCATTTAATATACAAAGTTTTAATAATGGAAAACTTATCACCGGAACGGATGTAATAATTTAATTAATACCTAAATCAACAGAGATCTTTCTGTTGATTTTGCACTAAATTAACGGGCATTAATGCTGGTATACGTTGGTTTAGGTATTTACGACGAATAAATACGGTATACATGCGATCTCCAGCACAGTATAAACGAGAGACGGTATATACATATAAAACTCTTATTATCCTGCCGCGGTATTGCGTATTTTATTGCAGTTTTCGCTGGCGAGATTATGCGATCCGCTTTTATCTAAGAAATCCCGTAAACAGTGTAAATAAGACGATGATAATAAAACTGCTTAACGGGCGGCAATAACAACCGATTATATTATATTTAATAATAGGAGCCGGGCGTAAATTTTTTCTATTTTTATGTTTCACACTTTTCACAAACCTAAAACAAACACCTGTTGCTCGCCGCTTCGAATGTTTTGAGAATGCCGACGGATGTTTCCCTATTTTATAATATCATCTGTTTATGTCGGCGTCGTTCAATTGTTTTAGGGGTACGATAAGGTGGAGATAAGGTATGTATGTACGAGGTCGTTTTGTCCTTTTTGCGAAAGACGGTAGAGAGACTGTTGAAAGTTACGTTAAGTGCGGTTGTAAAATTTAACGTTCAATATTTGCCTTATTGTTGCGACACGGATTTGTTCCCGACTTTGAAACAGATAATAATTATTGTAACTGTGCGGCGTTGAGAAACGGAAATAATTATTTGCTTAATCAAATAAAATTGGGGAAAAATAGCGGGCTAATGTCGTTGTTAAAATGATGTATTTTACAAGTTTTGTTGGGGCTTTCATTCTACCGACAATTTCAAGGTTTGACTGGTTTTTTTTTCACACTGTTGATTGGATAAGAGAATGCAATTTAAAATAATAATAATATGATTTTATTTTGTCTAACATTTACAATAACATAAGCAAATTTTAACTAGTAAATAGCTCTACACAATTATACTTCAATTGACACGAACCTCCTCAAATAATTCTTTATCTGCTGCTATGCGATTTCCAAACCTGTCAACTGTCATATCGAAGGGAACAACTTTTAATGACAGGCCTGACAATCTAAAATCATTCCTATCCACCCTTCAAATTTGAATAACGAACAGAGTACATCAAGTAAGGACAAGAGAGGAGTTATAGCGGTCCAAATTTCTAAACCTGACTTCACACAAACAACAACTTCCCAAAATGGCAGTTTGTTATTGTTTACGTTCGTATCTACTACACAAATTAGTTTACTCATCCGTTTAATCTATATGATTTACTTGTTTTATTTATTTATTTTACGTATTTTATTAGTTTTGAATTACCCCTGCAGTTTTAAAAACATTTAATGAACTATGATATTCTTGTGTAAAAGGTAAGATCGGTGGCCAGTGGTCATAACATTTACATACTTTCTTATATATTATATTGTTAGGTTTAAATGAAATAACTCAAATAATCGTGAAAGAAGACACCAATGGGTATCATGTTGTAGTGCCAGTCACTCTCGCAAGATAAATTTTGATGCTAACGATGGTCGCAGTTTCCGAATGAATCTAATAATATATATGACACGACAAGAATTAAGAAAGTACATGAATAAGAAGAACTATTATCGTTGTGCAGAGATTCCTAGGTCACATTAAATCAATTTATTTGTTAGATACACATTTTAAGCTAGATTGCTATTTATCGCAGTAACTAACTTAATTCATTTTACGTTCACTTTTTAAAATAATGTGATTTTGGTTTGAACTGCATTATACTGGTATACATTTTAATCGCATTTATTCATATTATAGACAATTCGATATTATATAGTCTACGTCTGAACTCTATCCACTTGTGCACCCCCGACATTATTGTTGACAAACCAATGCAGGGTCGGATGTTAGAAATGAAGTAGTCGAATAGAAAGGAACAATCTTTGTATCGCACAGAACGATATAGTCATAACTCTTGAACCCTAATTAAAAGTTATTGTGTATTCGTGTCAGAAATTTGAAAGTCCCTTCCACCGATGCTGTTTTGCATTTTTATTAATTTATTTGAGAAAGAACCACAACATATTTATTCCTGGAAGAATCTTTTACACTATAAAAATATAAACAAAGGTTTTATTTCACAAAAAGGAAAGAATATGAACATAATTATCGTAAAACACTTGCAAATATATGAATCACTTAATCAAACATTATTTTACTGGAATCGTGTTTTTTATTACTATAAACTGTTCATAAATATTTGAAACAAAATCAGAATAAAAATGGCATACATTTGTGTATTTTTTTAATTTATTTTTCTACTTTCTTTAAAATATAAGTTATTCTACACGTTTGAAAATTCCCGGCAACAGCTTTACAAAATGGCTGAGCTGGGCAATTAATAAGCAAAAATGCGTAATTTGCCGCCTGTTTGATTAGAATGAAATGGTGTGGATGGTACTTCATTAAACGTTGAAAGTGATGACAGTTAACCTCCATGCAATAGTATAATCTTGCATCATTTCTGGAGTTTCGTATTCGTTGGCATTCTTTAAAAAAAAATTGGCGTAATAAAGCAGAAAAGTGTCCACTTTCCTCCCTCATTTGAGGTATTACTCTCATAATAACCAAGTCAAATTCGAAGATTCTACTTAAGAAGAAAATAGTCTTCCGGCAAAACAGCACGCTACTTTCAATTAAAATAAACACTTTTCTGAGAAAAGCTATTCTTTTCTTAGTTGAACATGATGAAAACCAAAAGTTATAAAACATTTCATTTAATGCAATCTCTTTTCTCAGTGTATGCTTTTGAAATAAACGATTATCTATCTACATCTATTAAGTCACCGAAATGCTGGAAAACCGAGGTAAGACGTATTATATAAGTAGGAGAATAGATTTTATACTTAGTAAAAACGGAAATTCCTAAATTAGCACTAGACAGCACTAGCTATTGCAATGAATATACCAAGCCACAAAACCGTTCATTAAATTTTAAAGGAAAACATTCTGCATCATATCACGTTTTTAAAGTTCAACCTCTTTATGTAAGCGATAATTTTCTTCGACTGAATTTCTGCAACACGATTTTAAATAGAATTCGTGATGATGACGGTTTTCCGAGACATATTCTTTGGAGTGGTGGATACATGTTTAAGAGAGATGGAGCCTTTAAAACTCATACCTTTACTATTAGTTATCAGAAGAAAATCTATACCAATTTCGTGAATATGATCACCAAGGAAAGTTCTCTGGTAGAGGCCTGATAAACCATACAGTTATTGGATCAATTTACCTTCGAAACCATCTCGATGCTGCTGAATACTTCTCTGTTTTGAAATAATTGGTTGTGTGACCCAATATTTTGTGGTGCGATGGAGTTGCAGCTCACTATATGCCTTTAATGTTGGGCGAACATTTTCCAAACAGATGGATTGGTCATGGTGTTCCAAAATCGTCCTTGTTTTTAATTTCCAAATACAATTACATGAAATGTAGAGTAAAAATGTGTAGGTACACTACATCCTCTGATAAATCTGAAAACCCCAGTGCAATTTTCTCTTCAAGTTAATACCAAATCTACTCGAAGATTCCTATAATTATCTCCACGAAATTAACATTTCTTCAATTGATCCTAATAATCTAACAGTATCTTCGTTTTAGAAAGTAAGTGGGTAACTAATATCAAGTGAACTGTCTTCATCGGCCGATTTATTTCTGCAATCCCACCTCCGAAACGCTTGATTAATTATAACGTATCAATTAGCGGCTTAATCACGAGCATATGCCGTCAAATATTCGCTATATTTATGAGAGGTGATAAATCGACAGAAATTCGTCGGTTAATAACCTGTAATTACTGCAAAGCTGCGGTATTCAAACTATGAGAATCTCTTCTCGAGACAGCAATTAATATTTGGATAAGTACACTTTTCGTCATTAGAAAGGTGTGTGTGTGACGTATGAACCCATCGAAATAAAATTACAGTTATCTAATTATGGAAATAAAGAAAAAAAAGTTTAAAACGACTTATATTAGTCTTTCTTATGATACAATATTATTCCAAAAAATGTCGCCTTAAATTGTACCATAGCTGTCAATATAGTACACTACGACAGATTATAAAATGGAAACACAGAGGTCGCTATAAAGAAGAATGTTTTCAAAAATATAAAAATATTTTTTGATTCCATGTACGGTACAAAATCACCAAACCAAGTAAGTAAATGGGAATGTAAGAATACTGTTAATGATAATTAGATATAGACTAACTGTATCAAATCCAGTGTTACCTAAACTGTATTGTTTACCTAAGATACATAAACCAGGGAAGAGCATGAGACCCATTGTCTCAATATCAATAATCCAACTTACTTATTGTCCAAATGACTATCTGGCAAATATAATCACATACCTGTGCAACCCCCGGATTTAGCAGTTAAAAATTCATACGCGTTTATCGAAAAGATTAACAACATTGAACTTACTGAGAATGAAGTTTTAGTTTCTTTTGATGTGAGTTCACTGTTTCCCAGCGTCCCCATTTCAAAGATTCAACAACAGAGGGAACTGTAATCTGGGTGTCAAGACAATTCGCCACAATCTATGTTGGGTTATAGCCTTATTCACATATCTTAATAGTTATTCAACTGACTAAAGTACCTTTGGGACTCTCTTAGATGGCGCTTGGCTTAAATGGGATTTTACGTATGCGCAGAACACCATCTAACAGACACCCAATGGTACTTCCAATCGGTTGGATAACTATAAAGATATATCAAGTATTATACCAGTATACATATGATCAAAGAAATGTTCCACTGGCGTAATATAGATGGCACCACAAGTATTCTCTTATGGAAATATATTACCACTACAAATGCACAACAATAGAAAATGCTGGTGGTGTCATCTATAGTGCGCCAGTGGAACATTTCTTTGACCATATGTATACTGGCATAATATTTGGATATATAAACAAGGGTTATAGCTAAGCACAGCGGTTACAGATCCCTACTGATCTCTAAAAATAATTTAACACTCTGTCGTTATTATTGATAATTAAAATACGTAATTCATCAAGACGAGTCCTTATATTATTAAGGTAAAAAATAACCCAGTGGTTTATTTCTCAATTCTAAAACCTTTTATTTTCAGTTTACCGGTTTCGATATATTACCATTCATATTGAAGTTCAAATTGAGGTGATAATAATAAGGTAAAAATAACCCAGTGGTTTACATTATTACTTAAGGTTTTAAATTGTTTAAACCTTACAAAAGGTATATTTTTTTTTCCGCACTTACATTTAGGTGTGTACGCTTTACTAAGTAAAATTAAAAGCTCAAAATCCTTTGTTGCCTAGAGCAACATGTCTACAATTGTTCGTATAGATTTATGGTGGAATTTTATGCACATCTGTAGCAGCTATGATTATCTGTAAGACTGTAAGCACACGTCATATGTTGACAGAAGCAACATCAAAATTATCAGTCCCTAAGTAATTCATCCAAAATCAAAATTCCTTGTAAAAACAATGGTCAAGAATAAGCAACGATATCATTGACCAAGAATTAATTAACCTACGGAAGGGCGAAGATCAACCCAAAAAGCAAGGCTGTAGGAAGAGCACTCACGGATGATATAGTCTTTTTGGCAATGTGTTTGAAATGTAGTAGTTGTCAATAAATTCTATTATTATTATTATAGATTGAAAATTGTAAAAAAAAAACTTTGATATTGAATGACGTAGCTTTTGATTTCTAATTGACATATTACACCTGAAGATGGTCAAGGCGGAAACCGGTTGTTAATAATATTAAATAAAGGGATTGGATAGAATTCTTGTACTGGTTTTGCTCGAATACCAAATATCATGTATTATAAATGTTTGCAGACTTACAAATAATCCTATAGGCCTTACAGGTATGCACAGAATTCCACCATTAGATAATATATTCCAACAAGTTAGTAATGAGTTATTTGGAAATTTAACCGACAGCGCCATCTATTGATACATGCTTTCTTAAAGTCCCCTCTTAACGGAAGGAACATTTAGCGTTTTTTGGCGGTGGACTATTCGGTCAATGATGAAAACATTTGGTAACGACACGTTCACGTCAAAAAAAAATGTTGACGTTTGATATAAACATGCTCACTAAGATAACGCCAAAACGGAGTTCTATGTTGGTGGCTGTGCGTGTCAGTATTCTAATCATCCCATCCTAATCTCAGAAATCACAAATATGAATCTGAATCTGGAGCAAATAGTTCTGCTTGCTTACATTACAGCAAAAGATGACGATTTTCTTGTACTTTTCGATGATATGGACAATGTAAGTGCACAAATTGCAACGACTGCGTCGGCAGCGCTAACACATAGGGAAAAAACACTACAAACAACCATTATATTTTGAACGATATGTGGAAATGTATTCGGATAACGAAAATAACTTTTTATCTGTTGCATCAAATAACTGTAAAATTTTTGCGTGGCTGTTTCGCCATTACAAATTGTCTATATAGTATAGTATATATAATTCAATCTTAACGTCAAATATCAACCTAACAATAAGACAAGGTAAACCATTAAACAGTACATATGTATCTAATATATATATACCTAACCAATAAATGACAAACACGGCTTCTACTTGTATTAATGTCGCTGCAATCGCTTTTTTCGCTTGTGAACGAAGTTTAGAGTATGTTCACGAATTCTCATGACCAAACCTGATGTAGTTTAGCATTGAATTACTTTGATTAGAGCAGTATTAGAAATGACCACAACGTAAAAATAGCAAATTCTATGACCAATTCACATATTTAGTGATAAAGTTATGCGCCAAAATACGCTAATTGTGATTTCACGTTTAATCTGTCTAATTTCCACAAATTAGCCAAGAAAGCATCGAAATTTGCTATCCTATCTGTCAAAATTTGACATTTAACCAACAAATCTCGCAATTCCATAACGCCATAATTTCAACGCACAACGTTCGATATTTATCAACTAATTTCATGTTTGAATCGTCCTCTGCATATGCAAATCGCCCTCTCTGAAGTTAATTCTACAGAGTTCCCTCGGACTATAAATAAACACATCTTTAATCCTCAGAGGACGCCATATTGCTGCCGGCCATGTTCCTATATATATAGACAAAAGGGAGCCGTTATTATAATTTTTCTTTCTTCCTTTCTCTGTTTGCGTATGTGTCGGAGATCGAAATTAAACAAGATCTGGCCAGTTCGACGATGGCACGACTCAAAGGGGTGTTAAAACCATTAAAACGAGCCGTATTTCAAAGTTTTTCCATTCTCTCTATATGTATATATATGCAGTCGATGCGTTCGGCTTTAAATGAGTATACGGACGGAGAGTTTCACGATCTAGAAAAGGGATAATTTTTATTATTTAGAAAGGAGGGGCGTCCCTTTCCTCTGCTTTATAATGAACGCGTATATGCATACGCGCATCGTAAAAGAGACGGGTGCAGTGTTTGATATGCAAATTTCGAGCAACCCCTGCGAATCGTATAAATCAAGTTTCTAGAACAGCGTTCTCGTTTTGCCCGCATTAAAAATTGTTTTTTGGGGCTGTGGAATCGGGGAATAAAAGTTTGCCGACGGAAGGAGTAAAAATTAAAAGTTTCGGCGCTATATCCATCTCTGTTTCTCCCCTGGTTATAGTTAATGTTTCTTCTCGGTTTTTTTTTTTTTTTTGGCGGGGAATAGTACGCGCGTTTCGCCTGCTGTTATTTGAATATGAATGGTGAATGTTCGGGTTTTGTTCAGTGTTGGTAATAGCGTTTTGCGTAACTGTAATCACTTCTTTTTTTTTTAACTGTATTTCATTTCGTTTTTACCTTGTAGATACACTGACGTAAGAAAATGGGGTAATTTTATTCTTTTCCGAGAAAAGCGTATACTGTGGAAAAAGATTTATTCGTCATTAATAAATATGCATTAATTTAAATGAATCATTCTTTTTAAGTAATGGGAAAGAAACATTTATTAGATGCTAAGAAAAACGAAAAACATCCAAAACAAATAATGGATGATAGAAATGAATAGAAGTTTATTATTAAAGGTAAGAGTTCCGTGATAGGACCACTGATTTGGCGATTTCTATGCATACTAACGGAAATAGCATGTGTTCCTGAGTGTAAAATTGCTATTCCTTTTTTGAGCAAATGAAAACAAAATACTAAAAACAAAAGTGTTCGAAAAGTGCTATTTCGAGGTTATGCGCGAGGCGTTTTTGACAGATTTAACATGTGGTGGCAATGATGTGAAAGGAAAGGGGTTACTAAAACTGACCAAATTTTAGATAAAACACGCGCCAAATACAAATTTATTTGTTAAGTTAATGTGAATCAACTGTAAATTGAAGTAATAATTAGACAGCGGTTCGGTACAATATCCTGAAATTGTTTGTTTTGTTTTTTTTTGAACAGTACAATTTTAGGAATTATTATAAGTTTTCACATTTCTCATTATTGGTTGGTGTATCGGATAGAAATAAGTTCATATTTCATATAGATTATTCGTAGGAAGTTTACGTATAAACAGTAATTAATATTGTATAGTTGAAATTATAATTGTAACAGAATTATTTTATATAAAAGCAATTTATTTGATTACATTGTAAGTAAAGCATTAATAAAAGGTAATGACTTGTTTGAATAAATGAATTTGTTAATGCAATGAGGTGTAGAGTTCTTTTGTCTTTCTTAGTGCCCCTTAGACAATAATATATGCAAAATAACTAAGTATCTCGTATTTTGATTTAATATGTAGACTGATTTTGCTTCGTTTCACATGCTTTATTCAATTTTATTAAATTAAACCTTTAAATCACATTTAATGTAATGAATTTGTTTGATTTTAAACATTTAATTTGAATTACACTATACATATCGTAAAATGTCTTTGTTATCGGTCACATTACCTATATTTATTTTTATGTATTTTAAGATCCCATGATATAACTCGTGTTATATCGTCCTAAAGTACTCAGAATCGTTTTCTATGATCCTAAGTATCCAGTGATTTTTATCGTGACTCTGATGATCACAGTTTCGCTTTCTTCAGCAAAACCTCCACTTCTGCCATTGTTTTTCTGAGACCATAAATTTGTCTGACCTGTTTCTGCCATCGCAATAACAATCACTATACAACTTCCATGCCAATTCAATTTTCCCGTTAAAGGAGGGTTCCCATGTCTTACTCCTTGCAAGAATGTGTGTACATCGAAACTTCAGTAGACACTGAAATGGGATCATTAAATTAAATATGGACTATCTTTTGTGTACACTTACCCAAGCAGTGTCATCGATGCATTACAATGCTCTTCTCCATCAACATTTCCTGGACAGATGTTGTAAGTCAGTGTAAGTAAGTGTAGTCAGAATTAGGGCTTCACGTGAACTTGTCGTTTGAACTTTGCGCTTGTTTTGTCTAAATTTTAGTAACTTTTCCTTCCACATCATTGCTACCACATGTTAAATCCGTCAAAAACGCCTGGCACATAACCTCGAAATAGCACTTTTCGAACACTGTTTTTAGTACTTTGTTTTCATTTGCTCAAAAAATGAATAGCCAGTTTACACTCAGGAACACATGCTATTTCCGTTAGTATGCATAGAAATCGCCAAATCAGTGGTCCTCTTACGGAAGCATAGCCTTATTAAATATAGATACACATTATTTTTTTCTTTTACTGCAACAATAAAACTATTCTGTCAATGGAAATAAAAGAAAAAGCATTATCGATATCATATTTACATCAATTTCAACGACGAAAACCATGTTTGTTTTTCTCTCTTCTGAAAGCAAACAGCGGTTTAATATGTGTGTGTACCTAAGTACTCGAATTGCTATGAAATTATGGAAAAAAAACAGCAGACGATATGAAGTTTATATGCGATAGAAAAAGAAGCAAGAGAACTTTCACCGGCGAAGCGTGAATACATTCAATTGTTTCTTTATATACGCCGACAATTGGGTTGGAGTCAGTTTTCGCGTGACGTCAGTACAGCCGAGCCTTCTTACCGGCTGTTTCAAATTTCATATAATGACAATACATATACAACAGAGGAGATTTGCGTTTCGATTATTGCATTGTTGGAATCTGTTTCATTTAATAGAACAAAGATGATTTTCTTTTATTTAAAAGGATATGCTGAATCACAATTAGAGTTACTATGTAAAATGTTTTGGATGGTTTTGGGTTAGAACTTTAGGCATTATATTGACATTACTTATTTGACATTCAATCTGAACATTTGTGTCATTGATTGTCGCTGATTATCTTTTCAATATTAAATGAATCGTGTGTGTTTCTTTTTACGTTGCAGTATCATTTTGGGTATATAAACTTTGTTTACAATGGGAATATCAAGTGGCAAGTATATCATTATATGGAAGTGGTTAAAGTATCAACCCCAAAACACTTTTTCTTGTTTGTTTGTCGTGAATTTAAAAACTTCGACAGTATCATGGCATACTACAAAATTGGATAAACAAGCAAACAAACAGACAATAATAATAATATAAATAAAAAAGAAAAAGTACAACTATATCAGTACTATACACTTACATTTGCATGTGTGTGATTTTTCTCGATGGCTCTATGTTAAAGATGGCGTTATAATTTGAATGGCCAGACACACAATAAAACACTAATTAAAACAAACAACACTTTAAAGTAATTTAAAATAGGTTTTAACACTTCGCACTCCTAATGTAAAGTAATAATTATTGCCCTTTTTAATGTCTGTCTTTTATATATTTTACTTATTTCAACTTTTTACATTGCACTTTCTAATTTTAATTATATTTTTTAAATCCTGACTAATTTTAAACTGATCTGGTATTCTGGCCTGAGGATGCTCGACTAGAGCGAAACCGGTCGTGTTATATTAAAGAATTCTGTGAGGATCAAGACCTTGTTTTCCTTGCTTTCCTTTTAATAAATTGATAATTTAGCTCTTTCCCAACACTGTATTGTATATATGTGTTCAAATGGTACACTGATGGCTCCAAAACCGCAGAAGGAACTGGAATAGGAATATATGGGCCTACAACTACATATTTCGAAAGCTTGGGAAAATATCCAAGTATATTTCAGGCGGAAAATACACGCTATTGGAAGAGTTGTTCAGTTCATTATGGATAGGAACTATCGGAAGCAGGAGATTTTTCATCGTGTCTGATAGTCAAGCAGCCATCAAGGCGCTGAACTCATATGAAATCAGCTCCAAGATGGTCTGGGAATGCCTAGGGAAACTAAATGAGCTAGGCAAAAGAAATAAAGTAACCGTCCTGTGGGTTCCGGGTCACACAGGAGTGCAAGGAAACGAAGCAACGGATAACCTCGCAAAAACAGGGGCTGGAATGCCTTTCGTAGGGCCTGAACCCTTTTGCGGGTTAAGTAGCAGTACAATACTGAAGAAACTAAAAATGGAAATGGAGCAGAGAAAATCCAGTTACTGGAAAATCTCCAGGGAATGAGGCAAAGTAAAATCTTCTGGGAACTTATAACCAGAAGAGGTTACAGAATGTATCAACCTGAGTAAGAACAATGTTCGCATATTAACAGGAATACTTTCAGGCCATTGTAGACTGAAAGGGCACCTGAGTAAGCTTGGATGGAAAAAGATCTGAATGCAGATTCTGTGGGGAACAGGATGAAACACCCATCCACCTCCTCTCAAACTGCGTAGCACTGTGCAACTCGAGGGCATTTCACCTGGGAGCATGTGAAATCGAAGAGGGAGACTTACCTAGACATCCTACACTTTCTGAAAGGAATAGGATTGGAAGGCCAGCTGTAAAGCAGCAAGAATAGGGGACACAATAGATATTTTAGGTCGCAGTGTAACACCACCCTTCTATTACATACATACATATATGATTTAAAGGTTAATGTCACATATATGAAACTTAGTACTAATCTGGCGCCCAGACGAAAATTAACCACTCTAGTTATAATTCTAACTAGATATACTTGGTAAATATTGCAATAAAAATAGTGAGCGGAAAAGTTTAATTATTAGAATCACAAATCACAAGAAAGGTTTTACCCTATGTAAATTACATTAATCCACTTAACAAATACGAACGATTTTAAAGTAAGATTTAAATAAGCGATTACCACTGGTAAAACAATGGCTTTATTGTGTAATAACATTAATATAGATTCCATACAGATCAATATTTAAAATGAAATAATCTACTTAATTCCAAATAAAATATCCTCACGCACCGACTTATAAAAATTCCGGCGCCTATATGTAGAGGGCTTCAAATCTCGATTATTTTCCTATACGAGTCAATATCCGACAGACCAGCCCGCCGAGGTATATATTATACATGCATTAACATTAGTAATAAAACTACCAGTTTGCTATGCGCGCGGTCAGAAAGGAATTTATGTTGGCGTTTTAGAGACTTCGGGGTATTATTGCATCGAGTCGGCCGCGTTCAACTTACGCCCAATTAATAACAATGGGTGCAGATCATTTGTTTTAGATAAATAGATGTGTATTACTGCAATAGTAGCCCGTGTCGTTTCAAGTAGCAGAAACCCAGAAGAGCGTGATGGAGGATTGTGGAAGGAGAGAAAGAAAGAGAGACAGTGATGAAGGTGTGTTTGTGTATTATAACAATGAAGATATGAGAAACGTCATTCTTGGAGCGATGTAGATTATGTTTAATCTACATCGTGTGAAAAATCCAACTTGTCCCAGCGAAAATTGTGTAATTTGTGAAGATAGCTTTATTTGCAATTTTTAGAAAAAAATATGTTTTACAAAAGCTTTATACATAAGTTTAAAATGACAGTTCTTTTCAAGGTAACATCAAATCATATTGGCAATATAGAAAACGCAAAAACTTCTGTTTCAAAGCAATACCTTTTTGAATAAAAGGGATACTTCTACCAGTGTATACATTTCATTGCAAGTTATACTGCAGTATTTAAGAGGAGTTTTAAAAAAGGCACGAATCAATAGATGGCGCCGTCATTTAAATTTACAAACAATTAGAAAATACTTGGGTTTTGTAAATGGATGAAAGGTTACATGTTGTAAATAATGTTTTGTTTGAAATATAGGAAAGAATTATATTTTGAACGTGGTTAAATAAAGGAAATCGAAAAACTAATTTAATGATTTAACACTAAATTGTGTTGTATTTTAATTATTATTATTATTTTGAAAAGACACTTAGATATTTAAACTAATGTGTTATCGGTTGTGTGATGCGAAATTAATGAAAAATAGATAGAAAAGAAATTACGTTGAAAAAAGCAAATAAATAGAGATCGCTGCTACAAAGTCTATATAGGGTTATAATAAAACTTAAGAAATTTATGAATATATAGGGTTAAGCAGAACAACACTAATTATATTGTTAATTAATATTTAAAAACTATTTAATGAAATGAGAAAAATTAAGTTAGTTAAAATAAAATATTATGAATTTTCAAAAAGAAAATAAATTTCTTCAAAGTTATTTAACCGGTGTTTAATTAATTATTATTTTTTCATTTCCTTGGGTATACCGGGATTTAGTATATGTTTGTTAGTTGACCTGTAAATGTACTAAAGTGTTTTACAATTTTAAGTTTAAATGTAATTAAAAATTTTATTGACAACACCCCAAAGGTGGAAACACAAAAAAAAAAAAAATGGAAATAACTAATAAAATAAATAAAAAATGAAATGTGAAAAAGGAAAAAATGAAATTTCCGAAACGTAAAAAGAATATAATAATTAAAAAAACCGGTATACCCAAGGAAATGAAAAAATTATAAAAAGAAAATATAAATCATTCATATTTTAGCAAAAAAATGATTTAATTACTGTAAATTTTGTTGTTATTGGTATTTTTTGATCATACTGTTTGTAGCTTTTTAAATATGAAACATTTCTAAAGAACGACTGTTAAATTGTTAAGTTATATTGAATATTTTATCTTTTTAACAATTTTAAAAGTATTATTTGCAATTTTAAATATAATTGAATAGTTGTATATTGTCCTTTCTTTCATTGATAATCGATAGTACACTTCTTTGTAGCATTGCTTCTGATGAAGATGTAAATTAAACAATGAAATTAATGAGGTATTGAATAAATAAGTCTTTTACTACATAAACCGATTTCCTGCTAATATATCTTAAAACCTGACGAAGGACGGTCGATACTTCTACGTTATTTACGTATATATAATATGTTACATCACAAATTTAATAAATAAAAAAAATATAACCTAAAAATTTCATGTTTTCATGTTAACCAACAAATACTAAAATTCGATGTTCATATGTCAGAATAAAATAAATTTCATTCGTTTAGAGAGGCCCTGGATATAGGCGAATAAAAAAAAACTCAGCGATTATCTGAGATTTGCTCATTGCACTCATATTAGCTTTTAAAACTGGATTGATTATTTTTTCAATATATTTCATTTTTAAATTTAATAGTTACCTAGATTAGGCAACGTTTTCCTGATTTGTATAGATATTATTATAGCTCGTTAATCACGTAGAAAAAAGAACTAATTACGATAGCGGCCAGAAATATATCTTTCTTGTTTAATTGACATTTAAAAAAAAAATGCTCCGACGGAAAAGTTCAACTTTGTTAAATAAGCATTTGACGTAGTAGCATTTTCGTTACACATAACACATTTTAATGCTAAATAAAATAACGTTGTAGGCATGTAACAACTGGTTTTCGCTTTGTATGTAAAGCAGTGTGTATTAGTAAATCTATCATAGACATACATCTGTCAGATTTATCACGAGAGAAATTATAATTAAATAATCTTAAAATGTCTCGTAACTAGATCAGGATTTTGGAGGAAATATCAAGGTGATATTTTCAGGCTAATTAGAATTTGTGATCTGCTGACTTGATTAAATAGTGTATGCTGTATGTATTTTATTGGTCAATTTTTAAAATTTGCAAAACAATAGTATCTGTTTCTATGCACAGCAAGCTCTAACTATTTTTTAGCGGCAATCATTAACCACCTATATTTACTTGTTCACGATTCTCAACGCAATTTCAGATATCTGTTGCCAAGGTTTTAAAATACGCGCACGTTATATACCAACGTGTATTTACTATCTATGCGTGTATTAGCGGGAAAACAATCACTGCCGATTTTAAATCGGAAAAAAAATAATGTATAGTCATGTTTCGTTATACAGAAATATCTGTCTTTATTAACAAACGTGTGACGTTGTCCTGCATCGATTGTGGTAATAATTAGCAATGTGCTAATAATAATCGTGTGTTATTAACTCCAGAAAACGGATGTTGAATTCGTTGATCATTCACGTTTTTATTAAGGCAAATATCTGTGCGTGTAAACGTTGAGGGAAAAGACGGCATTTTAGACAGCCGATAGGATTTGTCCGTTTGTTCGTATCGTACGCAGATATTACGATAGAATGTTACCGGACGTAGTACGTACCTGCATACATTTGACCTGTTGTATGGTGGGCACATGACTCTAGTAGGAAAGGGGGTCCATTATCGCTTTATCACGGGCACTGCCGATGACAACCGCGGCAAAGAACAACAGAGATTGTGCTCAAACGCCACTGTGATCGAAAATTGTCTTTTCATACTTACTAGAAAAATAATTATGAAAACTAACTAGCCAAGGAGGGCTCTAAGAGACACTTCATGGGTCCAGAGCCCGTATGTGGGATTACTAAGGACTTCGCAAGAAGGGAGATCTGGACCTGGTTAGATAAAGAAAATACAAAGAAATGGAGGTCAACTCCATACCAAAACGCTGATAGGGGATGGGGGATGGTAGTGTTCTCTGATAACCTACTCAAGCGCAGTAAGAAAGAAGTTAAAACCATTACTGGGTTGGTAACTGGACACTGTCCTCTGAAAAAGCATCTATACACACAGGCGTGTAAGCGAACCGTGGTGTAGAATATGCGAAATACAGGAGGAAACGAGTTTACATGTAATCTGCACATGTGAGGAACTGAAGGTACTCAGGCAGAAATATTTCGGGAGAGATCTATTGGAGCCTCGAGAGTCCCCAAGTTTGCACTGGGCAAGATACTGGGCTTTATAGAGAACACCAAGCTGCTCGAGTGGAAATAAGAGAATCAATAGGGATGGTACAATGAGCACCAAGCTCAAGTGCCCGGACATCAAGTACCCACCCTAACCTGAATGAATGAATGAATGAAATATATTTCATTTCATTTTGCAAAGGATGCATAAAAAATGTCAAAAAACAGCAAAACAAGTAACAAACGAAAAGAAAAAACAATGTACACATATGTTAAAACAAAAAGAGTCAAAATGTGAATCAAAACAGCATGAGCATTTAATTAAATTGATTTGACAAGAAATCATTTATGGTGCAATAGGCGTTACAAATTAGGTTTTCTTTTAAGTTTTTCTTATACTGGGCTTTATAGAGAACACCAAGCTGCTAGAGTGGAAATAAGAGAATCAATAGGGATGGTACAATGAGCACCAAGCTCAAGTGCCCGGACATCAAGTGCCCACCCTAACTTGAATGAATGAATGAATGAATGAATTATGAAAACTCAGAAATTAAATTTTAGTTGATGAACTTCTAAAATTTTGTGCAAAAGTAGTTTTCTTTGACCTACTTGGCGTTAAAAAAGGGCTTGTTTTATCTTAACGTAAAATACAGATCCTACAAGGATGCTTCTGTTATGTTTAGACTTTCTTGGATAATTAACAAATAAAATTTTCTGTTTAACAAGTGAGTATTACTTTTTCACTCAAAATCCGGCTTTCAAATCGACAAACATTAAAATTCTAGTTTTCATTTCATCCAGTACTAATTGAGGGATTAATCTATACAGTCTGTCTTAAGAGGGAAATGCTACAGGACACAAATTTGTATTTGTAACCATATTTATTGGTTCCCCATTTTATATCAAGTTTGAGATATGTCCTATTCACCAAATTTTAACATAATAATAATAATTAATAAATTCAACATCTATTTTAACAAATTCTATAAATATGCAGCTAATGGGGCATTGTTAATTCATCCCTCTTACACATGATCGACTCAATATTCAATTCCACACGAAAAGTAAAGCATTAGAACCGTTCGTATTGTATAATCGACGTTTCATCCGAATATATCATAATTTAACCGTATTGTTGGCTCAGAATCGGCGTTCCATTAAAGCGTACATAACTAAAAAATTAATTATTATTTCTCCGATATGTGAAGAATAAAAAACGACCGAATAAAAGTAACAAACAGAGAACGAACGAAAGGTTTGAAGTAGACGATGGGCCCAGGTTATATAGGATACAGCGGCGGTGGTGCATTGTATTATGCGCTCATGGAATCATTAATCAAGGGAAAGAGAACAGTCCGGTATATGAGCGGGGTAAAACGGGGGGCGCCTTTACCGATCTCCTCTTCGTATACTTCGATCGTCCTCCTGATGTGCCTGGGCCATTTGAATATCCCCGACACAAGCGAAGAAGATGCGGACTATTAATCAAAAACGATTTTAACAATGCCATCCATATGCCCGGCGTTCTTTTGCCAGTCGCGTCGTTTGTCTATACGTGTGTGAGTGTGATTCCAGTTCTGCGCCAACCGAGTTGAATGCGAGCGACTAGTGTGAGCGCCTCATGCGTTGGGATCATTAAAATTATGGAAATTATTTAATCTAATTCTTGTCTCTTCTGATGTTCCTTATTTTATATAAGATGTTGTTCTGTGTAGTAACCCCAGTGATCAACCATATTTATTTCATATTTTATAAATATTTAAAAAATATTAAATCTTTCTTGAACATCAGTTATATTAATATAATATGCATAAAATATATTATAGAAAATATATTAGGAAAACATTTAAAAAATATATATGTATGTAGCATTAATAATATTTTATTGCAATGTTTTCTCAATATATTTTTCATAACTCTGCAAGATATTTTGCTTGTATTTCTGTAAATATTTATTTCATATAAAAAAAAAAGATTGAATTTTTGCTTTTGTACAGTTGGTGCGTAGGACGAATAATATAAAATGGGTAAAATATGCATGCATATTAAGTAGGTATGTACCTATTTAAAATGATAGTTTAAAGATTAAATTAGATAATATATATATATAATATGATTTAATTAGTATCTAAGTTGAGCGCTGTAACTTTTCTATTAATATATCTGCGTTTTGTATTATATTATTTATAATATTTTGTAAGTTGGGAACGTCAATACAACATCTCTATTTATTACGGTGCCGGTGTTATATGATTTAGTATTGTTTATGCGTCTATGGATTAGGTACATAGAATGCATACGCGCACGTGCGTATCATCAACGTTTTCATTCGTTTGTTCGTTACATGTTATAGTTTATAATAGTATACGATTAGGGCAGATTAGGGTTAACAGTATAATTAATTGTTGCGGGGTGTGTTTTAGTTTTTGTGGTGACTACGAGGTAAGCAAAACTTTGAACATGTCATGGCATTTATAAGATAATTGGAATGCTCAATATCGCTATGTACAGAAATCGTTTAATATATAATTGTTGAATTTTATGCATCATATATGTACTGCATCTACCAGATAACTTGCTAGTTGATTTTCTTAAGAGATTCATCTCGGTAGATAAAATTGGCATTGTTTTAGAGGCCACAAGGAAACGCCATGAGAGCGCCACTACCGAAGACATGAAAAAAGCCATAGGGTTGTACCTGGCACCAGCCAAGGCTAGACTTAAAAATGAGTATTTTTCATTTTTATTGGCTTATTCAAATGAAAGATAATAAATACGTTGTTTTTTATTTAGAACATTCAATTAAAAAATAGTGATTAATTTGATAAACCTTCAGTATGCCTTAAAAGATGCCGAATTATTGATTATTAACTTGTATGGTGAGTGTGAAAAAACAAGTTCTTGCCTTTTAGACAACTCTATGTATGTTTCAACTTACGTTATCGACGTTATACATTCTAATAATCAAGAACAATTTTAGTTCATTTGACAAATTAAATAGATTGCATGAAAAATCTCAATTTTCATATAAATATTTTACAAATATTTTAGAAAAAATAAAGCGCTTACATTAATTTTAAAATATGGAATAAATATTTTAATTGAATATTTTATCTACATTTAGAAAAAAATATGAAAAATATATTCAAAAACCTCTCACGAAAAATATTATATAATATAAAATATATTTTTAAAAATATCGATGTAATATTTCTGGCTGTTAGGGAAATGAAAAGGTTTTATTTATCTTAGTTGTAAAAGAAAGTATAAATTTTATAGACTTCAAAAATCCAGCAAGAGCATTTCTTAAATAAAGCTCAAATTAAATTTCCCACGAAAAAATAATTCACGTTAATGTCAATAGATTTGTGTACTTGCTATCGCCAACATCGGTAATATAGCACCTTAACATCTGTATTGATATACAGGGTTGGGATAAAGTATGGAACCAAGCAAATAACTTTAAAACGGAGAGGATGACGTTGATGAAACTTTGCAAATAAGTGTCGCGAAATATAATATATCTAACTTCGATGTTGTTGTTGTGACTGTACTTCCGGTTCAACCGGAAGTTCTCTTATTTTTTTTTTATTTAAATGGAACACCTGTATATTTTTGCAAATTATAATAGACCTTGTTTTTGCGAATTCGACCATATTGGTTTTAGCACCATTATCTGTAAATAATGAAGAGATAGAACACTCCACATTTACTGAACAATTAATTTTATTTATCTTAAATTATTAACAAAATGGTAGTCATCTTATAAACGAACTCATTTAAAATGTTCAAAATGCTGGTCGTTTACTTCCTGACAATATGCAAGTATTCTACGAAATTCCTGAGTTACCTTTTCCAAAACTTCTCTACGGATTAAATCACATTCGTCGACTATTCTTTGCTCAACTTCTGCAAAGTAGTTGGTCGCCTAACGTAAACACGAGATTTGAGAAAACCCCATAGATAAAAATCGCCGTGGTTTAGTGCTAAAGTTGTAGTAGAAGTTTGAGGTGATTTTTCTAATTCAATAGCAATGTTTTCCCTAACAACTGCGTTAGTTGCGGTCTGTGGTCTGCCTGTTGTTGGTGAATTTTTAACCGTTCCAGTCATACTAAAACGTTTTAGTGTTTTAGTGACAGCTGAACGTGTTATAGGAGTTCTTTCGGGATGCAAATCATTAAAAAGGTGACACACTTCTTCATGAGTTCTAACGCGATCGCCAAACCCGATCACCACCAAAATTTCAATACGCTCTTTTTCATTTAAATGCACCATTTTCATCCGTACAATTAGTAATTTGATGGACGTCAATTAAATAAACTTGACAGTTTGTCAACAGTTACCTACTAGATGATAATACCTTTTGTTTGTTTGTTGCTGGGCAAAGCTTCGGGTGTGACCGACATCTATGGACTTAATGTAATCATCCCGCTGAATTTTGCCGAACTAATATACTTCCATTATTTACAAATATTGGTGCTAAAATCAGTATGGTCGAATTCGCAAAAACAAGGTTATTATAATCTGCAAAAATATACAGGATGTTCCATTTAAATAAAAAAAATAGAGGGAATTCCGGTTGAACCGGAAGTACAGTCACAACAAAAAAATAACATCAGATGTATATATATTCCTTACACTTATCTACAAAGTTTCGTCAACATCGTCCTCTCCGTTTTAAAGTTATTTGCTTGGTTCCATACTTTATCCCAACCCTGTATGTATATTATTTATCTGTGAATATAACCAAAAACAGAAAACAATGTCGAGTAACATTTAATTTCGTTTGACCAACAAGCTAATCAGCAATTTAGAAATAGTAAAAAATTAGGTGTGAAAAATCTTTGATGAATATCGTTGACCAATTTTTTAAAACATCTAGCATTGTAATTAGTTCCTTTATTAAAGATTTTTGTATTGCTAAAATTAAATTAGTAGTTTATAGCTAAACGATGTTTTTTCAAACTGGCATACTTTATTAAATATTAAAACATTTATAAGAAATAATATACAACAAAAAAAATTCAGCTAACATAATTATAAGCGATAAATTATTTTACCATTCCGAAAAGAATATTATAATCTTTCAACGTACCACAGAACAAACACTAATTTTCCAGCACACTCCATATTATATATATATATATATATGATGCCCTCCGAAATACCAACTCGTGCTGCAAGAACGCGAGCATCACCTCTAATTGAGGACCATCAGCGTCCTAATTGGCGCATTTCTTCGCAGAAGCAGCGAACCCGGGGGCCCAGTTTTTGCCTGGGTCTTTCTCCTGTCCAATTTTTCAACGATCTCCTGACATAATCGCTCCAATACAATCATCATAAAACGTACAAAAAAAAGACAAATTCTTCTACGCAATAAACATGTAAACATCGATATAGAAATCGCTTTGAAGGCACCATTAAACTTTGTTTATTTTTCTTTTTTTACGTAGGGTCAGATCGTAAAAAAAGCGGATTGGATATCACCGATAGAAGAATAATACTTAAGTGGGGTTATAAAGATCGAACGCCATCTTTGTGAGAATGGGTACGAGAATTTAAAATTATATTTAGGTGATTCGCTTTCAACAATATTCAAATTATACAATATAATACTAAATCTTACATGCAGAACGCAAACGAGTTAAAATCTACACAACTTATACTATCATATACAGGTGTTTGAAACATCGTTTAAAGATTTTTAAGGGTATATTACGATCGAAAATAAGGTTAAAAGTCATAATAAAATCAACACGTTTACGAGATAATAGCGAGTGTTCTAATAGTACATGATATAACATATCCCAGAAACAAGTGCTTATCAGCTATGTTTTATGACAGTTTAATTGACTGTTTGTGCAATTTGTAGCAATTACAATGGTTGCGTATTCTATGCTAAAATGAGCGATATGGTGTTCATATACGGTCGTGCTAATGGGAATGCTTTACAAAGCACGTCGCTTCTATGCTGAAACGTTTCCTGATCGCCAAACTGCCTCGCATGTAATGCTCAGACGGTGTTTCAACGACTAAGAGAAACTGGTTCGTTGAGAAGCGGTCTTCTGATATTGGACGGCAAGAATAGCATGTACTCCACAGATAGAAGATCGAATTTTGAATAATTATTGATGAAAATCCCGAAACTAGTGTTAGAAGAATTTCGACTCAGTGGGTGTAAGCAGCAATCTTGTTTGGAGAACTCTATATGAGCAATTCCTATACCCTACCATATCCAACGGGTACAACCCTTACTGCTCCGGATTATCAAGCGAGAAGGCTTTCTGTGAAGTGGTTTTGCGAACAGCTGCTGATCGCCAGATTTCGCTGATAACATCCTTTTCACTGATGAAGCTGGTTTACTAAAATTGGAATATTATAATTCCACAACAATCACCTTTGGCGTGACGAGAATCCTCATGCTACCGTTGAAGCCAGGCACCGCAACGTTTCTCTCTAAACATCTGGTTAGGCATGATAGGGAAACGGTTGTTAGACCGATTGTTTTGCCACAAACGCTTAACAGGTCCTGCATACCTCGAGTTTTGGAAATACTTTACCTGAAACTTTTGGAAGATTACCTATAAATCTAAGACTGAACCCCTGGTTTATGCAAGATGGAGCTCCACCGCACTTTACGCGTGCTCTTAGGGAACATCTTAACAATGAATTTCCTGAGAGATGGATAGGGCGAGCAGGGCCCATTACTTGGCCTCCAAGGTCTCCCGATCTAAATCCGTTGGACTTTAGTATCTGGGCTTATTTGAAAAGTTTAGTGTACGCAACACCGGTAAACGATCTTCCAGAGTTGCGCCAACGAATAGAACACTGTTGCCAGATAATACGAGAAAAGCCCTGGTTTTTTGAAAGAGTGTGCGCTTCCTTTGAAAGTAGATGTAGATCCTGTGTCGAAATAGAAGGGCGTCATTTTGAACATCTTCTTTAGTTATAATCTATTTTATGATAAAATGCAATAACATCTATAAAACCGCTAAAGCAAACTTTCTGCAATTGCGATAAAATCGCTGTTATCTCGTAAACAGTTAATTTGTGGGCATATGTTTATTATGACTTTTAACCTTAATTTCGGTCGTACTACATGCCCTACAAAGAATCACAAAAAAAATAAAAATGTCGCCAGTACTGGGTGGCGCAAAAGTAATTTCATAATTTGAACTGGCTGGTAATGTAATCTGTTTATTTCTTGATAAAATTAATGATAAAAAAGTATTGCATGTGATTCTTACTTAAGTAGACATACAGTACAAGTGGACATCGTTCAACAGAAAGAGAATATTAAACTTTATGCAATAAAGGATTTTAGTAGTACATATACGAAAAACCTTTTAATGGGAGCATTAATTCTTATATTATACATGTAGATAGCCACCTATTTTCTTCTGTTAAAAAAAAAAACAAACAAAATACGTAAATCATTTATACAATGCAGTAATAATGTATGGAATTCCTACTGTCAATTCTCTCTAATAACCTATTGTGTAAAGAATGCCGTATTATGTATGTATCAAACCGTCCATGAGAGTATTTGTCATTGAAACTTCGCCAGCACAACAGGTTTTCGCCATTTATATTATTTAATAATAAAGCGTTTGCTTAAAAATCACCGTTTTCTAATGTAAATTTACATATGCGCGTAATCATTGCCTTGTTTTATTAATATTTCGTACGTTTGTCAGTTCCTCCAAAAAATAAATTACGTAATCCGGATAAACAAGCTCTTTTTTTTTCATCGTATTAACAACAATAATAACTTTAATGACATCGAAATGGATAAAAAAGTGCTATTTGTAGATTACCTTATTGTAAAACGGGAAATTAGATATTAAATCGTTTCCAGATGCGATGTGGAACACATTTTTTCCTGGGTTTCATATTTATATACATGAATCGTAAACATGAAATCTCCAACGAATATTGACGATCGATTAATTTTGCTAAAACTGTGCGCCTCCATGAATAAATATAATGCAACTTTACGGATTCCGAGAATACGTTAAAATGTCGCTTATTATTCTGCGGCAATTGCAAGGTTTATTAGTGCGACTGACGTGTATTTTTCGCGAAAGAGAACGCTATTTTTTCTACGGAGCATTTGCATGATTACTCGCGTCATTCAAGGGGAAAGATACGGTTCGTTTGCGAAAAGAGGTCAATATAATAATCTTGTAACGTCGAAATGAAAAAGAGTACTATGTGATTATAACATCTGGAGTCGAATGGACTTAGAACACAAGTTCTGTTGGTGGATAAATGCAATGAAGACTATCAAATCATCTTTTTGCACATTTAATTCAGTTGCTTTTTCAAAATTCCGATGAAACCTTACGTAAGCCGGACCATAGAAGGTGCACCATCTGTGCATACACCAACTAATTTTGACCATGGGCAAACCAAAACTTGTGAATACCTTTTCAACTTCATTAAAAATATCCTCTCCTATGTGGTTCCTTTTAGCGGCTGTAAAGCAAGCAATTCCTCAGTAACAGTGACTCTTATCAACAACTTCGAATAAATATAGCCCAGTCGAGCTGTGTCAGACAATCGATGCTCTCGTCTAATGCTATGGAAAATGATTCAAAACACAACCATACGGGCAGTCAAAGTTTGTTTTTATATCATAAGCATCATTTCTATACGTCGGCGCAACAGTCGTCTTGACAACTAATTTTTTTCACATTCTTTTTCTTTTCAGGACACAAAACACTGCAAACTTCTAACATAACACTCCTTGATAAATTCTCTTCGGCAAATGGTTTAATGACTTTGCAATTTTGAACTAACTATAAACTAGTTTCACAACATATAAGTTGTTCTTTGTTTATGGAACAATTCGCTGCTGTTTTTCCAAAATTTGCGGTAAGCTTCTGGATTTTGTCTTTTCTTATTTGTCCTCAGTCAGTGAGTGCAGCATAGGATGCTTAGTTGAGTAATGCCTCTTATATTGAATTCTTTCATCTAAAAATGGATTCCATTACACAGCAAACAAATAGGCTTATCATTGTGCAAGTAAAAAAGAATTCTTCAGTCCATTTTTTCTTGAACTGGCGACCCTCTGCTATCTACTTTTTGTTTCTTTCCACCAGACATTATTTTCGTTTACTTTTCGTTCGATAAACTAATAACAAAATAAATTAGTAAGCACTCAAGATGCACACAAAGTCTCACAAAGCAAATTGGACGGCACTAGCAGTTCGCGTAGGATATCGCTTGTCGAAGTTATCACCTCGGTAGCTCAAATAGAACTGAACTAAAGTTCGGCCATCCACCCGCTTATATAGGCAAAATGAAGGAATGATCTAGAATCCTCTAGCGTAGAACATTTAAGAAGCTATAATCTTTTGTTGCACCGCCAGTGAGGCGGCAAACATTAAAGGCGCTTGATGTTTGCCGCCTCACTCTTTGATGATCGCGCCACTGTCGGCTTGCCGCTCACTTGATTCCGCAGGAGCAAGCGACAAACCCCATATCACTCGATCTTCCTCATTTGGAGTGAGTATGAGTCAGTAGTGTAATATTTTTTTTTAATTGGTTTTTTCAAAATGTCTCGCGGGCTGGATCAATCTACGGCGGGCCGGATCGGCCCGGGGGCCGTTGTTGCCCCCACTATGCCTTTAAAAGCTTTCCATAAAGTAAATATTACTAGTAGCTATTACGTTCTAGTTACATGATATATATTCGTAACTACTAGCAAAATGGGAACAAATATTAAGTTCTAATTATGTTATGGTGACGTAATCATCTCTTCTATAGGACGTAATAGTCATAAGGTGGCGGATAGTAGCTGCTACGTAGCTGGAACATTACGAAAAAGTAATTTTTACTTTATATGGCATTGCAATTCATTGTTGCTGTTCCTTTTTCTTCTTTGTACCTTTTCATTATAACACATTCACTCTAACTGTTGTTAGAATGAATAATATAATGGTCCATGTGTATATAAAATCTTTAACTTTGCTTATAATCAGTATTCACTATATGTATTTATTAATTTTTCCACCCCTATGCGAATATCCTGAATGGGGTGGCATCGACTACGCTATTTCTTTTTGTATTTACAATTAGTTTTAGGGATAATTTTCAATCGCTTATCGGAATAGAGTTTTTTACGCTTACTTGTCAAAATTTGATATCAATTTAACCCAAAAAAAATATTAAAATTTGACGTCTACTTGTCAAAATTTAGCATTTTTAACCAAGAATATTAAAATTTGACGTTTACTTGTAGAAATTTAATTACACATCTGATTCAGTTTTAAAGTATTGTTAAATTTACATATTAAATTAAAGAATATCGAATTTATATCATTAGCATCCCGAAATTAGACTCGTATAGCTCTTCAATACAATAAAAATTTCAACTCGAAACACCACAAGGCCCATATTATTCCGGAAGATCATCATTCTACCTCATCCCCGTTAAGAAACGACCTTTAAACGTCTTGGGTTTTGGCTCTTCGCTTTCGCGATACATCCTCATGAGGTGCGGCTTCTGCAGCCATACTTCGTGCACCTCGCGTAACAGCATATGCCCCCTGATGACCAGCATATCGATGGCTCGCATCTCGTTCATGTGGCGATTGGCTAAGAACTCCTCTCTCAGCTTAGCTCTGACCATCTTGAGGTCCTTGGGAATGTCGTAACGTCTCACCAACCAAGGTAGTGTTCTGGCCCATTCTTTGTACAGGCGTAACACGCGTAATTTGCAATCGTGTCGATCTAAAGATAATAAAGCGTGCACGGCTCTGGTGGAGGAAGTTTGAGCCATGTTTTTGCGGAGGATTTTAACGAATTTGGATACTATAAATTGTGATTGTCGAATGGTGACATTTCGGTGAATGTGTCAAAAGTATTTAACCCACAAAAACTGATAGCGACGTTTCGAGAAACCATCAACGATCCTACATTTTTTTGAGGATACCATAACCACAGTATATTACAGTAAGGGCATGTTCGCAAAAATCCATTGTTTTTGAGTGGTCCGTTTTGAATGACCTTCAAGCTCAGCTACCATTTTGTAAAGCTGTTGCCGGGAATTTTCAAACGTGTAGAATAATTTATATTTTAAAGGAAGTAGAAAAATAGATTAAAAAAATACACAAATTTATGCGTTTTTTAATCTGAATTTGTTGCAAATATTTATGAACAGTTTATAGTAATAGAAAACACGATTGCAGTAAAATAATGTTTGATTAAGTGATACATATATTTGCAAGTGTTTTACCATAATTATGTTCATATTCTTTCTCTTTTGTGAAATAAACCTTTGTTTATATTTTTTTAGTGTAAAAAATTCTTCCAGGAATGAATATGTTTGTGGTTCTTCTCAAATAAATTAATAAAAATGCAACAGCATCGGTGGAAGGGACTTTCAAATTTCTGACACGAATACACAATAACTTTTAATTAGGGTTCAGAGTATATGACTATATCGTTCTGTGCGATACAAAGATTGTTCTTTCTATTCGACTACTTCATTTCTAACATCCGACCCTGCACTGTTTGTCAATATAATGTCGGGGTGCACAATGATAGAGTTCAGACGTAGACTATATAATATCGAATTTGTCTATAATGTGAATAAATGTGATATAAATTTATACCAGTAGAATGCAGTTCAAACCAAATCACATTATTTTAAAAAGTAAACATAAAATGAATTAAGTTAGTTACTGCGATAAATAGCAATCTAGCTTAAAATGCGTATCTAACAAATAAATTGATTCAATGTGACCTAGGAATCTCTGCACAACGATAATAATTCTTCTTATTCATGTACTCTCTTAATTCTGTCGTGTCATAATATATTAGATTCATTCGAAATCCCAAGTAACACTGCGACCATCGTTAGCATCAAAATTTATCTGCGAGAGTGACTGGCACTACAACATGATACCCATTGGTGTCTTCTTCACGATTATTTGAGTTATTTCACTTAAACCTAACATATATTATATAAGAAAGTATGTAAAGTTATGGCACTGGCCACCGATCTTACCTTTTACACAAGAATATCATAGTTCATTAAATGTTTTTAAAACTGCAGGGGTAATTCAAAACTAATAAAATACGTAAAATAAATAAATAAAACAAGTAAATCATATAGATTAAACGGATGAGTAAACAAATTTGTGTAGATACGAACGTAAACAACAACAAACTGCCATTTTGGGAAGCTGTTGTTTGTGTGAAGTTAGGTTTAGAAATTTGGACCGCTATAACTCCTCTCTTGTCCTTACTCGATGTACTCTGCCATAACCATACTGAGAAGAAAAAAAATGTATAAAGAAAATCTTCAATAATCGCCTCTAATGGTAACTTCTTCAGCATTTTGTTGTCCAAATCTCTGTATGATTATTATTATTATACTTTTCATATTGCTAGCTTCTTCATTACAGGTAACTCAGGTATCATAAAAAAAGTTGCCAAATCTACTGATTGTTTGTCAAATATGATACAAGACTTATCTTAAATAAATAAAAAATATTGTTACATTAACATATGTAAAATAAGCATAAGACATTATAGTGACATTCATACGTTAGCCTATTTAAAATACATTAAAGTTGCTGTTAAATTGGTATCGTATTTAATGTACAAGTGACCAAAGTCCTAGATCAACACATTTGTGTAGACTACTGTAATTACGATTTTTCTCCACATGGCTTGTTATTGTTAACATGCGGCTGCTTCAAGGCCTATCGCTTAGCCCTTTATTCTTTATTTTACGTCAAGTTTAATATCATTGATTGTTCTGTAGTGGTTATTGTGAGATATAACCTTCTAATACGGTACGACTCATCTTGTTATTTAAATCGACCATATTAGTACCTCGAGAATAAACAAACAAATATAGATTATACTATTTCATTTATACTCATCCAAGATACAGAAAGAAAAAGAAAACTAGTTTGCAGTCATCTCGATACGATCAAGCGCCGTTGCAAAAGAAAGCCCACTATTTAGCGAATAGAATATACGACTGACTACGCAACTCTGATGTGGCCATTTCGTCTGGACTGTATGAATAAAATTGAATTAACTGCGGTAATAACAGCACCGAGACTATAATAGTACTGTGGCGACTAAGACACACCTATTTCTTTGTTGCTTGCGATCTAATCGTCCATTGAGAATATAAGCAGTCGGAAAAACTATATGAAAGATCAGCAAATACGTGCAGCATATACATAGTCTAGGGAATATTATTATAATAGTGGATATAAGTTAGTGGTGTAAGTTTTGCAATAATCTTAGTTTCACCACGATACACACATAGAGGTATTGTATTATTTGCATTTAGTAAGCGCTTTTAACGCTGATTTCTATCTACCAGCGCGACAACAGTTTATTGCTTGCTGTTAATTGATGTATGTATGTGAAATGGTTAATCTAATAAGTGGATACGCTGATGCAGTGAGTCACAATTTGTTAAAATACATTTAAAGACAAACCCTCACCCTCCTTTTGTCCTTTTCTTTTGTGTGAATTTATGGAATCTTAAATAGGAATTGCAAACACACATACAGGGTGATTCTTAATATATGCGACAAACTTTATGCGCTGATTCCTGGGGTTATTTTGATCATAAAAGTTCATAAGAACATATGTCCAAAATCGCTTAGTTCTAAAGTTGTACAATGTTTAATAGTAAGTTAACATAATTAATGTTTTTTTTATAAATCAACAAAATAATTAGTAAAACAAAATTAACTTATACTAACTGTTGAAAATGACCGCCCCCAACTGCAATACAAGCTTCTATCCTCTGTCGTATTGACTGGCGAGTCCGTTCTAAAATACCAGGGGTATTTCGAATTGTTTGAAAAGCTGCGATAATACGATTTCTCAGTGAACTGAGAATCAACATTTCCAATGGGAGTCGTATAAACTAATGATTTAAGGTGACCCCAGAGAAAAAAGTCCAAAGAATTTAAGTCTGGAGATCGAGGAGGCCACGGTTGTGGACCTCCCCGTCCTATCCACCGATCTGGATACGTATTGTCCAAAAACTCGCGAGCAACTAAACTAAAATGCGCTCTGGAGCACCGTCATGCATAAAATACATTTGTAATCTTAATTGCAACGGAACTTCTTCCAGCAGTAGTGGTAGCTCCTCTTCAAGAAAATTGCGATATACCTCGCCATTTAACCGCATCGGTAAAAAATGTGGACCTATCTCCAAGTGATCTCCAACAATTCCGGTCCACACATTGACAGAGAATTGATGTTGATGACGGGCACTCACTAGTTCGTGCGGATTTTCTTCGGCCTATATGTCATTATTATGAAAATTAATAATCGCGTTTCTAGAGAAAGTAGCCTCGTCGGTGAAGAATATTTGAGCCAAATAGTCAGGATTTTGTGCGATTTTGTGTTGCATCCATTAACGAAAACCCACTCTTTGCGGAAAATCTGCCGGCAAAAGTGTCTGCACCCGTTGAATGTGATAATGGATACAATAGTTGATCTTTCAATATTCTCCAAACTGTGGCCTGACTGATGTTTAAAGCAAACGCAGTTTTTCTGTTGTTTGTAGTAGGATATTCCTCAATTTCATTTAGTCCCATTTCTTCAACTTGTGGAGTTCTCACTATATGTAGATGGTTATCAGTGGTCCGTTTTTTAAAATTTCCCATTTCACTAAGACGTCGGTGAAGACGGGGCAAATATTGAATGATGCGAGATGATACGGTTCGGGTATCGTTCTTCATAAAGACGTCTAGCAGCACGCGAATTTCCATTGGCAAGACCGTAAACGAAATGCATATATCACACATTACAGCATTCGTGTAATTCATTTTAGAAAACAGAAACTGGCAATAAACTGAATGAATACTCTGACAACTATTGACTGAAATAAACAATTCCCTCTCAACACAATAGTTTTTGAAGGACCAACTGTGTGTATTATATCGTGTTAGTCATAGTTCATAATTTATTATTAAACATTCAATAACTTTAAAACCAAACCGTTTTGTACATATACTTATATGAACTTTTATGATCAAAATATACTCAGGAATCAGCTTGTAAAGTTTGTCGCATATATTGAGAATCACCCTGTATAATATTTAATATTTAAACCTACAAAACTTTGAATGTAGCATTTATTATCAAACAGGTATATCGATATGCTTCAATAATTGAGAATAGATTTGTTTGTGCGCATTTCTCTTGTTGGCGTTAGTTAGTTTCTCTCGTCTAATATCCGACAGTCTGCGCCCTCTACACTACAACACGAGAGCGTGGACAAATACTCGCAGATATATAAAAGTTTATTATACGACCGTCTCGTAGGCAATAACTCGTCAGCCGGACCGGCCATTCTCGTATTATAACAGCAAAAATCGATTTTATTGAAAATATGATTTACAATTGCCCACAGTTCCGATTTTATTACGGCTATTGCCCGCGCTGCTCTACCTATGTACGCGCCATTCTATTCCATATACGCTTTAATATTTGCAATAAATTATTTTCATATTTCTTCATTTTTACGCGAGAATCTTGCGTTTCCTATCTCAGTTCTTCCATACTCACACTTCTCATTCGCTTATTTCTCTCTTTCTCTTGAGGTTCGTCTCTCGGACTTTATGTGTACGTATGTGTGTGTTGAATTGTCCCATGACGAACATTTTTATTTCCTATTTTCCCATGAATCGCAACGCGCAAGGATAACTCAATATCGTAGCGATTTTTATTTCTATCGCGTCTTGTACATTACAGTTTGGTTGTTATACGACATTGCGATGCTATGTCAGAGCCATCTCGTGAGAAACACTTTCTATCGTCTCCAGATAGTAATAACATAATGCTGCTTTTAATAATTATATTGTATATATAAGAAAAAAATTAGAAACCATTTTTAACGCATCTTTTTTTTATTATTTTCAGGAATGACTGAATGTTGGCGGCTATGACAACTGTTACCACTGGGTTGCTGTCCCCAAATTCATATGGATTAAATCCGGGTAAGACAAATTAATGATAAAGAACAACATTAATTATAAAAACGGTAGCAAGAAATGAAAATGAAATTTTGACGTATAAAATGTCAACGTCAAATCGGCTTTTTAAACTGCATTTTCTTTTTATTTGATGACCGATATTGGAAAATGTTGAGTTAACAATGCAATGACCGATTTACGAATAGAAAGTCAACGTATTGGAACGAAATTTTGATGTTTAAAACATCAATTTGACATTTCTTTTTTTATGTAACATCTTTCTCAAATTAAATGCGAATAAGTATATACTCCACAAATCTACGATTCTTTATGCAACCGAGGTTATAGAACATTAAACATTATTACCTATCACTAGGTGTGCAGTGCATGTAGTTTCAGTGGCACAAACAATCAAAACTTTATGGAGCTTAGATTTGCATTTAATTTGAGAAAAATGGTACATTATATGTTTAAGTCCATTAAATGCGATTGGTAATTGGATGTATAAATAATTATCCTTTCCAACCACAAACTATTTATTTATTATATTAAAAAAAAAACATGTTTCGACTTGGAAATGCCATCATCAGTCTTTTTTAAAAACGTCATATCGAAAATACTGGAAAAAGTAGTCAAAAATCACCATCTGAAGTGAAACACAAATAAAGTGAAATAAGACAAACAACGAATTAAATATGCTAAATGCGGACCAATGATGGATCTAGTTCTCTATATCCGTGATTGGCATGATCATTTGACATTCATTTAACAATTTTAATTTGTTATTTGTCTTATTGTATTTTATGTGTATTTCACTTCATATACTATACTATACTATACTATACTATATTATTTATTGACAGAACTACAAGCCTGATAGTATGTACATTGTCAAAAAGACTGGTAGTTTTTGACTATTTTTATCCAGTATTTTCGATGTAAATCGTTACATAAAACCTGATAATGGCATTGTCGTGCCGAAACATCTGGTTTTAAAGGTATAATAAATAAATAGTTTATGAATGCAAAGGACAATTTTTAAGTTAAGTGCCAGATATTAGAAGATGTGAAATTAACAATGCAACCAAGTAAATTGACAAACAGAAAAAAAGAAGCATTAAAATAAAGACTTGTTAAGAAATGTCAGATTAGCAAAGCAAGTAATTGACGAAAAGAAAGCTTATTTGAATATTAAAAATTTGAGGTTTAAAATGTCAATTTAATACATTGACAATTTGCAAAAAGAATTTCTTTGGATTATGTATCAGATATTAGAAATCGAATTGGCAACGCAAGAAACTACATAGAATATCAATTTACGAATAAAAAAATATTATCAAAATAAAAATGTCACATGTTGGATGAGATGTCAAATTAGCAAAACAACGATTTCACTAAAAAAAAAAAATCTATTCATTAGGATTTCTTTTAGATTAAATGTCACATATCAGAGAACATCAAATTAATAATACAGTCAGCCAAATTTCCAATTTACGAAAAATACATTAAAAACTCACATTCAGAAAATATCTTCTAAATGTCAAAAATAAAAAACAGCGGCGCATTTCCCCATGTTTTGTTTATTTATTTTTTTTTTCATTAAATATTAAACATTTTATGAAGACACTAATTTGACAAAGCGCACTCAGCTGACCCCTTTTATGACGTAACTAAATTACTCATAAAATATGCATATATCATAAAGTTGAGGACTTTCAAATCAACGCTTTAAAAGCAAATATTTCCCTATTTACATAATTAGCACAATAGGTATCATAAATCGGTACTGAAAAAACCGATTTTGGTTGATAATACCAAATTTCGTTTAGGATAACTAAATATTGAGTTAAATGCCGGTAAATCAATATCGATTAACCAAATCAAATTATGTGTTCATTCGAAAAAAGGAAATATTTTGATGAATTAACCAAATTTTTAATTTTTTTTTTTGTCCTAAAGAAACCGGTTTTTCAGTGTACGTACTACCAATAAGTCTTTTTCTTACATAAACCAATACAAGATCAACATTCAAATAAAATTTTGACATTTAAACGTCAATTTGACATTTCTTTTTAGGTTAAGTATCTCAAATTCTCAACTTGTATAAACACCTTTTTTTATTTATTATATTCTTTTTTTTAATTTGCCAAACTGTAGGTAAAAAGGTTTTAAAAAATAATCTCTCATTTATACATTTCTATGACATTTTAAATCTTTAAGTTGACATTTCTAGATTTGTCGCAAAATTTAGATAACTTTTTGACGTTTAAAATAAATCAATTTGACGTTGAATTTTTAAGGTTAACTTTGACTTGTTAATTAATATCTAGTCACAAATATACGTGCACAACTTAAATTTAAAAAAAAAATCCGTAATTTTATTTTAAATAAATGTTTGGAATGCACAGTAAAAATATCTAAATTAATATATCTAGCTTACTACTATGTTTTATTTTTATTTGATTACGTGTCACAATAGAAGCGATTAATGATTCAGCAAGTGAAGCCAGAGGAAAAAAACAATCGAGCATAGTTACATATAGAACTATTTCATACGCAATAAACTTTATAAACGTTTCTGCACTTTACATTACGAAATGGAAAGTCTGTTCAACAGGACGGTTTTCTATCTTGCGCGCGTCCGTTAATGCATACTAATTACTATATATATATTTTAAATTGCCTATTTAAAGTCATAAAAACGACACAAGCTTCAAACTTAGATCCTTTAATATTATGCCTTTCCATTAGATATTAATTATGTCGCTTCGAAATCTAGAACCGCACTATATAGACACGTAAATATTTCCTTTCCGTCAGCGCACACCGCTGGCACAACAACAATGGTCTTTTGGAATCGCGCTTCTGCGAAAATCCTTCTCAATTCGCGTTTTTGCCTAAATATCTTCGCAAATAAAAATCGGACCAGAACGTGATGTGGTTTGCGGAATAAGTCCACAAAAAGCGGACGGCATTTGCAGCCGAATGCAATTAAATTTTTCATTTCTCGGAATGACGTCGAACCAATTTCGGTTCTGGTATTTATTATACCGGGTGTGTCCGAAGAGTATGCGCCATAGAGGATTTTTTTTGTCGTTGTGAAATTGTAATGATTGGAAATCTCCATAATTTTTCAAATTACGATTAATTTAGATTGATTATATTATGTATTATTTGTTGTGTTTAATATGGAATTAAAACATTCACAACTTCTTTTTAAAAGTAAAAAAAATGTTTGAAGTTATATAAACCAATCATAGAAAAGATAATTACAAAAGTTTTAAAACAAAATAATTGGTTTCATAATTGTTTAAAAACACGAGTAAACACATCACAATAACGTGATGACAAAAATTTTAACATACTTCTTCTTCTTCGTCTAATAGGAAAAATTGGAAACAGGAGCTTTATATAGACGTTATTAAATTATTAAGAGTATATGTCAATAATTAACCAATTACATATCATCTATTCCAAAAATGTTAGTACATTAAAAGAGATGAAAATGTGTAAATAAACTAAATAGCAACATAATTCAACAGCTGTTTGGTCATCTAATTATAATTTGCTTTATTTTTCCCTGCATAACAATAAATTGAATTAAGGATTACGCAAATCTTAGGTAGAAAGAATAAATCGTCAAAATTTCAAGGGTCTATTTAGCCCCGTAAACATACAAAGCTTTTCAGACAAATCTGCCACTATTCACTATTAAATTATAAAGGAATTTCTTGCCAATTATATGAACATTCTTAAACTTTCCTCTGCAAAATATCTAAAGATTGCAAATATCAAAAAATGTTTATACGACTATACCAGCTCGAAAGCATCAGATATTACAGAAATATGTAAATATAAAACAAATACAATACAAATATCGCATTCAATCTTACCCAACTTTTCTACTACTTCGACGAGTTTACATTAGTTTAAGTACGGGTCCCGTTAAGAAAACAACACTTCAGTGTTAATTAATTTTCTTCTACGCTCTTCCATACGGTGCCCTCATCAAATTATGGAGAGTTCGCCTCTCTCGCATATAGAAATCTCGAAGTCGCGGCATAAGTAATTACCGGTGAACAAAAGGAGTTATTCTAATGCGTTTAGTTTTAATTTTCTACGAAAACCAACTTATATATACACACAAGAGAGTGTAAGTACGGCCTTTTTTAACACTCCTTTACTAATAATAACGCACGATAATAACCGTTCTTTTTTTTTCGGACTGTTGTGTTATATTATTTAAAGTTAAAGATCGGAAGAATCTTCGAATTTGACTTGGTTATTATGAGAGTAACTGGTAGGTGAATGGCGTTACGTAATGTCAGACCGAATCTGTATTCTAAATTGGGTGTTTATTGACGCAATTCGGTTGGTTCCGTATATAGAGATACATTAGCACCTCTTTTATGTTACTGTTAAAGTCAGTTAAATTTGGTTCAATTTTTATTTTGTACGTCCGAGGTTGACAAAAATATGTAATAGAATATTTTTGGGATATTTATAAGATATTAAAGCAATTGGATCGTTTTTAGGGAGAAGCATACACTGAGAAAAGAGACTGTATTGAATGAAAAGTTTTATAACTTTTAGTTTTTATCATGTTCAACAGAAAGAATACCTTTTCTCAGAAAAGTGTTTATTTTAATTGAAAGTAGCGTGCTGTTTTGCCGGAAGACTATTTTCTTCTTAAGTACAGGCTTTTCGAAGAAAAGTAACCGTAATTAAATGGAATGCACCTCAGTTTTGATTGATATTTTATAATCTCTTTATAACTTCTATTTAAGTAAGACAATACACATTACATATTATATTGTTATTATTATGTACATATTTTAGTTTCTTTTAAGTATTATTGAATTATAAACAGTATTTTAAATAAAAAAGCCGGACGTTTTGGTTTATTCGCGTGGACACGCATGTATACATTGAGTTAAAACTTTTTCCTTTTAACGGAAAATGCAAGCACCTGTATTCAAGCTGAGTGCTTTTTTACGCGGAAGTATTTTAGTTTCATGTTCCCACGTGTATAAGTCTCAGATACACAAACAATAATGAACAAAAGTGAATATTTTTCACGCAAAGTTAAAGAAATTTCAGAGATAATCGGAATCTTTTCAGTTAATGCTGGTTTACTTATAAGCCAAGGAACTTTAAAGCAGTATATAGTGTTTGAAGGTTTTAAAACTGTTAAACACGGCAAAAACGATCTTGTTATTTTCAACAATTTTTCATGCATTTGGTTACAGTTACTAAATTATTACTTGATTTAGGAATATTAAAAATATTCTGTAGTCAATCAAACAAATAATTTGGTTAGTAGATTTATTGAAGCTAGTGCAGTATTTATTAATTTACTAAATATTTTACATGGAAGTAAAAATAAATATCGCATTTTATTTTCGTATAGCAGTTTTCTCCCCATATAGTACAGCAGATGAGCAGATATACTTATGTATAGTAGAGAAATTGTCGCATAGATGGCGCATCTCCTATTTCATTCCAGTAACAGATAATATTTCGCAGAAAATAGGCTGGAAACTACGATCGTAACATACTAATCTGGTATGTTTACCAGAACAACATCTGATAGGAGGCCATTGAAAGGACGATTTCCTTAACGGCACACTAGAGTGCTTGGACGGTCACTGCGACCAACTCCCCCAATACTACTTAGGATTTACAACCTACTGGGTCACCTCATCCAAGAATCATTTTTATCTTTCGGGAAATACTCCGTTAATTGAATTTTTAGCTAACGCAAACGGATCTTAATGCGATTCAAATTGCGGCGAATACTAGCGTCTTGTTTATTCAAATCCTACTAAATATAATCACAAATGGGTGGGAGCATATCCAGATTTTTTGCTTTGAAGGAGAATAACTCAGAATTCATGCAAAAAAAAACGTATTATTTTAGTAAAAATCTATTATGTGTAAAGTAGCATTTCTAATAAATTGGCATTCGTAGATTATGAATTATTAAAATTATTGGTTAATAATACTGCCTAATTTACTCAACCATTAACTACTTAATTGATATATTTTAAACTAGTGCAGCTTGCTTATCAAACATTATTTAATGATCTGTTATTCTTATCTGAATTTACAAACAAAGTATTTCAGAAATTGCTGACTACAATAATCTTCTGATTTCCGTCACTTGGGTAGATTATTACGAAAGAGATGTGTTTACCAGTACATAGATTTTCTGCACCCCAATTTGTCTATTCATATAATGAGAAGATTGATTATTTTACTTCTTACTAGTTATGAAACTTTTCGAATAGAAATGCTATGCGAAAACGTTAAATGAATACTTGGAATATTTTAGGTATTGTAGAATTACTGTGGAATGTTATTCGAGTTCTTGTTTTTAAATTATAGTTTAAAAGAGTTGTTGGGAGCTTTTCGTTTCCAATATTTATGTTTTCATTTGTCAATTTAATTTACAGAGAAAAAAATTATTTATTCCAGCACATTTACTTGTGTACATTTTCTAGTACTTATTATAATTTGTTTATTAAGATTGAAATTATAATACAGTAATAAAAATTATTAATTATTATTAATAATAGTTTAGTGTGGACTTAAAACTTTCAGGAAAACGCTTAAATCTAGCAAATACACAGAGATTAAAAATGATTGTCAATTCCGCTCCTATAGATAGTAACAGGGTGTAGGTGTATGCCGCGTGTTTTTAATAAGGGTTTGAACTAAGCCAGTGTTGGAACACAAAAAAGTAAACGGATCTGTCATAAATAAGGAAAACGTAACTTATATTTGAACTCGCATTATATAAACGACTATGGATTGGTGTTTCTGTTTGTAAAAATGAAATGTAATTAATTTAACTTTACTAAATTATGATTTTACAATTCAGTACAAACTGGTGTTTAACTAAATTTATTTATTACTTTAAATTATAACATACAATCAGTATAATTATTAAGTGACAAAACTGCATCTCTCAGTTCTTCTATGGTATGCATGCGGTTTCTATAGATCCTATTTTTTAGATAGCCGAACATGAAGTAATCTAATGGGGTTAGATCAGGCGATCTTGGTGGCCATCTTTGTGCTCTAACGACCCTGTCAGCAAAAAACTGTTGAAGATATAGGCAGGTTTGTCGAACAGTATGTGCTGGAGCATTAGCGTGCTGAAAATAACCTGCTTCAAGCTCATTTTCTTGTAGCTCTGCAATAAACAATTCCGACATCTGTTGGTAACGTTAGGCTGTTACAGTTTCCTCGAAGAAAATTGGCCCTAATATTCGTTGCCTGGACATAGCTAACCAAACTCCAACTTTTATGGATGCAATTGCGTTTCTCGAATTCGTGTGGATTTTCTGCAGACCACATACGATAGTTTTGTGAATTGATATAGCCTGTTAGATAAAACCAGGCTTCATCCGAGAAAACTAATATGTGTAGCAAGTCATCGTCCCTTAAATTGTTATTAAATCAATGATAATATTCCAATCGCCTATCGTGATCTTATGGTAATAATTCTTGTACCGTAGAAACTTTATAGGGATGAAAATGTAACTTTCTTTTGACAGCTCATTGCGCTCGAAGTGTATGATAAGCCTGTAAAATTATAAAATGTAATAAACTATTTCACTTAATGTTAATATTGATTTTTTTACCTGTTTGTTGAGCTAATTACCACAGATAAATTCCCTTATGTTCTTACAGTATTCAGAAATACTATTGTTGGTGATATTAGATATAAATATAAACGATTTGAAGAAAATTATGAGATAAATAATCTACAACATATACAATACTTAAACACGAACGCCAATGTCGCTAAATATCAGGAAAATTCATTTAATGTATGAAATTTGTATGTAGCTAACTTCGTTCATTAAATTGGTAATAAGTATAGATAAATTTTTCGGGAAAACAGTTTTTTTTTATTACGACAATCATTTTGAATCTCATAGTATAAATTAGGGTAGTTTTAATGTAGTTATTCAGTTCAGTGTATCTGGTAATGATGGTAGCTTTGCTATCGAAACGTACGTCCAGTTTAGTGCAGTTTGTGGTGAGGGGTCTAGGAGAAGTTTCCATCAAATTACTAGCTATAAAACTTATAGGTATTATAAACCTTATAATATTAAAGCGGACACTTATTTTGATCGGAGAATCCAAAAGTCCAATAATCTACAGCGGGTTGCATCTAAAACTTACAATATCGAACAAACAAAAGCCATTAAATTAATTTCTCTTTTACCAATACAGTAATCAGAAAAGCGACAACAGGAATGTCATCTTCATTTTTTTCTATATCAGACACTTACCAACTTACCATATAAAAGCATCCAAATTTACCCAACTCAAAAAGTGTGTATACAAATCATTGTACCTACAACCTACTTTTTTTCTATCTCTCACTGCTTGCGAGTTGTAAAAGCATTTTCTGTTAATGAAACATTCGATTCCGGTGACATCGCACTAATCAGAATCATTTCCATCTTCCAGACAAAGTGGCAGCCACGATGGCTGCTAACAATGCCGACCAAGACAGCTACGAACGCTACAGGAATGTCCCGATATTCGCCCGGTCCACGCACAACAATTCCAGCGACTCGGAAACCGACAATCCTTACTCCTTGGGTAGATCGGCGAAATGCGAAGCTCCCAAACGCAACAAACGGAAGAACTTCAAACCGCGATGCTCGAACGTGCCCGCCTCCACCTATTCGGACCACGAGAACGAGGCGCTCAACCTATCGGAATTCAGCAACAACAACAACCTGAAGAATGCCGCCACAGCCGCCGCCGCCGTCGTCAACAGGCGGAAGACGCAAGCGACGCGGAAACTCGTTTCGGAACAACAACAGCAGCATCATCATCATCATCGGTACTCGCCATGGAATCTGAGCAAGGCGACGGCCAGCGGCGAGTCGGGCAGTGACGAGTCGGAGTTCGCGGAAACCTTCGACGAGGAAGAGGAGGAGGAGGAGGAGGAGAAGAGAACGGAAATAATAGTTCGGAAAATGACAGTAAGATGTCGTCCAGTTTCTCGATACAGAATCTGGCGAAGCCGCACGTGTCCGAGTACGTGGGGACGGGTTCTTCGGGTCTGATGGGGCAGGGCAGTCACGATATGCGGGAGTACGTGACGAACACGATGAGGGAGCTGTTGAGTATCTACGGTTTGACGTCAGAGGTCGCGGAATCGATCTCGAGACAGCTGCCGATCGCGGCGTTCAGCAGTGGTAAGTCCTATATCTATATATATATATATATATGTTTGAAGATCCACAATTAAATATACGTATTGCTGTGTACTGAAGGTACAAAAAGAAAATGCAAAATGAATTTACAAAAATGAAAAATTAAATTTACTAGCTCAGCGGATAACAAAATTAAAAGGGCGCAAAAGAACAACTAAACTTAGGATTACTCTCACAATTAAAACTTGAATTTAATCATGAAAAGTAAACTGTGGGTGAAAGAAATCAGACTTTCTTTAATGACTCCAAAAATTGAAAAGGTTTAACCAAAAATAAAAGAACAGAAATTAGAATGACGTTAATAATCAGAAATTTTATTTAAAAAAAAAAAAAAATGTAAATTACAATTACGCAGGAAAAATAAAACCTTAAACAGAAGGTCCTGGTCGAAAACAAAACCTGCATTAGACTCTAATATTTACAAAAGGACACTGCAAATCCTTCAATAAACAAAAGGAAAAACAGTTCAGGAAGATAATCCTTATTACAACAAAAATCCACGTGGTTTCAAAAATTAACCAAACTAAATTAAACGTGGAGAAAACAAGTAAATTTACTAAAGAAAAACTTACATACAAGCACAATGCTTCTATTCACCCACCCCGAGGTGATTAAGTAAAATTACAAATCAGCAAAATAAAAGAAAAACGAAAAATTAACTGTTTAAACTCAAAATATACCTTCCAGAACTGAAATTATAATAAATGATCCTATATCTAATTTGTGTATACAATAATATAATACCAATTATTATAAAATAAGTTCTTTGATGGATGAGATAAATTCAAAATCAACGCAACAAAACTTAAAATCAAAATGAAATACCAAAATGGCAGCTTTGCAGGTTAAACAGTCGCATATATATATATATATATATATAATATAACAGTTGCGTGCGCTGCACGTAACGCACAAATATCATAGAAAACATCTACAAGAAAGGACATGAGCTAACATGGGCAAATAAAAATATATTAAAAAGTGAAAACAAATTAAACAACTGAACATTTAAATAAATAGATAACCAACCAATTCATTAACTAAATCTTATTTAAAAATAAACAAATAAATTCAGAGCTCAATTTCTCAAAACATTGAGAAAAACAGAACGTAATAAAATATGATCACTGAATCTACAAAAACCAGGGTCCCAGGCCACGGCAGTATGTAATGTATATAAAATCTACAGCGGTGATTCCTCAATATATGCGACAAACATTAAACGCTGATTCCTGGCGTTATTCTTGATCATAAAAGTCCACAAAAATAGTTCAAAATCGCTTAGTTCTAAAGTTGTACAATATTTAATAGTAAGTTAACATAATTTATGTTTTATTATAAATAAAAAAATATTATAAAACAAAATAACTTATACTAACTGTTGAAAATGACCGCCCCCAACTGCAATACAAGCTTCTATCCTTCGTCGTATTGACTGGCGAGTCCGTTCTAAAATACCAGGGGTATTTCGAATTGTTTGAGAAGCTGCGGTAATACGATTTCTCAGTTCATCGACATTTTCAATGGGACTCGTATAAACTAATAATTTAACGTGACCCCAGGAGAAAGAAGTCCAAAGAATTTAAGTCTGGAAACCGAGAAGGCGACGGTTGTGGACCTCCCCCTCCTATCCACCGATCTGGATTATACGTATTACCAAAAATCGCGAGCAATAAACTAAAATGCGTTGGAGCACCGTCATGCATAAAATACATTTGTAATCTTAATTGCAACGGAACTTCTTCCAGCAGTAGGGGTAGCTCCTCTTCAAGAAAATTGCGGTATACCTCGCCATTTAACCGCATTGGTAAAAAATGTGGACCTATCAAGTGATCTCCAACAATTCCGGCCCACACATTGACAGAGAATTGATGTTAATGACGGGCATTCACTAGTTCGTGGGGATTTTCTTCGGCCTATATGCGATTATTATGAAAATTAATAATCGCATTTCTAGAACAAGTAGCCTCGTCGGTGAAGAATATTTGAGCCAAATAGTCAGGATTTTGTACATTTGGTGGTGCATCCATGACAAAAAGCCACTCTTTGCGGAAAATCTGCCGGCAAAAGTACCTGCACCTGTTGAATGTGATATGGATGCAACAGTTAATCTTTCAATATTCTCCAAACTGTGACCTGACTAATGTTTAAAGCAAACGCAATTTTTCTGGTGGTTGTAGTAGGATGTTGCTCAATTTCATTTAGTACCATTTCTTCAACTTGTGGAGTTCTTACTGTAGATGGGTGGCTGTTATTAGTCGTACGTTTTTTTTTTAAATTTCCCATTTCACTAAGACGTTGATGAAGACGGGCAAATATTGAATGATGCGGGATGATACGGTTCGGGTATCGTTCTTATAAAGACGCTCTAGCCAGCACGAAATTCCATTGGCAAGACCGTAACGAAATGCATATATCACACATCTCAGCATTCGTGTAATTCATTTTAGAAAAAGAAACTGAATAAACTGATGAATATCTGACAACTATTGAAAATATTGAAATGCAAATAAACAATTCCCTCTCAACAATAGTTTTTGAAAACAACTGTGATTATATGTGGTAGTCATAGTTCTAAATTATTATTAACATTCAAAAACTTTAAACCAAACCGTTTTGGATATATATACTCATATGAACTTTTATGATCAAAATAACCTCAGGAATCAGCTCTTAAAGTTTGTCGCACATATTGAGAATCACACTTGTATACATGAGATTAAATAATAGTAAACATGTGGTTATTTTTAAATACTTAGGTTAGTTGTATTATTTGAGACGACTTATTCATCATGCCCTTTCGAAATATTTAATGATAAAGTTATGAGCTATATACCTCATAATAGTCAGAAGATGAGCCGGTGAACTTGCTTCGTACAATGCAAATTTTTCAATAAACTAAGTTCAACGTTGATCTTTCGTTACACGCCTTCGTACAATGGCTCTAAGACCATAATGAGCGGAAGCTCCATTGTGCATGTGCAACATATCGTATCGCACATTCAATGGAATGCCATCTATAAACTTCTTACAATATGTTAAAGTATTCAACAGCATCTACACAGCCCGAAAAGTAAATTGGTTCAATGACTGTTTGATGTATCATAGCTTAGCCAATCATCATTAGCAAAAAACTTTCGAAATTCATGAAATTAGTGTGCACTTCTCTCTGCCCACTAGTAAACGTTATGAGTGTTTTAAGGATTCTATCTCTATTAAATATGCATTCACCAGTTCAAAGAATATATCTGAGAAAACCATCATGTATTATTTATTAATATAAATTCTCAACATTAAAATAGCCCTTTCATTCAGTTAATTCAATATTTATTTGCATTTTTGCCTTCGATATCCATTTTTTTTTATTGCCCCTTAACAGAAAAAAAATTTTCAATTACACCTAACCGTATTTCCTCATTATAAACCGACCCTTCTATACCCTCTTAGCGATATGGGAAAAAATTGTAATAATACCTCCTTCCACAGTTTAAACACAGAAACACATAGATAACGTTAAAACGATTTTTTTTCCACGGTAAAACGATGCTCCCAGGTACACTGGGCCTAATCCTTTTCGCGTAGTTTTTTCACCCGTATATTTTTTTTTAAAACCTTACCTGCGCATCTAAACGCAAAGATCTACTACTGCCTTCTCTTATGTTTCTGCCCGCTAGACAAAAGCAATTTCGTACGGGTAAAATACGCAAGGTGGTTTCCCTTCTCGCAGTTGAAATATCGTCGAAAAATGTTCAATTTACCATAGAAAGTCTGAGGAACACGCGGCGATATCCATCACACTGCCCATCAAGAGAAAGCAAAAAAAAAAACGAAATTTTACTCTCAGGATTCCGTTCTAATACGGATATCGATTTACCCTAATCAGAGATAATCCCGTTGTATTCCTATTGTTAGTCCGTAACTCAGGGTGCAGAAAAAAAATATATAACCGGAAAAACTGGAAATTTCACACAGTGAAGTGTTTTACGACCCAGCGTGATCTTTTTTTACCTACCGAAAGGAAGATACAATCGTCCAAGACAGCTGTCGCGTCAGATAATCTCTCGAAAAGGCGCAGGCTTGTGTCTGGCCAGTCCACGGGGAAGATTAAAACTGTTTTTTTAGTGCGTTTGTGGTAATTTCTCTGAATATGTGGTAATGACTGTTTTTTTTTTCCTTACCCTCTACTATCCATAAAATAGGGGGTTGGATTTTATGTGTGTGTGAGCCTAACCGGCTGTCACTACGTCTCCAGATGAGTACATTTAAGGTTTTTTTCATTTTATGAAGATATCTGGTTTCAGTTAACTATATACAAACGAGATATACTTGAAAGAGTGACTCTAAATATGTGCGATAAAGTTAGATCATTTTTAACAGAAATGTAATAAATAAAATGCAACTTACAAATAGATTAATAACATGTGTCTTAACATAAACAGGTTGTGTAAATATTCGCGCTTGATGACCTACTTTGTTAAGCTCTTGTTAACACTTTATCTTAATGGAAAAATCTTCATATATTTAAGGCCGTGTTTACACCTAGCTATACAGGTGTATCAAATAAAAAGTAAATTTTACCTTGGGTATTAACTACACGAAGTATAAAGCACAAACCACCGAAACCGGAATTTCATCATTAAAGAATAGAAAAAAAGTAAAATTTAGAGCCAAAATTCTTTAGTCCGGGGCCTGATGTAAGGAAACGTCATGTAAGCACTCCGCTAAAACGTGGTATTATGTATAAATACATTGCACTCATTTAGTATTATTCTTAATGATATGCCGTAAGTTCATTTAACGTCATTCTGATCATAAATAAAGGCCGTGTAAAATAGCAAAACTGAGGCATATTTAATTTTTTCTTTTATAAAATAAACATTCCTTTTTGTTAAGAGCATTCTACGTAAGTCTACAAAGTATTATTTTTAATATCTGATAAGACGTTCGAGTTTCACCGGATATGCGACTTCAGTAGTTACAAAAAACGTAAAATTTTTCTTTTGCTGTGGTCGAATCGTGAGAGGTTAGTTGTTAATAAACGTACCACATGAAGTCTGGATTTTTCTTTGGATTATTAAATCATATAACGTCTTTAGTCCGGGCTGATGCAAGGAAACGTCATGTTAAGCACCGCTAAACGTGTATTATGTATAAATACATTGCACTCATTTAGTATTATTCTTAATGGTATGTCGTAAGTTCATTTAAGTCATTCTGAAATAAATAAAGGCCGTTGTTTCTGGGCATCATAATAGACTCTCTTTTAACATGGTATCACCTAAATGAATTGGCTAATAAATTATGATTTGCTCTTTTTGCCATCAGAAGACTGGAGCACATTGCCGGTAAAGGTGCTGCAAGGATGGCATATTTTGTCAACTCCAATCTGATCTTTGGTATGGAATGATCTCCTGGGGATTGACGACTGGATCGCAGAGATCTTCACCTACAAAAACGAGCAATAAGATTACTCTTACCTTGAAAGCAGAAAAACTGTAAACACTTTATTATCAGAATCTATGATCTCCCCTACTACAATTCTGTTGCGTTTGAATACCTTATAGAATTGGAATGTGCATAACACGTTTCTTAGAGTTATATCTACATTCATAACGTGGCAAATTGGATCTTTAATTGCAGTATTAACGAAATTTAATTTCTGAATGATGCAATGATTATTCTAAAAAAAAAAAGAAACTCAATAACACAAAACGCAACATTAGCTATAGCAAGAGCTAATGAGATTACGACATATATGTCAGAAAATCAAAAATGAAAAAAAAATTAAATCAGTCTATTTAAAAACAAACAAAGTATTCATCAGTTCCAAATCCATTTCCGGACAACCGGAAGTGATATTTCGTTAAAGTATTTCACATTTATAGTTTCAATCGAACAGATAATGATTTGGTGCCCAAAATCTGAAATATAAGTTAAATAATAGACATCATAAACTTTTAATGAACCTTGTACAGGGTGTTTAACATGTTTAAAGATTTAAGGGCATGTAGTGATCGAAATAAGGTTAATGTATATTATTACTATGATCACAATCAACCGTTACGAAATCCGGGTGTTCCTAGTAGTACATGGTATAAATATCAGTATACGGTGGCTTATTAAGCTTGTTTATGACAGTTTAATTTGACGTTGTGCATTTTGTAGCAATTACAATGGTTGCGTATTCTAATCTAAATATGAGAATGGTTCTGTGGTGTGCTAATGGAATTCTTTACAAGAGTCGCTTCTTTATCTGAAATCGTTTCCTGATGTCACTGCTTCGCATGTGATGTTTCAGACGGTGTTTCAACGACAAGAGATGGTTCGTTTGAGAAGCGGTGCTTCTGATACTCGGACGGGATGAGAGAGATGTATTCACAGCATAGAAAGATCGAATTTTGATATTATTGTTAGAAATCGAACTAAGTTGTTAGGAGATTTCGACTCAGTGGTGTAGCACATTGTGTGCAGAATCTTCATGGGGCAATCGCTAATCCTACATATCCAATCGGGTACAGCTTACTGCTCGATTTATCAGCGGAAGGGCTTTTGTGAGTGGTTTTGCGAAAGCTGTGATTGGCCAGATTTAGCTAATAACAATTTTCACTGATAGAGATTTGGTTTTAATAAATAATGAATTTTATTTCAAACATCACGTTTGTGTGACGCGAATCTCATGCTACAGTCGAAGCCAGCCACGAGCAACGCTTCTCCTCAACATTGGTTAAGGCATGATAGGGAACGGATGTTAGGACCGATTGTTTTTGCCAAAACGCTTACAGGTCCTGCATACCTGAGGTTTTGGAAATACTTTATGAGTGAACTTGTTGGACGATTTAACTATAATCTCAGACTGAACTCTGGTTATGCAAGATGGAGCTCCGTATTTTAACACATCTTAACAATTGAATTTTCTGGAGATGGATAGGGGGCGTCCTTGCTTGCCTTCAGAGGTCTCCAATACGTATAACCCGTTGTTGGAGCTTTAGTATCTGGGTTATTTGANATTTTTCATCAAAGAATGAAGCGTTCCATTTGTTCGTTAGCCCCCAAAAAAGAAAAGAAAACAGGTCCCTATTCAAAGCACAATCGAAACACCTGAATTTCTTCTCCGAATCTCCGAAAAGAAACTCGAACGAGCGACAACATTATTGCGCGTCTCTTGTCGAGATGTGCGAAAAGCTACCACCAGTTTCTGCGCTTCGGTCCACCCCAATTCAGCGAACGACGAAAGAATTCTACGCGGATTAAGGGAGAGCTATGCTATCGGAGGGGGACGCTCGCAAAATTAATAGAGATACGGTAACCGGCTGGGTCCATTTGCATAACGTGCGAACGTTAGCTATGGGGCGGTGAATTCGCGTGAACTTTGATGTTTGCGGACCGGGCGGAAAGTGCAACACCCCGGATTTCGCGGGCAATCGCTTGGCGAATAACGCACCCGAAGCGGCTTGAAGATGTACTACTATATGGGATCGATGATAGTTGAAAGGTTCTCATAAGAAATTTGATAGTTGAACGAGTGTTACGAGCTGGCAAAGCTCTATTCGTGGGAGATACAATCCAGAAGAGATCAGCAAATGGTAAATATTAGGGAGTTTTATGTAATTTATCTTGAAAGCTTAGAAGGAAAGTTGTCGTGGGAGCAATATTCGATGACTAAAGCAGAATTAAATATAATAAGCAACGTAAGAATTGCCATATATGCTAAAATTAACAAGCATTTAAAGAGAACGTTAATGGAAGACTTTCACCAAAAGCATTCATAAAAGAGCAATTAGACAAATTCTTACAAGAAGCTCCAAATGAAAAAAAAATCTCGCTGTGAAGGTAGGTATCTATCTAACAAGGGAACTTCGCGAACTGTAAATCGCAGATTTTAATGAAACTTTGTCAGTTTGTGGACTTCATGGAGTGTTACTCAAGGACGCTTTCCATTGCTGCGGAACTTCAACTTTAGGAATAGGTATAATATAATCTTACATATGTCCAAAAGCGTATAACTCGAAAACTTTCACATATAACAATTTAGCGCCTGGTATAAGTTTACACTGATTTTCGACATACAATGCAGCCACATAACAGCATACAGAGTATCTCGTTAGAGTAGGAAATATTCTAAAATTTATATTTTTGTGAACACCCTGTATAACTTTTTAAATTACCTTTCTATAGACTATTTGATCATAAAAACGGCCATTATAACCGATTTCTGAAATTCGATAAAATAAGCACAACATACTGCTGTAGAATGGCACCCCGGGTTTCGGAAATTTAAATGTGTATTTTTATTTATTCCAAATCAGTCTTGTCAAAACAATGATAGAGTTCCACAATTCATATTTGATTTATTTTGCTAAGAATTTTGATTTAATTGTTAGTATCTTTTATTTGTTCAGTTGTGTATAGTTAATTTCATTTATTGTTACATTTTGCGTACTCCTGATATAAGTTTATATGCTAGTTTTTTCTTTGCGATGCGTTGCGCCGTCATCGTTCACAGATGTAAATTTATATATATGCGAGTGTTACCTTAGAGGCCCGGGCAGTTACCAGATAAACGAGCGCGTGTATGGTCTTGTTTTGTTGTTTTGGTTACCGGTTCTGGTAATCCTTTTTCATTGTAAGATGTAGTTCGTTGCTTTGATTTTTAAAATCGTCCATCTAGTAATTCGTTTATTAATTAGTGTTAGTTCGTTGTGCACAATTTACATGTAAGGCTTTTTAATAATATTCGTTTTAGAAGCGAGCGCGTTTAGAGTTTAAATTTTCCGTTTTTTTTTTTGTAGTTATAATTTAATTTTATTTTAAATCACCTCGGGGTAGGTGAAGTGACGCTGTGAGCTTGATTTAAATTTCATTTTTAATTTTGGTTGTTTCTCTACGTTATTTGTATTAATTTTTAGTTTGCTTTGAATTTTTGAAACCACGTGGATTTTTTGTGGTATAAGAAATTCCTTCTAGAACGAATACACCATTTTGTTTGATAAAGGATTTGCATTGTCCTTTTTAAATTGTAGAATCCTTATGCAGGTTTGTTTTTTGCCAGAATCTTATATCATGGTTTTAATTTTCCTGTAATTGTGTATTAAATGTTTTTTTCTTTTTCTTTTTAAAAATAAATTCTAATGATTGTAAATATCATCTTAAATAGTTCTTTTATTTTTGAATCAGCCATTTCAATTTTTGGGGATTTTAAAGAAAGTCAATTTTGCAAACGCCCACTATGACTTTTTAAGATAGTTACTCTGAGTTGTAAGAATCTCTGGTGCCCTTTTAAATTCATTTTTGCTGAGCTAGCTAAATTAATTTTGTCATTTTTAATTTCTTTAAACTTATATGCTTGGACAATCGTTTCACAGCAATACGTCATTCCACGTTTATTGGAACACCTGTATATAAATATCTATACCAATCGAAAGGACTGACTAAACGGTACAAGTCCGCCATTAAAACTTTTTTTCTATCTCTTACCGTTTAAAAGTTATTCAGAAAAAAAACAAATTTGGGCCAAATTTCAAGGGTGAATTGCACCCCCTAAAGTTGAAGTTCCGCAGCAATGAAAAGCGTCCTTGAGTAACACTCCATGGAGTCTACAAACTGACAGTTTCATCAAAATCTGCGATTTACAGTTCGCGAGGTTCCCTTGTAAGCATTTGAATACAGTATACAGTTAATTCATAAATTTAAACTAATAAAATTTAACGCCAAATTCCTCCAAAAAAAAGGTGGGGTTAAAGATCACATACCCATATTTCAATTTCTTAATTTATTACCAAATTTTCGCTGAATTTTCTCAGCTTCTTCAGGGCACTACAAAGAACAATAAGATGCACAAATACACAAAAATATAAAAATTACATTAAATTTAGTACATCAAACTGAAAAGTATGCATCAGTACTGGTAGAGAGATGATAACAGACTGAACGTATAGCGCAAAATTCTTATCACTACAAAAAGAAGTAACATAATAAAAAAGTACATATGGTTGTTTTGAAAATTCAAAGCTGATATAAATGTAAAAGGACAAAATCAGATGAATGACAAACGTAAAATTTGGTAATATGTAACAGGCATGACAATTAATAAAAAAATAGGTCTATATAAATATTACTTAAATTAGCGATATCTTTTTTTAAATTAACAGAATTAGGAGTTTTATTAATATAACACATCTCTAAGAAATTACGTTTAAATGTATTGCTTTCAACACCCGAAATTTTGACATTGTCAAAATCAAACAAATGGCCAAATATCATTAGTATGGATACTGAGTGCAGTACTGTTGAGATGATGTCTAACATTGCTTTTATGTGCACTTACACGATTTTTAAGTTTTTGAGATGTCTGGCCAATGTATTTTCCATTCCAACCCTTATATTGAATACAATAAATGACATCTCTTTTATCAAGATAGTTCGTCTGTGATTCATCTGAGAAGAAAGAGTTAATTTCCTTAGTGGGGTAAGTAACAATTTTCATATTGTACTGTTTAAATAAATTAATTAATCTTATATCCTTTTGTTTGTCAAAATTGTTGAAATGCTCAGTGAATAATTCTGCAAGCTCATAAACATCATCGACGATGGTATTGTTATTATTCAATTGCATAAAACGTTTATCTTTACTAACATTTACTGTATTCTCAATTATATTCCAAACACATCTATTTTACTGTTTGCATTAGCGATAAGAAGAATTGTTTTAATTTTGGCTTTCTTTAGTAACTCGTCATAATATTTTTTGAATTCGTTATAGTCTGCTTTAGTACATAATTTATCTACAACTAGTTTATGTAAAAATTCCAAATTTTGAGAGGCTTGTAAATTCTATTTTAAAAAAAATTCCAACAGAAAATCTGGCGTTAAATCTGGAGATCTTGCCAGCCATCGTATAGGTCCATAAGTGCCAATTCATTTATTTAGGAACCTATGATCTAAATAACTTCTGGTGTCTAGGGAATTGTATGAAGGTGCATCATATAATATAAAATATTTTTTTTTGCATACTCATTTTGCAGTACTTCAAAGCGGTAGGAAAACGGTAGTTTAGGTAAAAATGTCACTAAAGGTTGGCCACACTAGATTCCACATGACAGACGCGTAATAAATTGTCATTAAGCTATTGTTCAACCATGCTAATATGAACTGGTGCCTTCATTGCACTTATTATTCATAAATAGATATTAAACTAGAAAAAAAAATTACAGAAAAAGATTTATTCTCGGAAACGTCAAAATACTAAGGTATATAACATGTGTGCCAACTTGTACTGTCAACTCCCTAGTGTCAAATTTTCTTTTCTATTTTCATTTCAAAATTAGGATTTGTCGGCCCAAAAAACATTGTGCATCACACGGCCAGAAACTCTTTTGTAGTAGTAGTTTGAGTATTCGTACTTGTGGGCCGAGGTGGTAGATTATTTAAACGTCTGCCGGCTCAATTCAGAAATTGCCTTAGTTTAAACAATTTCAAAAAAAAAATCATGCATTTTCTGATTGGCCATTGTATATATAGTGTCCAGGAGTTTGAGGATGTGATTGGGGGTGTATAGGTGGGACGGGGTGCACGGTGGCTGTTGCGAATTCCTGCCCCTGTAGCGTTCCTCCACACTGTAAAAAAAGTTGCCTACAATTTTACCGGTAAATTTGCTTCATAAGGTAAAATTTCTACCATCTAGTAAATTTCACATGCTGATGTATTTTCAAAGATTGTACTGTAAAATCTATGTAATATTTATATGAACTGTATATTTGCCGAACGCGTACAGTTAAATAACCTAATAGCCAATCACATTGCGGCGTATGAATTTCGTATTTTCCATGATATCTACAGTTTTACCCTAAAATTCAAGTAAAAATTTTTACCCAAATTTAAACACCCAAAAAAATTGTCAATTTTACACTTTTAAGTAAATTTTGATAGTAAACATAAAATTGTACATGTTCTCTTCCTGTATTTTCCTTTCGAATTTTTATTACATCTTAAACTTACATGAAAAAGCTATAAATTTTACCGAATCTTTTTTCCATGTTAAATATCTAGAAAAAACATGTAAAACAAAATTTACATGACTTATTGTGTTAAATTCACAACGTTATTACATGTAATATTCCTAATTTACCATGGCAAAATTACTGTAATTTTTTACAGTGCATGTAACTGTGCCACATTACATGTTATTTGTTGTTTGTTAATTGCCTGTTTGTGTTCTTGTTATTTACTATTATCTTTTATATATACATTCCTTTTGACACATAACATGTTCTGCATTTTGACATATGATATTCTATATTTTCGTTATATTTTTGTTTATCACATTGTACTGACGAAACTTACACACTACTTGTAGTCATTAGTTAATAAATTTCTATTCTGTTCCATATGTTTGCCGATTGGTGAGCCCAATCATTTTCTAGAAACAACAATACTAATTGTCTTAACTTGTCAGTATGTACTGCATGCACAATATGTAAAAAAAACATGTAATCAAATGTCAATATTTTGAAAGGGTAATCAATAGTCTTTGAAAATACAAACTATCTGATTGTTTCACTGCTCTTTAAAATTATAAAATAAGCACTACAGATTTGCCGCTATTTTTATATTTATGAATTAGTGATCAATTTCATCTCTTGTATTCAATAGGTATTATTTTAACCTACAAATCAATCCATTGCGGGTTTTCATAATCTTTCACGTTGTTCAATTAGGTAGTAAAAGAAAAATTGCAGGCACTGAAAGTTTCAAAATGAACTGCCTGAAGACGTGCCTTTAAAATCATTCGTTTGGAACATAAAAGAAATAACTAGAACAAATAGGAAAAAAATCTGTACGCAATAGGAGACATAAAATGTAAATAGCTTTCTTAATATGATAAACCTCCTACTTAGCTTGAAATGAGTGGATTATAGGTACAAATATTTATTTATAAATCAATAAAATAATAAACAGTGTAGTAAACTTTTAAAAGCATCCATTGCATTCGGTAAAATCTATCCGTTAGTTTTGAAAACAACTGTATAATACACATAAATATGTAACGAGCTATTCGATCGCCATCACCTTTACTGCGCGACAAAAATAATGTCAAGGGCGAAACGGTTATGAGGAACAGAACTAGACTCCTATAAGAGCCCGGATACCCATTTGTGACTAAGTAGATTACTAGAGTACAGATGTATTTATGTATGAACTTGTGTAAATGGATGGCGAACGACAAGCATTCGATGCAAATAAAAATAAATATCGCGTTAAAAAATACATAAACGGGTTAATTTATTAGATACTGGCTAATTATTTGCAAGCTTGAATACATAAATTTTGAATAATCCTTATTACTTATATATAGTTTGTGTGCCATCTATATGAGTCAACGAATACACGTGGAAAACAGCTTCTTCAAAATACTATTCCATATCAAAGTTCAAATTACAACATTTTAGTTTGCATTATTATTATCAACTTTATATAATATAAACTGCCAGAAAGTTAAACTAAATTGGTTTATTTTTAATGTTAGTTCCGTCCAAGGTCACCTACTACGGTTCCTTGCGAATACAATCTGTTGATGTAACGAAGTGTGTGAATTTCTAATAAGTACAATTAAGACGAAGTTATTGCTCAAAGGCTTCTGTAAAAAAAAACATACATACATTTTTAACAGTGAAAATTTGGTATAAACAGCAGAAATTGGTTGGCAATGTTCCTCCCAAGTAATTCATTTATGTACTTAAATATCTCATGCTGAAAAAACAATGTATTGTAATCTCTTTTATAGTAATAACGAGGGAGCGGAACGATTTGGCGCCAAATCGTTGTTTATACTTTCACTTTTACACGGTTTCCCTTGAGTAGAACCTGTTTCCCAATTATATTTTAATAGAAATGGAATAACGAACGCTCTTACGGCCGAATAAGGTGCAAGTACAGAGACAGACGGCGTCTCTAACATATTTACTTTCGATGCGTAAGTAAGCTACTTTAGATCCAGTCGCCAAAGAGATGTGTATGTGTGGAAGTTGTATATATGTACATACATTAGCAGTGTTTATTTAAAGTATCTTATAGGAGGTATATATTTGCGGATACAAATTTCTGTGAATTCGCGAGTGACGTCAGATGGATGTAAAAGGAGTTCGCTATGAGTTAGATTTGCTTCCTATTGACCCATTTGTTTGTTTGGTAGCTTAATCGACGTATTATTTTTATTGTTTATTTAATGCATTCACATTTTTGGTGGTTGTTGATGAATAATAAGCATTTAGTATTTAGATAATATTATCTAACTATGTTCGATTCTTGATCTATTTTTTAATTTTTGATTTTACTACTGCCAGTTGCTTCTGCAGCATTCTGCAGGATCACTAGGTATCGTTTTTAGGCTAAAAACTTTTATTTAAATACTTATAATACACAAATTGTAAGTGTAAACACGCATAAGGGACAGACAGAGGATTTTGAAATAAATAAAGGGGTAAGAAAAGGAGATTCATTATCGACAACATTATTTAACTTAGCATTGGAATATGTATTAAGAAAAATAGATAAGGGTACCATAAGAACAAAGGGAGCACAAATAATAGCGTATGCTGATGATATCGTAATTGTATCAAAAAATCGACAGTTGACCAAAATAATACTAGATGAAATGGTGAGAGAAGGGAACAAAATGGGACTGAAGATAAACCAAGAGAAAACGAAATTAATGAGACTAGACACGAAGCGAGAAAGTAAAAATAATTCAGTTAAAATAGGAAACTACACATTTGAAAAGGTGAACAGATTTAAGTATTTAGGAGTGACAATAACAAATGACGGGAGCAGGGACGCAGAAATAAGAGAAAGAATAACCAATATGAACAAGGCCTATCAAGCAAATAGAAAACTCTTAAAAAGTAAAATATTGGGAAAGAGAACAAAAATGAGAATTTATAATACAACCGATAGTACTATACGCTGCAGAGATAATAACGATGACCAAGAAATAAGAAGAGGAGCTTAGGATACAAGAAAGAAAAATACTAAGAACAATATTAGGCCCAGTAAAAATGGACAGCGGTGAATATAGATGAAGAGGGAAAATTAAGAGGCAGAGAATAAAATGGTTGGGACACGTGTGGAGGGCCGGGAATGGTGCAGTAATCTGCAGTATCTTGGAATGGCAACCAGGAGGCAGAAGAGGAAGAGGCAGGCCTAGATCTACATGGTTACAAGAAGTTAAAGAAGACCTTAACAAAGCCGGTATTCAATCGATGACAGGAGAAGACACAGGACAGGGACAGGTGGAGGGATGTGTGTGAGAGGATATAGGAGAAGATGGGGATTGATCTACCCTAACCGTTGGGGTTCTTAGCCATTATATATATAATACACAAAACTTTCAAAAAATAACATACATCACAATCTTATATTTACTGCATCTAACGATCTATTATTATTAATACAGCCAGTGCCGGATCTTGGATTTTTTCCAAGCAGGGCAAGAACTTAAAACTGCCGCCCTCACCTATTCGGCTTTAAGTTTCCCTGTTAAACTATTTTTTTAACAAACCCTAGTATCTTTTTAGGTTGGGTATGAAATAAAAATACATTTTTAGACCACGAAATTCTTAGTAGCATTTTTGTTTTATAACATAGGTGAGATACAGGGCATAAGCTATAGTATATACTAATACTAGTAACACTATTGCTAACGCAAATCTATTTGAAAGTCAGTATTAAAATTAAAATTGAACCCTGCCAGCCTTTTGCTCTGCAAATAAGTCAAAGTTTCCTCCAGCTTAACTCTGATGCTTAAGAGTTGAATTACGTTTAGGGAACAGAGAAATCAAATTCAAAAAATTTCCTTCACTAGGGATGGGATACTGTGGGTTTCATCGAATCCACCAAAAGAAAGACAATTACTTGAAAGGTACAACACAGCATCTATAACTATATGTAGGATTTGTCTCCATTTTCCTTTTTTTCGGTTATATTAGACGCCCAATGTTTTGATCGATGCTCTGACACGATTTCATTTGTTGTACTCGAATTTTACCCTTAAACATGCATTCTTTGTGCATTCGAGATGCTTTATGCTCTGTTAATCTCTCTGAAGCTTTTTTCCCACTAATGAATCCTGCAGTACACAACGTTAGTGTAGCGGAAGGAGCATGTTTCAGGTAAATTTTACAAGGGGTATTCTATACCACACAGAAGATATCATATGCTTGCCATCACGTTCAGCAGACCTAAAATCTACGTTTCCTGGATGTCAATAGAACAGCATGGCTGCTTGGGAATAATCGTTGTTAATCGGTCATTCTTACGTTTACTGGCCAAATACTTGGATCCGACAAATCAAAAATTTTCAAGTTTTCGTCTTCTAACTGTCGGCAAAGAAGATTAAACGCTGAAATTACGGCACCACCCAGGTAAGCAAAGCGTGGAGGCGCATAAGAAACTAATAACAACACAAAAACAAAACTGTTGAGTTGTCTTTATACAACCAATAATATATTTTTTTCTGCAAGTGTTCATTAAACAAACAACTACTCAAGAACCCCTACGCATGACAGATTCAATACTAGTATTAAACATAAATAAAATAGTTACAGAGGAGGCGAATAAAAGCAATACAGAATCACTCTAAGGCTGATTCGACCCACTGTTCCGAAAAAGATAATAATCTTTTTCAATTACCCAGACCTAGCGAGTCATGTTCACGCTTGTAAAACTGTTGACAAACTGGGGCAGTAACTCGTAAACCTGGCGATGGTACACCTAAAAAACGAACCGTAAATTGCGTTAGGAGATATTTGACGTCGAATGGATAATAAGTCATGTTCATGCTTGTATTGAAAATCTGGGGCAGTAACTCGTAAACCGGATGATGGTACAGCTAAAAAAACGAACCGCAAATTGCGTTAGAACATATTTGACGTCGAATGGATAGCAAGTCATGTTCATGCTTGTATTGACAAACTGGGGCAGTAACTCGTAAACCTGGCGATGGTACACCTTAAAAATGAACCACAAATGCGTTAGAAGATATTTGACGTCGAATGGATAACAATTCATGTTCATGCTTATATTAATAAACTGGGGCAATAACTCGTAAACCTGGCGATAGTACACTTAAAAAACGAACCGCAAATTGCGTTAGAAGATATTTGACTCGAATGGATAGCAAATCATGTTCACGCTTGTATTGACAAACTGGGCCAGTAACTCGTAAACCTGGCGATGGTACACCTAAAAAGCGAACCGCAAATTGCGTTAGAAGATATTTGACATCGAATGCATAGCAAGTCATGTTCACGCTTGTATTGACAAACTGGAGCAGTAACTCGTAAACCTGGCGATGGTACACCTAAAAAACGAACCGCAAATTGCGTTAGAAGATATTTGACGTCTAATGGATAACAAGTCACGTTCATGCAAGCATGAACTGGGGCAATAAGTCGTAAACTTGGCGATGGTACACCTTAAAAATGAACCACAAATTGCGTTAGACGATATTTGACGTCGAATAGATAATAATTCATGTTCATGCTTGTATTGACAAACTGGGGCAGTAACTCGTAAACCTGGCGATGGTACACCTAAAAAACGAACCGCAAATTGCGTTAGGAGATATTTGACGTCGAATGGATAACAAGTCATGTTCATACAAGCATGAACTGGGGCAGTAACTCGTAAACCTGGCGATGGTACACCTAAAAAACGAACCGCAATTTGCGTTAGAAGTTATTTAACGTCGAATGGATAACAAGTCATGTTCATGTTTATATTGACAAACTGGGGCAGTAACTCGTAAACCTGGCGATGGTACATCTTAAAAATTAACCACAAATTGCGTTAGAAGATATTTGACGTCGAATGGATAACAATTCATGTTCATGCTTGTATTGACAAACTGGGGCAGTAGCTCGTAAACTTGGCGATGGTACACCTAAAAAACGAACCACAAATTGTGTTAGAAGATATTTGACATCGAATGCATAGCAAGTCATGTTCATGCTTGTATTGACAAACTGGCGCAGTAACTCCTAAACCTGGCGATGGTACACCTAAAAAACGAACCGCAAATTGCGTTAAAAGATATTTGACGTGAAATGGATAAGAGACCTAAAAAATCAATTCCAAAGCTTGCTTAAGAGTTGTCAGTGGGAACATGCCACACCGTTTTAAAAAAGGACATACAGTTATTTCCGTATAAAATTCAGGTTATGAACCCACACAGGTATATTTTGTTTTTAAAGTAAATAATTAATGACAACATTCTTGATAAATTGTGATGTATGTGTTCTATAATTAGGTGAGTAGTTGGAATAGTAAGTAAAATAATAAACGCACTTCCTAACTTGGTTTAATGTATTTAAATCTTACAATTTGTGTTGCTACCGGTTTCGGTCAGATTCGACATTTTTCAAGAAACTATTGAAATTATAGTCAAAATAAAACAGGAAAAAATAAGAAATTGATGGATGGAAACTTCATTATAGCAAGACATAAGCGGTTAATTGGGACCTCAACTATGCCTCCAGCGCGAAGCATCGTACATCAGTGTGCGATGCTGCGCGACTATGTCTTCAAAATAATGGGAAACATTACCTTTAGTACTATTTTCTTTTTAATTCATAATAATATATTTTTGCACACATTTTGTTGACATACTAACTGTCAAAGTGATTAGTGCGTGCATGCACTGTGACCAATGATTAAAAAAAGCATCGCCTACTCTAATCAGGGAAGTATTTGTAAGCAAGGTATTCTGCAAGTTGCGCCACTAGATCTGGTTTTCTTTCTTTGATTCTAATTTCATCTATTGATTTTGTAAAATTATCACCGAAAATGAATCCACCAGCTACCAATATTCTTTTCCATAGCTAAAGCCTTATCGATCAGTTAAAATAAACTAATAATAATAATAATAATATTGTTGTCATTACATTATTTCATTCGCGATTCTTTCGTTCACAGCTTCACACATTACGGACGGCGCGATGCGGGGATTTTTATGTCTCACAATGGGGACAACGGAACGCATACCAATTGGTGTCCGTGCTATCGTATGATTTAAAACGGTCCCGCCTTTAAACGATAGCCGTAAACAATATCCTCGTTGAAAGAGATTACCGTGCCGCTATAGGATCGGCCGTAAAAGTCAAAGGAGAACGGGCACGTCGGCATTTTCGCCGAGAGAAATGCAAAACAGACAGGAATGTTATTATAATCTTTGTGGTGACGATCAATCGCGACATTTATTACATTTTACAATTCAGCGCGGATAATTTGTCGCCGCAGACTGACTGGTCTCTGAAAACACGGATCCTTCTCTTGTTCCAGATATCTAACGACCTCTATGGGAACCGGATAATAATACGTGGAAGATCGAAGTGGAAATCTTCGGATAATGATACCTGTAATTCTCCTATTCGTACTGGTGTGTACTAAATGCGACGTTCGAGCGGCGCGCAGACCGTGCGTGACCGTTTCTAAACATCAAAAACTATCCTAACGCCATATCCAGATGACCTGTAATTTGGAAGCGTAAAAATCGTTTCCTCCATTGGGTCGACGAACTCCACGCACTAATTATGTGTTGTATGTGGCGTTTGGTGTATTGCATGCACGATCGGGTTTCGGTCATCTCTGGAAAACATTAGTTATAGTTGACGCTTCGGGGTATATGAGAGGCGACGCCAAACCTAATAGGTATTATAGCAATAGTAACAGAGCGCAATGTCATTGGAAACTTTAATATATTATTATAACGGATTAAAATTAATAATGACAGTTTGATATTCCAAAACACCAAGTTCTATTGTCTGTGCTACATTATGTGGACCCTTTATACCGATTGTATATCTGTCCTATTCTTTTATTGTGGGTACCCAGATATTCGGCGAATGAAGGAAACGAAAAACCTGATGAGTTAGCTAGAAAGTTCTCATCGGCTTCATATATAAGGCCAGAACTTGTTCCAAGAGTATATGAGGTAAGAGGAGTTGGGTCGAAAAAAAAAAAAACACAAAGAAAACTGGAACAATACAATCAGACAAACTCATGAAAAGACCTTTATTAAGGAACCATCAAAGAAGGAGAGGCTGAAGACTTACAGAAGCTCAGTAGGAATCATCTTTGCAGCGTAACAGATCTCTTAGCAGTACGCTATACACTAAAAGGACACCTACGGAAAATTGACTCAACACTTTATTCATGAAAATCTAAATTTAATACAATAATTACAATTCCTTCTAAACCCCGTGCTCCATCTGAAGG